>JASPKZ010000010.1:0-332500 GCA_030220185.1 Diploptera punctata
CTTTTTCTTTCTCTTTCTCTCTCTTTCTCTTTCTCTCTCTTTATCTTTCTCTCTCTTTCTCTCTCTCTCTCTTTCTCTCTCTCTCTCTCTCTCTCTCTCTCTTTCTCTGAATATATGCACTTAATTAACTTACTCATGACATTCCAGAAACTGGTATTTCCCAATTTTTATTTTAATATATTAGGTGTAAAAATCTACATACGCACACCGATATCAAAGCTAAAATTAATAAACACCTGACAAGGGAACTGTCAACCGTTGCGTGCCGAAACCGAACTTGAAATTTCTTCTAGAGAAGTGTTGTGATATACCAATGCCATGTCCAAAACAAATCTACCCTTTTTAACTGCAAGCCAAATAACTCATTTAAACTATAGGAAATAATACAACACCTAAATTAGTAGATTGGATAACTCACACAAACTGCCGTCCGCGTCGCGTCCCGCCTCACTTCACTCCGCTCTTACTCATGCAGGGAAAACAACTGTTATCTCTCTCTCTCTCTCTCTCTCTCTCTCTCTCTCTCCTCTATATATATATATATATATATATATATATATATATATATATTTATTTATTTATTTATAATTAAATGTTTAACATTGAGCAATGCAAGCTTAATATGGTATGATAAGAAAAATAAATGCCTCGACGGGATTCGAACCCGGATCTCTGAGTCTGTACCTCAGCGTGATATCCAATACATCACCAGGCGAATCCAATTCAAACACTTATTTTTCTTATATATTGTTATATATTCTTATATAGTGTTTCAATTGGATTCGCCTGGTGATGTAATGGATATCACGCTGAGGTACAGACTCAGAGATCCGGGTTCGAATCCCGTCCAAGCATTTATTTTTCTTATCATACCATATTAAGCTTGCATTGCTCATTGTTGAACATTAAATTAAAAACATATATATATATATATATATATATATATATGACAGGGTAATTAGAGAATTTAAAGAAATCCTGGCCACTTTTTCAACGCGAAAATTAGCAAAAAATCGTAGGAATACAATGAATATATTTTGGAAAATAATCGGTGCGAGGCAAGTGGGTGCAAAAGAAATGCTTAAAAGTGTAAAAATGTGTTTTTTTTTTTTACTCCTTGGCACTATCGAACCCATAGTGTTTTCAGCTATGAAAAAACAATAATTAAAAAAAACATGTTATAGTGCTCAAAAAGTTGGAAAAAAAAATTAACCCTGAACAGATAAAATCGGTTCACAAGTTTCTTTTATAAAAAAGAGTAATAAAATAAAAATGAACTTGGAGGGTTTAGCTCACCCTGTGATCATCATTGAGATGGTCTAACCAAGCGATAGGAGGTCCTTACCTTGTAGGGGTCCAATGGACTTATTTGTTATTTATATTATATTAATCTGTAGGGATGTAACCAAGGTCTGTTGGTTTTAATCTTATGGTTAAATAAATTAATATAATCTCACCTAACTACTATACCGTGTAATTTTTAATTCTAGAGTTGGGCACAACTGCTAAAAACAAGTCTGGCAAGTGGCGAAGGATCAGGTGTCGTCCACATAGAGAAATGGAAGTGTTACATAACCTCAAAAGCCTCAACTCTCGGTGATTAGTACAGGGGTGCGGTTTTGATATTCCAATTTACTACATGTGTGTGCATTTTAACCCTCTGCTGTAGCTCAAGTGATTGATATGGAAAATAACTTGCTTCCATTTATAGTACATTCGTCATTGCCATCAACACACCCTACCTTGCACTTCCCATCAACGTTACCACAATCATTTCATTACTAAAAACACTATACACTGCCTTACCTTCATTACAATTACGTCGTTTATCACCTGAACCTGTATTAAAGACTGAATGACCTATACTCTAACTTGTTTGTCATCCCAGGAAGCCCAAGTTTTATTCTATACCTCTTCTGAACTATTCCAGTTGTAATGTAATCAAACCAGATATATAAGTGCATTTTCATTGGTCGAATAATGGTTTTTACCTTCAAGCGTGTAAGAAAATGAAATTCAGTCTCTAACACTAGAAATAAAGGAAATACAAATAATAATAATAATAGTAATATATAATAATATATAATAATAATAATAATAATAATAATAATAATAATAATAATAATAATAATAATGCTTTATTTATTCTGGCAGAGTTAAGGCCATAGGGCTTTCTCTTCCACTCAACCAACACATGTCTATATAAGTTATATGGGAGAATCTTAAAATACATAATTACAGTTTTAGTAGATTAAATAAGCATTGTTTTATTCTTATTGGTGCGCAAAGCAGAATAAGTTGGAATTTCAATATTGTTAACACCGTTTCAATTTCAAATGTTAGTATAATAACGTTTTATGTATGTTTAATGATTTGTGGTATTTGGGTATTTTCTTCAAATAAGAAAACTATTGGCTACATTGTTGACCTTAGAATTTATTGTACTTTCACTCTACTTAATTTTATATTCTTATTTAGTTTATTGTAATTATGCCATCATTGAATTGTTGTTAATAATAATATTGTTGTTCCTAAAATAGTAACATTTCTGTACAATTCCTTAATCATTGGAAAACAAAGCATTTGAAAAATGGAGAAAAACAAATTATCTTGACTATTTAACTCATGCCCCAAATGGGAGTCAATGACCAATCACGTTTCAATGATTTCTGTTTTACAACCAATCAGAGTCGTGTTTCACGAAATATTTATCAGTGTTATAATTACCATATATTAAACAAAGCTCCTCGTTTTTAATATTCTGAACAGGTCTGACCGTTATTTTGCAGTGACTGAGCCTATAAGAAATACGGCTACCAGATTGTATATATAGTGCATACATGTCAACATTTGTAGCAATTTATTATACCACCAAAAAAAGAAACCACTGTTTGACTTTCTTAAATGTATTTTTTCCCAGGTAATAATCCAGAAAAATATAATTGTAATATTTACATCATACGACATCAGAAATGAATTAATATACAGATTGATGTTTCATTTTTTCTCCACTAGAGAGCATTCTTACAATATTGCGTTCCTTTGGCAATAAAATAGTATGATCTGGTTGCAGTGATAAACAAAGAAGAAGCAGTAGAAGCGTACCTATCGTTTCTCATTTGTTTTCAAACATCGCCGTTTGCATTAAATATATAAATATTTTGAAATAACTACAGTTAAATAATGATTTGTGAGTAAACAGCTTAATTTTATTCGTTAAATAGTCCTAACAAATGCCACTCTTGATTTCCAAATTCTCTAGATAAATTCACTCCTCACTTCGTGAGTCGTGAATTTATCGATAATTTGGAAATCACTCGTGGCATTACTTATGAATATTTTTAAAGTTTAGTGAAAAAATATCCTACATTAACCATTGAGGGTATAATAAAAATAACAAAATTTACAGGTTAGTCAGAATGGAACTTAAATTCTGCTCTTAATGAAATTGTACCGCTAAATAAAGGTTAAGTATTGATATCATGAAAAAAGTAAACATCTAATTAGATAGGCCCTTATATAATTTTTTGTCATAAATAAATAAGAAATGGAGGAAGTTCCTATTTATTGCTACCATCTTATTTTCTATTCAGTCTTCCATCCATAGTAATTCTGCCCGAGGGCAGGTCTTTCACTGCAGTCATAGCATTTTCATGCTATGCTTTGTAGCTTTACTAGGGAGTTCTAGGTGTGGTAGCTTCCCGTTGCTTTTCACACCGGTAAAGGATGATAATGATAGGGATGATGATGATGGCCGGATGATTTTCGGGGACCGTTGGGCCCCTAAGCTTCCTGACATTTGTCTTATAGGTGAGGAAAAACCCCGAGAAAAACCTCACCCAGGAACCTGTCCCTACCGGGAATCCAACCTGCGCCCGCTGCGTGACAGGGCAGCACGTTACCTCGAGACCACAGCGGTTGACTATTCAGTCTTATTTCCAGTTAAATACGATGTTCCCTAAGAAAATTTATATCATAACAAATTTAGTTATATGGCAGTTAGAGTTATACCACGGTTCCTGCAATAGAGTCGGCGAGTTTGTTATAGTACATCTGGAATTTAGTTCGGAATTAGCTACAGATGAAGAAGAAAAGGATGTAAATGCAAAAATATCTAAATTTTAAAGAATTTTAGGGTTAATAAATTCTATCTTCAAGCCACAGTTAGTCCAAAAGCATTCACGATTAAAAGTGTATAAAACACTGACTCTTCCAACTCTTTTGTATGGTAGCGAAGTATGGACGTTGAAACAGAAGGATATACAGAGACTTAGATCTGCTGAAATGAGATACCTTCGGAGGACTGCAGGATACACACTACTAGATCACAAAAAAAAATGAAGACATCTTAGAAGAATTACACATGGAACCTTTAGAAAACAAAATTTCTCATTATAAGTCAAGATGGATGCAACATGTTCATCGAATGGAAGATCACAGAATACCCAAACAAATGTTAAGATATCAACCTGCAGGAAGAAGAAGACCAGGACGTCCACTCAAAAGACTTTTGGATGGTGTTTCTCTTGAGGCCGAAACAGGTCAACAAATGACCTAAATTCGTGAATGTACTATGATGATGATGATGATGATGATGATGATGATGAATTAGCTACAGGGGTATTTGAGAACATGAGTACCTCGCCTCACACCACTTGTTTATAATTTAAAAACAGATTAAGAAGGGTTGCCTTTTGTTCGCAGGCAGTTTTGAATGGAGAAAAGAGGGGGTGATTCCAAGGTATTTCCAGGAACTGAGATTCTTAAGTTTTGGCAAAAACTATATAGCTACAGGGATACGATGAGTATTTTTATTAGAATATAGGATTTGGGACTATTAGCCTGCTGAATAACTAGTTCGTCAGAGAAACACCAAATTTTAGTTAAGATTATTGAAAGTGATGTTTATTCTCAATTGTATGTAGATTTGAAAATACATGTAGCCTAATTGAGTTAAGAAGAAGTACGTAATATTGTTTTCTGCTGGAATTTCGAATCCCTAAAAATTTTAGAGGCCTATTTATTCTAATGTGTCTAAATGGCGCAAAAAGTAGGATGCGGGTAGATAAATGCAGAAAGTGTACGGCAAGGCTATGCATTAGCTCCTCTATTATACCCTTTTACGTAATCAAGTATTTACAGGAAAAAGAAGACTTATAATGCAATTGGCATTAGTTATTGGTTATTGGTATGTGCTGATAATGTAGCATTAATAGGAGGTAGCGAGAAAATAATAAATTCCATCGCACATATTCTATTAAATAACTAAAAAAATGGTGTTAGAATAAATATCAATAACACTAGGTATGTAGCCACACATAGAAATACTTTATATAATGGTTGGAAAGTTAATGATAACCAGGGAATGTTTTTAAAAACTGGATGAATTCAAAAATATTAGCTAACTCACTGGCACTATGAAACCCGCAGATGTATAACAGCACAAATAAATTCTCTCCATACATCCCTATTCTGAGTTAATGTTTTCCAATCACGCTTTGTAAATTTACCTCCCTCCACGTGTTTAATTGTATTCTCCCACCTCATTCAAGGCCTACCTACTGGCCGCTTTACCTCTGATTTTCCTAAATGGAGTTTCCATGTCTCTTTTTCATTTCCCATTCATACCACATCCCTCTCCATCGTATCCTACGAGACTTAAATTCTCATATTATACAGTATCTGGTTTCCCATAAATATCATGTAGCTCACTGTTATTCAGTCTTCTCCATTTATCTATCTGTTCGTTTCTCTTTGGTCCAAAAAGTTTCTTAAGAACTATATTCTCAAATATTTTCATCTTTTCTCCTCTCTTAAAATAAGAGTCCATGTTTTGCATCCATATAAGAGCATATAACCGGATAGTAATAGTTTTATATAGGCCTATTTTAAGCTTAACTTTTTTTGAGAGAAGTTGGGAAGACAAGATTCTCTATAATAACAACAACATGCATTTCCATAATTGAGCTTATGTTTAATTTATTTGCTCACTTCATTCCTGTTTGTAATTATTGTTATATGAGATCTGGAAAGGAATGTAGGGAGAGCTTATATGAACCCATGGTTTCGATAATGCCAGTTATTAGAGAAATGTTAGAATATTAAAATAAGTACCTGTTATATATTAGTCGTCCGCAACTAAATTAAATTTCTGTTTGCAAAACTTGATCAAGCAATTA
This sequence comes from Diploptera punctata, assembly GCA_030220185.1. Lineage (NCBI taxonomy): Eukaryota > Metazoa > Arthropoda > Insecta > Blattodea > Blaberidae > Diploptera > Diploptera punctata. Next base: position 6,180 of record JASPKZ010000010.1, read on the forward strand.
AAACTACGTAGTTTTAAATACTTGAAGTTTTTCATACCAAATGAAATGCGGAAGATGGAACACGATTCTGAAAGGCCTACATAGTTTTAATTACTTGGCGAAGTTTTTCAAACACAAATTTAATTTAATTGAGGACGATTGATAGGATCAGGTACTTATATAATGATTATATTAACCATAAATGATTTTAATAACCGATTTCTCCTTGAAGGGCGATTAATTGAAGTTGCATGGACAATTGCACCTGCTATTATTTTAATCTTCATTGCAAACTAACTTTAATATTTTATATTTTATTACATTACCGAACTGTGGTTGACAATGAATTTTAGAAGTATTTATAGTTAGAGAAATTCGGTTAGTTTACGCAATTTCTGCGTGACGGACTTTTCATTACAATCAGGTGAATATGATGCTAATAAAGAAAGTGAGTTAAAGTTTTGTATTAGTGGCATTGCATGGATAGAACATCAAGTGATAATGAAGGCAGGAGGTTGTAAAGAACACAGTCACAATGCCAACAGGCATGCTATATAACCATAATCCCCTCGATGACTGTTCAGTTTGTGTTATCTTGAAAATTATTATATTTGATATTTTCTCTGATATTCTTGATGAAGAGTATGTTTCACTCTTCAGCCCGTGATATATCGCTTAATATCACGATTTGAGGGAACCTCAAGGCAAATAAAGGTAATGTTCAAAGTATTTCGTGAAAGATTTACATGCTGTTATTGTTTGATCTATTATGTAATTTGCACGTGATAATGTGAGCTTATCATCTGTACCTCTAACAAAAAATAATATGTTATTAATTAGGGAGCCGATTTTTATCCATTAAAAGTTATAATTGCTACAAGCGAGAGCTGTTCAATTAGCTATGTAGACGACTAGTTACTAAACCTAATTTTGTAACGTGTTGTCTACAATATTTTATCTACGTTCAGAGTATTTTAGTATATGTTGTATATTTAGTATATTTAACGAAATGTATTTCTTGCAGAAATTATATGTTTAGAAAAAGAGGAAAAAAAAAGTCTTCGTAGACTGCGATGGGCAGGACATGTGACACGAATGGGGAATGAAAGACGTGCATAGGAGTTTCTTGTAGGAAAACCAGAGGAAAACGCCCAGTTGGTAGACCGAGAATAAGGTGGGAGAATAACATTAACTATGATTTGAGGGAAGTAATTATACAGGGAATGATTGTAAAACATTAGCTGAGGATGGAGATGTATGGAGAGCTTGTGTCCGCGCGGCCATGAACCTGCGGGTTCGATAGTGTCAGTTAGTTAGTTAGTTAGTTAGTTAGTTAATTAGTTAGTTAATTAGTTAGTTAGTTAGTTAGTTAGTTAGAGAAAAAGTAACGTGGGTTTTGGAGGGGGGGGAAATACACGATAAATCAGCAAACATTGTTGCTACATTTTGCAATTTTGTCTGCTTGTTTAATAGATATGTGAATTTAAAGTAAAAATGAGCGGAGAAGGTGGTTTTCACGTTCATAAGGAACAATTTTAAAAGTAGTCCAAAATTCAACTATTAATATACTTCCTATAAATATTACAAATTGTAATGATTGTAATATTACAATAACTATCAATCATTTAAAAATGTATTTTACGTTTTGTTCAACCTGTATTTTATGTTTTGATAGCATGTTCTGTGTTCTGTTAGAACATAGCTATGAACAGAAGCGTCATTAATTATTATAATAGTAGATAAAAAATTATAACTTTTTGACAATGTGCCATGTAATGAAGATCTATAATAGTATATTACAATGCGAGATTGGTAAGTGGTTTTTACAGAAGCGAGGAAATGATTAAAAACCGAATGATAGCGAGATTTTTAATTTCCGAGATTCTGTAAAACACTTCACGAACGCGTGTTGTATTATTTGTGCACGATGGTGTTTTCAAAATAATAAACAATAGTAAAATAATATCTTTGTTAGAAACATTTGCGTTCATTATAAACAACTGACTGACGTTATCAGGCTGGCCAATGTGTATAAGGTAAATGCCGAAAATAATTTAGTTGAGACTACAACTGGCCGTGACATAAATCAGAGATAAAATGGCGGCAATTACGAATTTATTGTTTTATATTGTTTCAAATAAAGTTCATTCAAAATGTAGTGATTTGTTTCGTATTATATAAATTAACATTACCTTTTGGATATATTTTTGTGTATACATTGTATGCAGTGTACATAAAGGGCAGTTGTTTCACTTGCAGCCCTAGCTGAGTAATTTGTAATATTACAATAGCATTATTTATATAAAACATAGAATTGAATTGAGTAGCAAAATAATATCATCGTTAAATTCCAAATGGTGGGATAAGCATATTTGGAAAGACACAAAAAAAATATATTGGTTAAACATTAGTGGAATCTGTTGCAATGTATGGAAGTGAGGTATGGACAATCAATAAGTACTAGAAGAATAGACTAATAGCTTTAGAAATAGATTATTTACGCAGAAGTGCCAGAAAGTAAAAATTAGAACATGTCACAAATAAGGAAATTAGAAATATAATGGAAGCAGAAGAAACCATAATTGAAAGAATTGAGGAGAAGGAATTAAAGTGGTTAGGACATGTTTCAAGAATGGAAGATGAGCGATGGCCAAAGCAACTATATCAATGGCATCCGACCAGAAGGAGGAAGAGAGGGAGACCGAAGTTAACATGGAAGGAAAACATGAAGACATTAATTCAAGCAGGAGGGCTAAGCATTGAAGATGCCCAAGATCGTAGGCTTTGGAGGTTTGGCACGGGAAGACGACAGCGGCTGTAAAAACCCGAATATAGATAGATAGTTATTTATAGGTTGGAAACTCCGAAATTTAGGAAATTGAACTTCCAATCATGGGAGCCATTCCTGTAAGTACGACAGAACGCACTGTTGTGCATTTTTTTTTTTAAATCTCTTCATGATGACACCAGTAACTTCATTCCTTCGGAATTCGATAAAATAACAAATAAATTACATTCATGAAAAAGTTATGCTCATCTCTAATTGGATGTTTCATTCAGTAGACACTGTGAAACAACTCTACAATCATTAGGAGAGAGAATTTTAGTCATAGATTAACATTTTCAGAAGCAATTTTCGAGCTGAATTCTGGGAGTGCGCTACTTGATATGCAGTGTGTGATTAAACAACTCCCGCTGTTCAAAAATAAAAGTAAAAATGTGTTTATTGCTAATGGAATTTTTATAATGGGACAGGTGTTACGGTTATGTTCGTTATGAAAGTGAAATCTAAATATTAAATAAAATTTATATCCTCATTGTGTTTCTTTATTAGACAAAGTCCGAACAATACAGGACACCCACAGCATGAAATTTTACTTGCAATGTAAATGAATTGGAGTAATAAAGAGAAACCATCTCTGTATGTGTTGGTATTTTTTCACACCTCATGTTTGAAATAAAAGATATGAAAACTATTATTATTACGAATGTTAGCTTTACGGTTACTTCAAAGAGTGCAAAGTGAATCTATTTGCATAATAAAACAATGTTTACTCTTTATGTCCTTCAAATATACAGGCTGTAAATGAATTACAGTTTTCGCGCCAAAGTCGAGCTGTTTAAGTCATCATGCTTTGGTCGAGAGCTACAGGTTTTTAACTGATTCGAGTCCCCATATGGGAAGACATCTTTTCATGGACTTTTGAGGAATTTGGGACATTTTCTCATAGAATTTTGAGGAATTTGGGTAGCTAGAATACATAGCGGCTTCATATTAAAAAAGGGGGGATTCTTTACATGTGACGCCAAAATTATTTTTAAGTTCCAATTATTCACCATGCGCATGGGCCAACAAACGCTAAACGGTTTACACTATGGAATCACGGGTTGCAGCCAACCTATACACGATATTTAACGAACCTAAAAGCTAACCTAACGCAATTTAAGCACTTTAACCTGTAAGAGAGTGCACCACTCAAAAATAAATGGTAAGTTCTAAAATTCGGAAGTATATGTGTAAAGTTATTTAGTACATACTCTATGTTGGCTGCAGTGGAGCCCATCTTTGTTGTTGTATAAAATATTCGTTAAAATCAATATGGCTGCCACGTCTTCATGCTGCGTATGTAGTAAAATGTCATAGAAAAATATATTGAAATAATCGTTAGAAGAAATGTAAACATAATTGTAAATATTGGGGAATAATTTGAAAAATGAAACTTTAAGATTAAAATTTAACAGGAGTTTATGAAAGAATTAAAAAATTCGCGTCACAGGTTGTGAAGAATAGCAAATATATATATATATATATATATATATATATATTATAGGAGTTTTGGAACCCAACATGCTGACCACATGCATGAGTCTAGCAGCCTTTTGATAGATATTGCATTCTAGGGTCTGTTGCGGAATTGAGTTTTTAAAATTAATTATAGAACACTATTTTAATAACTTATAGAATGGGACTGAAATAGGGCATAAAAACTCTTATAAGAAAACCACGGGAAAGTGTCCATTAAGGACGAGAGAGAGGTAAGAGCAAATACCTCTTTCGAGCTAAGTTCCACTTATAATGTAAAAAACCAGATGTATGGACCTTTAAGCGTATAAGAAAACGTAGTTCGCTCTCTCATACTTGAAATAAATGAAATAAAAACAATAAAAAATATTATCTAGCAGATGTCTGCAAAAGTTATATGGGAGAATCTTAAAATATATAATTACAGTTTTAATAGAAAATATTTGGACATATATATATATATCTCCATCCATAGTAATTCTGCCCGAAGGCAGGTCCTTCACTACGATCATAGCATTTTCATGCTATGCTTGCAGCTTTACTAGGGAATTGTAGGTGTGGTACCTTCCCGTTGCTTTCCACACCGGTGAAGGATGATGATGATAATGATAAGGATGATGATGATGGCCGTATGATTTCGGGGACCGTTTGGACCTTAAAATTTTCCTGACATTTGTCTTACAGGTGAGGAAAAACCCCGATAAAAACCTCACCCAGAAAACTGCCCCGACCGGGATCGAACCCGGGCCCGCTGCGTGACAAGGCAGCACGCTACCTCGAAACTACAGCGGTGGACTATATATATATATATATATATATATATTAATGGTTAGTGGAGAATACGATGCAACAAGGAATTATACGACAAATATAGTGAACCTGGCTTTGTCACTTTTATTAAACTAATGAAACTGGAGTAGGCAGGCCATGTATAAAGACTCTCAATAGACCGAAGATAAAAAAGTGCTTACAGCAAATTTTATGAGAAATAGGCGAGTTGGAAGACCAAAGAAACAATTGAAGGATATCATGGAAGAACCTACTTAACACTTAAATTAGCAAAACAATAATTTCTCTCATCACTTATTTAAATATGGCGGACCGTACTGAAAACGAAATCGTCCGTAACTATTATTATCAGGTATATTGTGTAATTCCACACAAAATTCTTATCTTTAGCTTTCTTGGGTTTTATTAAAACTATTACGAAAGTTAAATCAATTGATGTATCCTATAGGATACATTGCGAATTTAAGGGTTGAGTGTCGCAACTGGAGGCCGCGAAAGATTGAAACGATTGGAGGCAGAAGTTACGGGAGGACAAAGCTCGAATTTGAGCCAATTAGCCATTGGATGTATGTATGGATGGAAATAAATAATAATTTCATTTCTTAATTCTTACGCATGCGCAATGCAGAATACATTAGAATATCAATTGTCTCAAATGCATGTTTTTCCTATGCAATTTTTGAAACATCAAAAAGGGAAACCTTTGAAAAACGGATATAAAATATTATTTTGAATGTTTTTAAAAGGTCTAGTGCAAAATATCCAACATTAGCCATTTAAGGTGTGGTGAAAATAACAGCAGCATTTACAGGCGTGTCAGCATGGAGCATAAATTCTCTTCATAATGAAATTGTAAATGAAAAAAAAAATCTATCGAAACCAGGAAAAAAATAACTTTTATAAGATTCATGATGTGTTCCGTTGAGGTATTATTCAAAATTAAAATATAAAATTATGGAATATTCACCTGAAAGGTTCGTCTCCTCAACTTAATTAATTATTTAACTGTAGCGCTTTCGGGACTTGTCCCTTCATCGGCAGGATTCAAAACTGGTGTTTCACTGAATATCTGGTAGAGGGGGTTACATGTGTTGGGTTCGTTTTCGTTTATCAGATTGTCGTTGTTGTGAGCTGCTTTCATGATTTCCATCTCTTCGAGTACGTTTATTTTCGCTGGATTATTTTCTATGTGCATTACTGTTAGGGTGTTTTCAATGTTTAACATGCGATGTCCTTCATGGATAACGTGTTTTGGATAGCTGGAATATCAAGCTATGCAAAACACGTTATCCATGAAGGACATCGCATATTAAACATTGGAAACACCCTAACATTAATGCACAGAGAAAATAATCCAGCGAAAATAAACGTACTCGAAGAGATGGAAATCATAAAAGCAGCTCACAACAACGACAATCTGATAAACGAAAACGAACCCAATACATGTAGCCTAACCCCCTCTACCAGTTATGAATCCTGCCGATGAAGGGACAAGTCCCGAAAGCGCTACAGTTAAATAATTAATTAAGTTGAGGAGACGGACCTTTCAGGTGAATATTCCATAATCTTATATTTTAACTAGGAAAAAACCGTAAACGTCTGATTAGATAGACTCATATATAATTTTTTGTCGTAATTTTTGTCATAAATAAAGGAGAAATGGAGGACATTCCTAATTATTGGTACCATACTATCTTATATTCAGTCTTATTTCCCGTAAAATTCAATGTAGCCTAAGAAAATATTTCTATTATTGAAACTTCCATAGATATTCACTCATGTGGTGGGTGAAAGCGGCAGCACGGTTCGTCCAATAGACGGTGAAGGCTAGTTAGTTTACAGTAGGCTTACAACTGGAAATTAGCTCAGATATAGTGTAGCTGTCCACCGCTGTGGTCTCGAGGTAGCGTGCTGCCTTGTCACGCAGGGGGCCCGGGTTCGATTACCGTCGGGACAGAATCCTGGGTGAGGTTTTCTCGGGGTTTTCCTCACCTGTAAGACAAATGTTAGGAAGCTTAGGGCCCAACGTTCCCCAAAAATCATCTCGCAATCATAATTATCCTTATCATTTTCATCATCATTTTTCACCGATGTGGAAAGCAACGGGAAGCTACCACACCTATAACTCCCTAGTAAAGCTGCAAAGCGTAGCATGGAAATGCTATGATTGCAGTGAAAGACGTGCCCTCGGGCAGAATTACTGTGGATGAATAGTTTAGCTTACAGGTCTCGTTTCATATTAGAGTAATTTCTCAAAGATGATTTCTCCAGACATCTTCAAGCGAGCAACAGTCAGTTGTCGGCTGTTATAATAACTTCAGGTCTTGTTTTTACATCAGTGTTTTAAATGTCTGGTGTTTTATTTGTAATGTATTGAAATGAATGGAATGAGATGTCAGCATTGAACTTGGGATATGATGTAGGGATACGGAGATTTCAACTGAGAATTGTCATAAAAACTAGAGTTGATTAATTAAACCTACCTTAAAATGAACTAATCAAGATGTCAGACGACTTGTAAGAGTGCCTCTTTTTATTATTGAAGGCCAATTCTAATTATTACTTCAGGTAACACATGTGTAAGAGCTCATTACACTTATAAATTGCATTAAGATTCAGAAGATATTACATAATAATAATAATAATAATAATAATAATTATTATTATTATTATTATTATTATTATTATTATTATTATTATTATTATACGGGAAATTATGCAAGTTGAAAAAATATATATCAGGAAAAATAGAAGAAAAACGTTTGAAATGGTATGGACACTTCAGAAGAATGGAAGAAGAGAGAATACCAAAGAAGATCCTTAATTGGAAATCTAATGGAAAAAGCGGAAGAGGCAGGTCTAGAGAACGATGGATGGATGGAGTGAAGAGAAGTATGGAAGCTTGAGATTTGAAGAAGATCCTTTAGACAGGAACCTCTGGCGACAAATCACTTTGGGTTTAGAGGAGGAACACTGTATTGTAGAATATTCCTTTAAAAAATAATATGTTTAAATGATGTTTTATGGGATCAGAATGTAAATTCTAAAATAAAAACAATTTTTTTAATACAATAATGAGTACAGTGACAATCGGTGTAGAAACTTGGGAATTAAAATCTACATCATCTTCTTCTTCTTCTTCTTCTTCTTTCACGATCTCTGTTCCGATCTCACATCTGTTCAGCCCAATGTTTCCTTGGTCTTCCTACCGATCTTCGTCCTCCAGGATTATACACCAATGTCATCTTTGGTATTCTTTCCTCTGCCATTCTTTACAGATGCTCTTTCTAAATGTCCCTGCGTTCTTTTATTTGTTGAAGAAGTGGTTATAGTTTTAGTTCCTCTAGTTTTAGTTTCTAATATGTTCTTCTCTTGTACAACCTTTCACAGCCCATAGGACTCTCTCTTCCGCTGTCTGAATTTTACTTTTTTTTTCTTTCTCCTTCAGGACCTAGGCCTCACTTTCATACATCGCCTCTGGTAGTACCATCGTTGAGTAAAATCATAGCTGCGTATCCTTTATAACGTTGTTCCTCAGTGTTCGTCTGAATAATATCTATAACAAAAAAATGATTTTAGAGACGTTCTAGGTGAGATAAAACAAAAAAAAAACAGTGCAATTAAACAAAGGATGAATGTTCAAACTTCAATTCTGGATTTCTTTAAAAAATAATTAAAATGTATGATTATGTAAAAAGAATGACAGAAGGCAGCTTTCCAAAGATAATACTAGAATGGGTGACACTTGGTATACGAAGAAGAAGAAGAAGGTAAAAATAGCGTAGATTGATGGTATTTTGAGCAGCATGAGGGAAAAAATATGGACGATTGAGATTGGAATGACAGACAGATGACAGAAGAATGGCAGTAGATTAATTGGACGCAGGAAGATGTTGAGAAACCTGCTAATTAAACGTAATAATAGACCTAATAATATATTTATTCTGTCAAAATAAATTTTATAAGGCCTTGTTTCCACTAGACCAGATGCTATATACAAAATACAAAATACACATTACCCTGATATGTATAATTATAGATTTAGATTGTAGAACTTGAAAAATAAATGCATTTGAAAATGCACACATACTATTTATTTGTACTACGATTAATAATGAAAATAACGATAATAATATTTCATTCTTCGGTTTTTTAGCACTGTACATTTTATCAAACGAACAGACAGCTTGCCTTCTCAACGTGGAAGACCAGGAGATTTTTAGCAAGGTTTTCTTTTAGCCCTTGACGAACCAACAGCTAGGCAGCTGTACCTGTATCCCTAGGCAGAGGCCCTCGTAGAGTACTATCAGCCGGGCATACTGAACCCTGTTTTTTTAACGAAATTGTTACATCCCCTCCTTACCCTTTTGCAACCTGGTTTGGGACAAAACATGATTATTCAAATTTCGATTGTGGATTTCATAAAAACGAACATTTAAAATGGTATGGCCATGTAAAATGAATGACAGAAGACAGATTCTCAATAAGAATACTAGAATGTGTGCTACTTGATAGAAGAAGAAGACCAAAAAAAAAAAGTGGATTGATGGTGTTTTGAACAGCATGGGGAAAAAATGATCGGACAATGGAGATTGTAATGACTGATATGTGGAGGAGAATGACAGTAGATTAACTGGACGCAGGAAGATGTGAAACACTGTGAAACTTGCTAAATAAAATTAATAATAATATGAATAGTAATAATAATAATAATAATAATAATAATAATAATAATGAGTCCACCGCTGTGGTCTTCGAGGTAGCGTGCTGCTTTGTCACGCAGCGGGCCCGGGTTCGATCCCTGGTCCGGGCAGTTTTTCTGGGTGAGGTTTTTATCGGGGTTTTTCCTCACCCGTTAAACAAATGTCAAGAAAACTTTAAGGCCTAAACGGTCCCCGAAATCATATGGCCATTATCATCATCCTCCTTATCATTATCATTATCATCATCATCATCATCATCATTCTTCACCGGTGTGGAAAGCAACGGGAAGCTACCACACCTACAATTCACTAGTAAAGGGGCAAGCATAGCATGAAAATGCTATGATTGCAGTGAAGGATCTGCCTTCGGGCAGAATTACTGTGGATGGATGGAATAATAATGAAATGTCCACACAGAGACTCGAGGTAGCATCGTTGTCTAAGATCAAGAGAGAAGAGAAGATTTTTACAAGAATCACCAAATAATTCAATCAAATGATATACATAAACGCCAGTATAATATTAGGAATATTTTTTTGGATCAAAGAGAGATGAACAGACAGATGAATGGAGAATACTACTTAACAGTTAACTACGTGTTTTTTTATAGGAAGTCAGATATAATAAGAACAGTTAAGTCTCGTAGACTGCGATGGGCAGGACATGTGGCACGAATTGGGAATGAAAGACGTGCGTGGAAGCTTCTTGTAGGAAACCCAGAGGGAAAACGCTTAGTTGATAGACCAAGAATGAGCTGGGAGAATAACATTAGCTGTGATTTGAGGGAAGTGGATTATACAGGAAATGATTGGAAAACATTAGCTCAGGATAGGGATATATGGAGAGTTTACGTTCGCGCGGCCATGAATCTACGGGTTCGATAGTGCCAGTGATTTAGTTAGTTATAACTTAATAATAGATCGTTGATCATCTACCTCTGTGATTGACACATGTGGATGTGAAGGGCCAGCAGCCGGCTGGTAAAAGGGCAACCGCTGAAAAGTGGAAAGACCCTCAATCGGATAATAATAGACCTATTATATAAACCGAAGTTAAAATAACTAAAATAACACACTGGCACTGCCGAACATTTTGACGGGACATAAGCTCTCCATATAACCCTATCATGAGCTAATGTTTTCCAATCATCTCCTCAAGGCTTATAATTTACCTCCCTCAAATCATGGTTCATGTTATTCTCCCACCTCATTCTTGGCCTTCCTAATGAGCGCTTTACCTCTGATTTTCCTGTAAGGAGTTTCTATACTCCTTTTTCATTCGCTATTCGTCCATCGTAGTCTGTGAGATTTAACTATTTTTATTGCATCTGATTCCCCATGAAGATCATGCAAATTACTCATTTGCAGTCTTCTCCATCCACCTGTCTGCTCGTCTCTCTTTTAACCGAAGTTAAAGCAAGTATAAATTTGTGTATTTGTATATTTTAATATGATTGTTAAGTTCATCCTCACTTTTTAATATTTATATTGACGATATTATATATAATTGGCAGATAAATTTGGACTCACATTTCAAAATAAGAAATAAGATGTTAGATACCTTACTTTTTGCAGACGACCAAGTTCTAATATCTAGTTCAGAAGATGGTCTACAGAAATCGCTCTTTCAGTTAAATAACATTATACAGAAATATAATTTCAAAATAACAATAAGTAAAACGAAAATCCTACCTTTTAAGGGATCAGATACCGTAAGAGCTAAAATAATTCTGGAGGGGAAACCCATTGAACAAGTGAACCATTTTAAATACCTGGGTTATGAAATGTCCTATTATAAAAATGAAGATCTATTTAACAAACTTAATAAATTTAATTATATATGTGGAACAATCAAAAGGATATTTAAAAGCACAAGAAAAGAAACAAAACTAAAATTTTATAAAGTAGTGGCAGTCCCCTTACTATTGTATGGTAGTGAATTTTGGATTTTAACTAAAAGAGAAGAGAATATCATAGAAGCAGCTGAAATGAGATTTCTGAGAAGTGTGGCTGGTTGCAAACTTCTAGATAAGAGAAGAAGTGAAGATATTAGAAATTAGCTAAATGTCTTTAAACTCTTAGATAGAATAAAAGAATCTAGAAAAAAACTGGAAAGAGCATGTTCAAAGAATCGAAGATGATCGCATTCCCAAAACTATACTTAAATACAAACCAGAAGGACGCAGGAATGTTGGTAGACCGAAGAAGAGATGGATCCAACTTTTGAATGAGAATCTATGAGACCGGAACAAGCCACATGGGCTTAATCCGTGAATGTTGTTGATGATGATGATGAAGTTCTCCAGTCCCCCTGTATTACTTCGTAGGATTTCCAGTTGCGGAAAATAAAGATATGTCAGTGATTGAATAAAAGCCTGGGTTAGGATCTGGATGTCCTAGTTTCAGATCTGAAAGGGAACGAGAATGCTGCTGTTAAATCTATTCAGACTTTGTGTTTGTCTATCGTTTGTAGTATTGACCATTTGAACCAACAGATTCTCTTTGAGTACTGCCATACATGTCCTCTAGGCGCACAGCCACAAGCCTCTAGTCCTTGTTCTCAAGGGAAATTACACAAATTGACATACACAGAGGTGCAATATTAATTATGCATACTTATTCGCCCAGTCAAAAACACATATTCAATCTCCATGACTCGACAGGCCTCTAAGGTACTTGGCCTATCATTGGAGATGCAAGTTTCACATCCCCATGTGTCAATCAAAGAGGCGGAAGATTATTCAGAGATTAATAGTGGCAGATATAGTCAACATATCGGATTTTAGTAGTCATATTGGAGTGTGTCTAAATGGCACAAAGGATGGTGAGCGTGTAGGCAAACAGTTTTCAGATACTTTTAAAATTCACAGTGGGTTAAGAAAGGAGATGCACTATCTACTCTACTAATCAATTTTGAACTAGGGCTTACCATAAAATCTTTAGAGAATGAAGAAAGTCTGCAACTCAAGAGTATTAATAAGCTGTTGGTTTATGCTGTTGGTGTAATATTATTAGGCGATAATGAGGAGATACTAAGGGCCAATACTAATACTCTACTGAGTTATAATAATTAATTGGGGCTGGAAATAAACATTGATAAAATTAAATATATGTTATCACATGGAAATACATTATGTAATTGAAATGGGCAATTAATGTCAAATCAGGGAAATTTTTGAAGAAGCGCCTGAAATAAAATCTCTAGGAATAATAATTGCAAACAGGAATGAGGCACACAGAGAAATTAAACATAGACTCAATTCACAAAATGTATGCCATTATATATACATATATATATATATATATATATATATATATTTTATGTCCACCGCTGTGGTCTCGAGGTAGCGTGCTGCCTTGTCACGCAGCGGGCCCGGTTCGATCCCCGGTCAGGGCAGTTTTTCTGGGTGAGGTTTTTATCGGGGTTTTTCCTCACCTGTAAGACAAATGTCAGGAAAACTTTAATGCCCAAACGGTCCCCGAAATCATATGGCCATCATCATCATCCTTACCATCATCATCATCATCATCATCACCATCATCCTTCACCGATGTGGAAAGCAACGGGAAGCTACCACACCTACACAATTCCCAAGTAAAGCTGCAAGCATAGCATGAAAATGCTATGATTGCAGTGAAGGACCTGCCTTCGGGCAGAATTACTATGGATGGATGGATATATATTATAGGAACGCTTGCCGTCCCAACTCCTTTCAAAGAAAATTAAACTGATTATTTAACTCATGCCCCAAATGGGAGTCAATGACCAATCACATTTCAATGTTTTTTTATTTAAAACTAATCACAGTCGTGTTTCGTCTAAAATTTACCAACTAAAGTTTATAATAATAAAGAAAGCACTTCCTTTTTAACATTCTGAATAGGTCATAGCATTAGGCCTATTTCTCAGTGACTGACCCCACAAGAAATATCGCTACCAGATTGTATATATATAGTGCATGAATGTCAGCAGAAAGCGCATGCGATAGATAGTATAAAAACATTTGACACAATTGATTATACCACAAAAAAATAAAACACTGTTCGCACTTACTTAAACGAATTATTGTCCAGGAAATGACGTTGCAGAAAAATATAATTGACGTATTTACATCATAGGACATCAAATTAATTAATACCTATAACGTTGGTTACAAATTTCTCCACTAGGGTGCATTCTTACAATATTGCGATCCTTTGGCAATAAATAATATTATGATCTGGTTGCAGTGATGAACAAAGGAAGGAAATGAAGCGTACCAATCGTTTCTCATTTGTTTTCGAACATAGCCGTTTACATTAGATATATAAATATTTTAAAATAACTATATTTAAATAATGATTTATGAGTAAACAGCTTAATTTTATTCGATAAACAGTCCTAACAAATGACACTCTAGATTTTCATATTCTATAGATAAATTGAAAAACACTCGTGGCATTACTAATGACTATTTAACTCATGCCCCAAATGGGAGTCAATGACCAATCACGTTTCAATGATTTCTATTTTACAACCAATCAGAGTCGTGTTTCACGAAATATTTATCAGAGTTATATTTACCATATTAAAGAAAGCTTCTCCTTTTTACACGCTTTATATTAGCTTGACCTGTATCTATCTATCTATCTATCTATCTATCTATCTATGTAACGGAATCTTTCAACGCGATTTTCACCCACTTAAAATCATTGGATCGACTTGAAACTTTGTATACTTGTAGAGGACCGGTGACAATACAATGATTTCATATTTATTAATATTCTGACAGGTCTGATCATTGTATTGCAGTGACTGAGCCCATAAGAAATACGGCTACTAGATTGTATATATAGTGCATGAATGCTAACACATCCCGCATGCGGGAGTTAATATAAAAACATTTGTAGCAATTGATTATACCACCAAAAAAGAAGCCACTGTTTGCACTTTCTTAAATGTATTTTTTCCCAGGTAATAATGCAGAAAAATATAATTGTCATATTTACATCATACGACATCAGAAATTAATTAATATAGGCCTACAGTTTGATGTGTTTCATTTTTTCTCCACTAGAGAGCATTCTTACAATATTGCGTTCCTTTGGCAATAAATAGTATGATCTGGTTGCAGTGATAAACAAAATAAGCAGATGAAGCGTACCTATCGTTTCTGTTTTCAAACATCGCCGTTTACATTAAATATATAAATATTTTAAAATAACTATAGTTAAATAATGATTTGTGAGTAAACAGCTTAATTTTATTCGTTAAATAGTCCTAAGAAATGCCACTCTTGATTTACAAATTCTCTAGATAAATTGGAAATCACTCGTGGCATTACTTAATGATAATTGGTCTATATAAAAGTGATATTCTCCCAGTTATATTACAGAGATGTGAGACATGGATTCTTACGTTTAAGGGAGGAGAAAAGATTACGAGTATTTGAGAATAAAGTTCTTATGATAAAAGAGAGATGAATGGAGAACACTACATACAGTGAGCTACAATATATTTATGGGAAACCAGATATAATAAGAACAGTTAAGTCTCTTAGACTATGATGGGCAGGATCATTGACACGAATAGGAAATTAAATAGGGGATGGAAACTCCTAGTAGGAATACCAGAGGAAAAACGCCCATTAGGTACACACACACACACGCATATATATATATATTCTTGTGTCATGTTTAATTTTTTGGTGTATACAAATAGCATCGATGAAGATTTCTAAAAACAAATTTGAAAAATCTTTCATGAGGACTATCTCAAGAGCTACATTCCTTCGGAATTCACTAATAAAAATTTTTACTCTTCCTTTCTATCATATGTACAGTGAAGAGGATTATAATGACATACATTTTTTTTTTATTTTCTTTAATTTTGTTACTATATATTAATTTGTAATTTAAGTTTAATGTAAATAAGGATAAGTCTGTTTATAACAAGATGGATGCAACATGTTCATCGCATGGAAGATCAGAGGAAACCCAAACAAATGTTAAGATATCAACCTGTAGGAAGAAGAAGACCAGGACGTCCACTCAAAAGACTTTTGGACGGTGTTTCTCTTGAGGCCGAAATAGGTCAACAAATGATCCTAATTCGTGAATGTATTATGGTGATGATAATTTTTATAAACAATTTACAGAACATTGTACGGTTTTGTGGATTTAATATTAATTCATAATATATTCCATTCCATTCCATTAACGCAGTTTAACCTCTCATCTAATAGAAGTGTCATATGCTACCCGGGCCTTGCAGTGACACGACCTGTCGGGAGAAGGTATCTTTGACCACACAAACACATGGAGAGACCCCCCGAATGAGATCAGCTCAATTTAAGGACCTCCTCTGAGTTAATAATATATACAATCTATAATTCCCCAAAACATCTTGAATTATAAATAAATTATTGTAAAAAGAAGTCTGAATAGCGAATGAAATTAAAGAAGTTAAAAAATAAATAAAATTTGACAAATGATTTTTTTTGTCAGTACCAGAATATGAAGGGGTTTCCTTTTCATCATGAACATAAGGAATCCAGCTGTTGGAAGTTCGCCCGCCATTAACACAAATTCTGCCCGGAGGCAGATAAATACTGTAGGTAATTTTTTGAAGGACGACCAGATTGCGTATTAAATAAAAAATTATAAAGAAAACAAAACTAAAACTTTCGAACACCTTGTTACGAAAATATCCTGTGGTATATAATGTTACCTACTATGCCATTATATGTTTTTGAGGTCCTGCTCTTCTTGTTCGATTCCAGCACATTGTGGTTTGTAATGTTTCGCGTGGCATGTATTAGAGTATCTTGCCAAGCGAATATTATTATTATACTAATATTCCCACAAGGCTACTCAATCTCACTTTATATACGTTAATGCGTTATTTATATTGCAAGGATTTAATTTGGAATAAACAAATAAATAACATTTGCAAAACTATCTTCTCAATAATACACTCATTAAATCGTATAAGAAATTGTTTACCGTTTTCTCTAAGAAAAATGCTAGTAGAAACACTCGCAATGCCCCATTTTGATTATTGTGATACTCTTTTTACTGACCTAAATACTGTTCTTACCCAAAGACTTCAACGTGTTCACAATTCTTGCATACGTTTTATTTGTGGTATACGTAGATTTGATCACGTTACACCATCCCTGGAACAATTGTCATGGCTTCGTCTTCAAGATCGTAGAACCATCCATTCCCTATGCCTACTCTATAACATATTACACACATCTTTACCTTATTATTTATCACACCGCTTCACTAAACTCTCTGATACACATAACTTAGATACCCGATCCCTTGAGCACAGTGTCCTTTATATCCCTCCTCATCATACTACCTATTATTCGAAATCTTTTACAGTTGCTAGAACATGGAATTCACTTCCACCCTATGTCAGAGACTGCCAAACTTTACCATCTTTCAGAAATAAATTGAAAATAAAATCACTAACAGAAACAACTCACTAATACTACTTTTTAAGAATTAATAATGCGTTTTTGCATTATTTAATAAAAATAGACTTAGGATTTGTTAATATATTTACCTAATGCCTTGTATAAAAAGCGTAGATTAATTCATTGTAGTGTTTTTTTTTTCTCTTCTTTTTATGCATAGTAGATTCGAGCTGTTATTCCTTTTTTATTCATTGTATCATTAATTTAATTTTAATTGTATTTAGTTTCATTCTATTATTAGACATTAATTTCATTATTATTCAATATGACAGATAATGAATTGTTCAATAACTATTATTGTAACTTTTTTTTTGTATTCATATGTAACATGTTTGTCCTGTCTAATATGACTACTATTGTAATTTTTTTTGTATTCATGTGTAACATATGTTTGTCCTGTTTTATATGACTATTATTGTATTTTTGTTTTGTATTCATATGTAACATATGCTTGTTCTGGTGAGTGGAAGAGAAGGCCACATGGCCTTAACTCCACCACGCTAAATAAATAAAAAAAAAATATGAGATTTTTACGGATGAGTTCTTTATGTTGAGTAGAAATATCGCAAATATATTTAATCCTTGCTAAGTAACTCGCTGACCCTGTGGATCCTGGAGGTTCATAAGCTTTCATACATAGGCTTACCTATCTAGAGCTATATAATTCACCCTTCTCAAATTATGAATAGTGCTATTTTCCCACCACATTCTTGGCCTACCTACTGGGGGCTTTTCCTCTTCTTTCCTACAAGAATTTTTCTTGCCTCTCTTTCATTCCCCATTCGTGCTACATGTCCTTCTCATCGCAGTCTACGAGACGTGAGTGTTCTTATTATATCTAGTTTCTCATAAAGATCATGTATCTGACTGTTATGCAGTTTTCTCGATTCACCTTTCTGTTCATCTCTCTTTGGTCTAAACATGATCCTAAGAATTTTATTCTCAAATACTTGTAATATTTTCTCCTCCCTTAAAATAAGGGAGGATACTTGGTATTCATATACGCCTAGTGGAACTAAACTGGAAGAATAACAGTAATATATTATTTTCGTTTTAATTTTTTTTAAGGATAGTTGGGGTAACAAATCTCCCTGTAATGCATAATAGCATGTGTTTCCAATTTTGAGCCTATGTATCATTTTTTTGTGTAACCCATTTCTTTTTGTAATTAAGACCATATTGTATCTACATAGCCTAATTCAATTCAGTAATTTCTTTAAAAAATGCATTTCATATTAACTGCCCATTCCCATTATTTATAATATATTTCAGTATGTGACTATCTTCAATTTTATTGTCCCAAGATCACGTTTTCTTTAGATCATTATTTCAACGTGTCCTAACCAGTTTTAGTATGAATAATGCGGTAAATTGTGTAATTTATAGGCCTACACGTATTTATAACTACTCTAGCACTTGACTAACTCACTGACGTTATTCAACCCCGAGATTCATGTGTGCGCGGACTTAAGGTCTCCACACATCCCTATCCTGAGCTAATGTTTTCCAATCATTTCCTGTATAATTCATGTCCCCTTATCATGGTTAATATTATTATCCAGCTCATTTATTTGTATTGTATTGTATTGTATTGTATTGTATTGTATTGTATTGTATTGTAAGCCTATGTTTTCCCTTTACAGAGATTTAGGCGCTCTCCCCCTACAGGGAAGAATTTTAACCATACTAATTTAGTTACACTTGTTTTCGTATAGATGTCATTTGAATGGTCCGTGGTCAGCGTTCCGCTTTATACTGACATCTAGGAAACCAAGGTAGTATACTAGGACGGGAAAATTCGGTAAATTTTGCTTAGAGGCCTCTTCATTCAGGCTTAAGGATTTTTTACGAGCCTGAAAATCTTCAGACTCGGGACCCCTCCCGGAGGACTTGCTCCTTGGATTTTTCCGTCCTAAAAAATCCATCGACCACGGCCGGGTTTGAACCCGCGACCCTCGGAACCAGAGGCAAGGAGCATAACCACTAGTCCACCGCGGCCGATTTACTTATTTGTTAGGACGGAAAAATCCAAGGAGAAATTCCTCCGGGAGGGACTTTAAGACGTAGATCCCGAGACTGAAGATTTTCAGGCTCGTAAAAAATCCTTAAGCCTGAATAAAAAGGTCTCTAAGCAAAATTTACAGACCTTGATGTCCTAGTAATACCTGAGTTGCCTGCTAGATATCTCATTGAGTCGGTGTGTTGACCGCATGTCATTCAAGACATATATGGGCATATACGGTAACTAAATTGACTTGATCTAATAGCTTCTGACCAGGGAGAGGCTATGACTCAACATTTGGGCTACGTCTTTATAGATAGATTTATTTTTGGGTGAACTTTATATTGTTTTTCTTCGCTTCGTTGAAGCTGTTTTCTTCTTCTTCTTTTGCCCGTTAATACCGTTAGATATCGGATTCATCTCGATGAACCCAGTTACTCCATCGACTTCCATGAATGCATAAGCCATGGAGGTAGATAGGTAGTTTTGCAACAAACATAACCCATAACTAACTCATACATAATATAAATTAGAAGAGAGAGAATGTTGAGATAGCAGTGGGCCTACCTTAAATCAAATGTATTTTAACAGCCTAAACTGGTCCTATTCTTGATATTGGCTATTAAGTAAAGTCTTAGGGAAGGGGAAAGTAAAAATAATAAAACAAAACAGAACCAATTGACTTAAGGGTCCCTAGTGTAAGAAGTGCTAACTTTTAGAGTGCTTGACTCCTAATGGTCGGTGGACTGTGAAGGAAAGCCGCAGAGATGCCCTCAGGAGTTGAAAGTCTGGGAAGGAGTTTCTATCTCTGCTTCTTGGCGTGTTGGGGTAGAAGAGTTCCCATATGGGTTTGCACCATACGTGCTTGGCTTTCCAAAGTTATTTTCTACTAGCTTTATGCTGGGTGTATCAGAGTTCTCCAAACATATAACATTGTCTTCTAGAAATTGTGTTAATATCCGACCACAAGTAAAACCTCGCTCGTTGCTGAGAAAAAAATAAATATAACCTCCTTCAATTCTCATGTGGCCTCACAGCACTTCTGAAGCAGACGTAATTTTCATATTACTCATATAAATACTGTACTAGAACTTCTTTTATTTTTCTCATGAGAAATTCAAGAATGAGTTCGGTAATTAAATAAACAGGTAGGCCTATATATTACTGTAATCAGTTACAATTTCACAAATATAGGCCTAAACTATATCAGCTCTATGTACAAAAAAACATAAGATTATAGTACTTTTCAATTTATTTATTTATGTTGCATGTTCTATTACTTGAAGTAATACTACATGCATTAAACAATATTCCTCTTGGATATCATCTTCCTCTTCCTCTTCCTCTTCTTCTTCTTCTTCTTCTTCTTCGTCTTTTTCTTCCTCCTCACGGTTTAGGCATTTTTGTTAGCAATTTCCGGTTCAGAATTGCTCCTGTTTTCATCTTTTCTTGGTCGTCCAATGCTTCTTCTTCTTCCTTGTTGTAAATGGTTACATGCTGCCTTTGGTATTCTGTTCTCATTCATCTTTGCTAAGTGTACTCTTGGATAAAAATACATATTAATTTGGATATAAAATATTACAATTGCATTGCATTATTCTCGAGCAAGTTGGTTAATTTGATGTAGGCCTACTAATATACAGATTTTCAATGTATACACATATTTTTGCGCGTAAAGTTTTATTTTCCTTCTCCACTCGTTCCTTACATCTACTCCATGTCCTCCAGTTCTCTTGTTTCCTTTCCAGTTCTTATTTCGTGTATCCATGAGTTTCTAGGTCTTCCTTTCTTTCTTCTTCCAGGTGGACACCATTCCAATGTTTTTCTGGGTAACATTCGTCATGCATGCCCAAACCATTTTAACTGCTCATCTAAAACATAATAATTAATGTTTGCTTATTTCTTTGTCGTACTTTATGCGATTGTGATGGTTTTTTGTAAAATATTCAGGCGATTCCCGAGATGAACATAGGCTATAAGAGAGCTGAGATACTCAACTCCTACGCCCTTAAAAAACATCCTCTGTAGTGAAAAACGTAAAAAGTCCCTTTTTTACCCTTAAATGGCTTACGCTGCATAAACCATAACAAAAACACATAATGAATGTATACAGAATTGAATATCTAAAAAAAAAAAACTACAAAAAAGTCCGCGACAGCATATGTTTATCATAAGTAATGCCACGAGTGATTTCCTCATTATCGATAAATTCACGACTCACGAAATGAGGAGTGAATTTATCTACATAATTTGGAAATCAAGAGTGACATTTGTTAGGACTATTTAACGAATAAAATTAAGCTGTTTACTCACAACTCATTATTAAACTATAGTTATTTTTAAATATTTATATATTTAATGTAAACGGCGATGTTTAAAAACAAATGAGAAACGATTGGTACGCTTCTTTTGCTTCTTTTGTTCATCACTGCAACCAGATCATATTATTTATTACCAAAGAAACGCAATATTGTAAGAATGCACTCTAGTGGAGAAAAAATGAAACATATCAAACCGTATATTAATTCATTTCTGATGTCCTATGATGTAAATATGACAATTATATTTATCTGGGAAAAATACGTTTAAGAAAGTGCAAACAGTGGTTTCTTTTTTTGATGGTATAATCAATTGCTAGAAATGTTTTTATATTAACTCCTGCATGCGCTATGTGTCGACATTCGTGCACTATGTATACAATCTGGTAACCGTTTTTCTTGGAGAGTCAGTCACTGCAAAATAATGTTATGACCTATTCACAATGTTACAAAGGAGGTGCTTTCTTTACTATGATAAACTTTGTTTGGTAAATTCTAGGCGAAACACGACTGTGATTGATTGTAAATCAAATAATTGAAATGTGTTTGGTTGTTGACCTCCATATGGGGCATCAGTTAAATAGTATTTTACAGATAACACACAATAGCCATTTTTGGCTTTTATTGATGCCAAGGATATCGGGATAAGTAGATTCCCGGGGAAGCATGTGCTGCCATACAATTCATCCGATTGTCATGGGGCTTTTTAAAAAAATGTTCAGGATTTTTCCGGGAATATTATAGGTTATAGGTCCTAAGAGAGTTTTAATGCTCAAACCCTTCACCCCTAAAAATCACCTTCTGTAGTGAAAAAATGTGAGAAAATTAGTTTTTTGTAAGCTTAAATGTCATACGCTACCTAAACCATAACAAATACACAAAATTATTGTATACAGAATTGAATCTCTGTAAAAACCCTATAGAAAAGTCCACGATAGCATATACGAGTATTTATCTTTTACGGATAACTCACAATAAACATTTTTGTCTTTCATTGATGCCAAGAAGATTTGGATAATCGATTCTCGGGCAAGCTTAGCAGCGCACAGCAGGTATTCTTTTATGGATAACTCAAAATAACGAATTTTGTCTTTCAGCTCATTTCTGCCAAGTACATCGGGATGCGTAGATTCCCGGGCATCGCCGGGTAATCAGCACGGGATATCTAAAAATAATTATATAAAGTTATATTTATTGTTCCTTCTACTTATTCAACTAAACGCAAAAACACATAATTTAGTTAGGTGTATTAGCTAGTACATAATATCTTAATATATAAACATTACGTGTCACGTTGTTTGTCCGCGATGGAATCCTAAACTACTGAACCGATTTTAATAAAATTTTGCACACTGTGTTCAGTTTGATCCAACTTGAGACTTAGGGAAGTTTATAACTAAATTTATAATCGCATTATTTTTATTGCAAATTATTTGTTTATTATTTATCAAAGAGTTATAATTATCTGTGAGTTCCATACGATTCTAACAGATGACCATATAAGGTAATTGGTTTATTATTTAACCAGGTGGCTGTGCTTTTTGTTGCAACCGCGAATTTCAATTGAATTACAAATATTGACTATTTCATAATTTAAGTGTGTTTGTGTTTATTTTATTTTAAATATATTGATAATAATATTAATTTCGTGTGTAAGTATTAGTTTTAAGTAATCTGGCTGAAAGACAGCAACTTAATTTAAATTTAACTGGACCGAAAAGGGACATTGAACAATATGGCGAATCAGTTCTAGAGACCATGAATGATAAGATATCAAGTGAATTTCCACAAATTGGTATAGGCCTATGTGACATAAATCTTACATTTAAGAAGAATGCCAATTTAAAAACATATTAAGGTCCTAAGGAACGGAATAACCGTACTGTAAGTAAGTCTGTTAGTTATAATAATATGCCTAATATTACAGAAACAATCTCCATGCCTCAATTAAATGAAAAACAAGATGACTATAATATATCACAAGATGATATTACTATACAGAGACTTCTTGATGATGATGAGAATCCAAACTGCCAACAAGTTGGTAGAAAAAAACGAAAGTATAATGAAATCGGCGAGCCTCCTCAAAATATTCCATCAATAAATGTATATAATCCTTATGATACACTTATGGATGATACTGAGAATGCAGACAACATAAATTCATCTCAATCAACAAAACCACTTCCACATAAACCACCACCCATATTTATACCGGGTGTAGTTAACGTACCAGAACTAAAAAATTGTGTAAAACAAAAATTTTCTGATTTAGATTTCTCACTTAGTTTACTACAACATAATTTAACGTATACCTTAGCCACAGTAACGCGTGGCCGGGACTTCTATACATATATATATATATATATATATATATATAAAACAAAGTCGGATTAGTTACAGTATTTATAACTCAAGAACGGCTGGACCGATTTTTATGATCTTTGATTTGTTGGATTTGTTTCCGCCCCGAATAGCAGATAACTATTAAAACATAGGAAAAATTAACCTAAAAATATTTAAAGGCGATATGAAGTTCGCCGGGCCAGCTAGTATATATATATATATATATATATATAACAATAGAAAAACAAATGGATAGAAATTACTTACATATGAATCAAAATACATAATAATGAACAATAACTTAGAGTTTTACATGATCCTGTTTTCTTTGCGGTCCGGAACACTTAAATAACTGGAAGGAAAAATTTTTGTTTCGCCAATTTAAGGTTACGGTATAGTTATTTATTCTTCTCGTAAGAAAAATTGAATAAGACCATGATTTTTTTTAGAAATGGCACTTACTATCAGCAAGTCCCAAACAGTAAATAGAGATTAATTCAATAACTGATTATTTCATGGACTACTGTTTAAAGAAACTACATAATCATAATAACATCTAGGAATAAATATGAATAAAATATATATGTAGATTAATGTGTTCTTATGTTTAATTGAATGAATGAAATATAATTATAAATTTATATCGTAATTATTTTTAGATACCCCGTTATGTTTACTCGTCGTTTCCCGGAAATTTATTTATCCCGATCTTCTTACTATAAAAGAACTGAAAGACGAAAATTAATGTATTTTTATGTTTACTTTGATAAGTAGAACGAAAAAAAATTATCGTAATTATTTTTAGATACCCCGAGCTGATTACCCGGCGTTGACCTGGTATCTACTTATCCCGATCTTCTTGGTATAAATGAGCGGAATGAAGAAATCTGCTTTTCCCGATCGTCTTGGCATAAATGACCTAAAAGTCGAGAATTAATGTGTTTTTATATTTAGTTGAATAAATGAATGGAAACGTTATTATAAATTTATATCGTAATTATTTTAAGAAACCCCGTATGATTACCCGACGTTGCCCGGTAATCCAATTATCCCGATCTTCTTGGCATCATTTCGTTATTGTGAGTTATCTATGAAAGAATTGCCCGCCGTGCGCTACTACGCTTGCCCGGGAATCTACTTGTCCCGAAATTCTTGGCAAAGGCAAAAATGGTTACCGTATTGTGAGTTATCTGTAAAAAAAAAGATAAACATATGCTATCGCGGACTTTTTTGTAGAGGTTTTTGAGATGTTCAATTCTGTGTATACTACATTAATGTTGCGCATTTGATTTTTTTAAGCATCGTAAGCCATTTGAGCGTCCAAAAAAATGACATTTACAAAAGGTGACATTTAAGGGCGGAGGAGTTGAGTATCACAACTCTCTGATAACCTATAACCATCCCGGGAAATTCCTGAACATTTTGTAAAAAAGCCCTATCACAATCGGATAAATGGTATGGCAGAGCATAAAATATGTAGAAACAAACATGAATTTTTATAGTCTACTAGCTAATACCCGGCGTGCGCTGCTACGCCTAAATCAATGTGAATCAATGTGCTTTATGTTTAGTTAAATCTTAGCTAGATTACATTTATAAGATGTTATTACCTATATTATATTATAATATTATAATGTAATATTTTAAATACCAACTGAAATAATCATTTGACATATATGTATATATATATATATATATATAAAAGTAAAGTGATCCCACAACAGGCCCGGAGACCCTTGGGGTAGTAGGAGGTTAAGGCTCTCACTTTTTCTAGACAATCGGCACTTTATGTCAACCGGATTGTCAGCCCTGCGTGACGGCCGCCTTTACCCCCAGAACAAGCGTCTGGTACTCATTTCCATTAGAGGCTGAGTCGACCCCAGGACCATGGTGCCGCCAGAGGGTTTGGGTCAGTTTAAAAATATATATATATATATATATATATATATATGTCAAATGATGTATACATGTGTGTGTGATTTAAATATCTTATAGAATCCTACTGAATATTTAATATTAAATCCACAAAACTGTACAATGTAAATTAAATTACTTATACAAATTTAGCATCATCATAATACATTCCAAAAGTCTTTTGAGTGGACGTCCAGGTCTTCTTCTTCCTGAAGATTGATATAATATATTACAATTCATTCCATTCCATTAATGCAGTTTAACGTTGTTTGGGTATCCATCTTGTTATAAATTCATCCATCATCGTTAAAGATGGATTTTATTAATAACTAGTTAATATACAAGGACACAGAGAGACCCCCCGAATGAGATCAGTTCAATTTAAGGGCCTCCTCCGAGTTAATAATATATACAATCTATAACTCCTCAAAACATCTTGAATTGTAAATAAATTATTGTAAAAATATGTCTGAATAGAGAATGAAATTAAATAAGTTAAAAATAAATATAAATAAAACCTTCAACAAATTTCCTTGGGTTTTCTTCATCTCTAAGACAAATGTCCCTAAACATATTAGCAAGTCAGTAATTAATTTTACCCATATCATAAACTCTGTTTGGTGGAGCAAAAATATTACAAAAAATTGAAAATTACAAATATATCAAACCATAATTCAGAGCATTTTAACATTTGATGCTGAAGTCTGGCAAATTCCTACTAGGGAAATGAAAAGAATTTTAAGTACAGAAATGGATGTTTTAAGAAGATCAGCTGGAAAATCTAGAATGGATAGAATACGAAATAGAGAAACAAGGGAAATTATGGGTATACAAGAAGAGCCGGACATCATAGACATTATAGAAAAGAAAAGATTACAGTGGTATGGCCATATCAAAAGAATGCCAGAGCAAAGATTGCCAAAATTGTTATGGAATGGATCCCAATGGAAAGGAGGAAGAGAGGAAGACTGAAGAAAACTTGGATAGAAGAGGTACAAGCAGCTATGAATATCAGAGGAATGGAGGAAGATCAATGGATGGACAGAGAGGAATGGCGTTTGGTTTCCGGAAGACGGCGACAGCTGCCATGATACCGGATGATGAAGATCATTTTCGCCTTTTTTTAGTGTGACTACAAGAGTGTTTTTGTCTTAAAATTGTAGTGTTGTTCGCTAGGTGGTCATGATATTAAGCTAATTCTTTCGCAGAAGACTTCCATTGTTTTTACATCTGTTGACGTGAAGCCAGCAGTCTGCTTATACGTCAAGTTCAATGCTGATAAAATGCATATTACAATTCAGTCGAGGCAAATAGTCACAAAGTAAAATATTAAATAAATACAGTAAAACTTGTTTAATCCGGAACGCGAATAATGCGGAAATGTGTCCAATGTGAACAAATTTATTGGTCCCGGCGAAATAATATTAATTTTACATGTACTTATGTTGCATAAAACGGAATCTGTCCAACGCGGAGACACAATTCTTAAAAATGTTGATGAAGATAAATGACAGAGAAATAAATTAGTTTCCATTTCATTGAATTCCCATTAGGCCAAAAAAGAATACCTAAGGAATGATTCCTATCTTCCGGGTGAAGTGGAGATTCTACCTGTACTTCAAATTTTATTTCGGCCTTACTGCACACCCGTTATGCGAGATACAGATACCTGTCTTCCAAATCACCATTGCACTCAAAAATCTTAAATTAGTTTAAGTTCTGAGACCGTTCTTTCACAGGTAGCGTTCTAAATTTACGGAATAAAGATGGCTAAAACGCATGTATCATTATCATTAAACGAAAAAGTGAAAGTGATTGAAGATAAATCTCCAAATTTTCGGACCGATACTCCAAAGCCATGCTCCAGCTGTTGCTAAATCCCTAGAGAATAACGATTTCAAGGCATCTTCGGGTTGGCTGGACAGTTTTAAGACGACACAATGTAGTGTGGAACGATATTTGCGGGGAATAAATAATGTGGACGAAAGTGTAGTTAGTGAGCGGAAACCGAAACTGCATACTTTAATTTTAGGATACGCGCCTAAGAGACATTATTAACGCTGACGAAACGGCACTGCTTTTTTCGTGCGTTACCGCCTAAGTCGCTCGTACATACCTTTTCAACGGCAGTGGAACTACAATTAATCCAAGGTACGTTAAAAACATATACGGTACCCTATAATCTAAGATTGTTAATAAATTTATTATTTATAATGCGGAATTTTGTCTAAAGTTAAAAAAAATTGGTCCCATGCGATTCCGCTTTGAGCAAGTTTTACTGTACTTGACAGATGCTGTCATCCTCAACTAAGTTATTTTTTAAAGAATTGTTGGCCTTTCGGAAACCGGCTTCCATCATCAACACAAGGATGTGTTACTAACGGTTGTTGTTGTTGTTGTTTAACGTCGCTTTTGACATCAACGGTTTTCCAGCGTCCTCGGTAACTATCGTGGTTTTCGACGCTTTTCACATAATGGACCTTCCAGCGTTGCAAACAACAATAATAGTTAGTAGTACATTCTTCTGCTGATGATGGAAGCCGGTTTCCGAAAGACCTACATTTAATTAAAAAAATTAACCAAGTTGAGAACGATGGCACCTACCAAGTATATATTTTAATACAGGGTGTCTCTAAAGCCACTATCCATTTCAATTAAGATAGGCAATGATGGAAAAATCAATGTTATTGTGAAGTTTTGCACAAATTCTACTGCCTTTCTACATGACCGTCATCTAGATGGAAACATTTACTCCATATTTCAGCTGTGAAACTAAACGTAGACCTTAACATTTAAACAGTACAAAAGCCAGCTGCTTCTGTGATACGATTTTCCACACTGTGTTGCGAGGGGCATTCAACTCCCTATTGAGACGTCAAGTTGATGCGTTCGGACTATCACTGGTAATTTGAATCTGCTGCACTGTTTCTGCAGATACGCGTGATTGTTTATGACGTGCCACATCACACACACTGCCGGTACGCTTAAATTTGTTTATTAGCAGAAGAATGTGCGGTTTTGTTGGCTCTTGTTTACGGAATTTATGGGTAAATTCAGCTCTGGCGTCTTCATGGATGGATTTCTCAACCGAAGTCTAAGCCACGACCACGGTTTTCCAACTGTTTATTGATTCTATAACACCTATAAAAATGACTGAAAATTCGCATACATTTTTGTGAAATCATAGACATTTCCAGGCATTTGTTTTTTTTTAATTAAAAGCCGTCGATTTTCAGTTTTTATTGTTGTTATGGAAACAATAAAAAATCGTAAAACCGTGGTCTGTTGAGATATCCACCCCATATGACAATCCGCGTGCCCATGCACAAACAATGGCAACCCGTTCTTCTGTGCTAAACATGTTACACTAACCTAACTTACTTACTCACTGGCACTATCGAACCCGTAGGTTCATGGCCGCGCGGACATAAGCTCTCCATACATCCCTATCCTGAGCTAATGCTTTCCAATCATTCCCTTATAATCTACTTCCCTCAAATCATAGTTAATGTTCTTATCCCATCTCATTCTTGGTATACCAATTGGGCGTTTTACCTCTGGCTTTCCTACAAGAAGCTTCCATGCAGGTCTTTCATTCCCCATACGCGCAACATGTCCTGCCCATCGCAGTCTACGAGACTTAACTGTTCTTATTATATCTGGGTTCCTATAAAGAACATGTAGTTCATTGTTATGTAGTCTTCTCCATTCACCTGTCTGTTCATCTCTCTTTAGTCCAAAAATTTTCCTTAGAACTTTATTCTCAAAAACTCGTAATTTCATTTCCTCCCTTAAAGTAAGAGTCCATGTTTCGCACCCATATAATATAACTGGTAGAATAATAGTTTTATGTATTTTCAGTTTAACGTTTTTTGAAAGGAGATGGGACATCAAAAGTCTCTGCAATGCATAATAGCACGCATTTCCAGAATTGAGCCTATGTTTAATTTCTTTGTGCATCTCATTCCTATTTGTGATTATTAGACCTAGGTATTTGAATTCAGCAACTTACTCAAAATTTCCCTCATTTGTTATTAGCTGTCCATTTCCATTAGCTATATAATGCATTTCTACGTGTGACCATATATTTAGTTTTATTGATATTTACTTCCAGTCCTAATTCCTTAGTGTTACTGAATAGTGTGTTCGTGTTGTGCACTAACCTAACAGTGTATGGAAATAAAAAAATAGTAGTGTTTTTTATGGAAGTGGATAGTGACTTTTGAGACATCCTGTATTTTACTTTGTGAGGTCAAGTTCCGTCTAAATCTCTCACGTCATGGAGTTTAGATTCACTTGGACATTTACGAAAGTACAATTTTGTAAAAATGAAGGAAATTGTATAGGTTTATGATAAAAATGCGATGTTAAAGATAAGTCAAATTTTTAAATCAAATAATTTTGTATGCGAAAGCTTGAAAACACACGTTAAGATAGAGGTAAATGCTAGCATAGAGTCTAGAGAAGTGTTGTATCCCTCAAGGCACAGTCATTTTCTTAGAACTGGAAATATGGATGCCTAACTACAGTCTAGTTGATCTTTTTGAAAAAATCAAGCTAAATATCCATTATGTACTAGCCCTAGAGGAATAATAAGATTGCGTGATGATGAGAAAAGCACCTATTTAAAGCTATAGCGATACAAGGTCACGAACTAGAGCAAATTGTCTAACATTAGCATTACATTCCGGATTCCATATGTCGTCGCTAATCGATTTAAGGGGAACTGAAAGCTTACAGTAATCACATTAACTACTACAAATTTATTGTACTAAAAAGAAACAATCTTTTGTTGTGTTAATTTCCATAGGGATGTTCTTTTCTTCCTTAAATTTTCTTTCCCTTTTAACCATAAACCATTATACCAAAAACTACGTTCGTGTTCTTTCTTCACTGACTTTCGAACTATAATTTGACTACCCAATTACAAAGAAAAATATTACAATAGGATTTTACTGATTTAACCAGATTTTTTTTTTATTTTCTCTTCACAGTGCGTATCTCGATTTGTACTTCATCATTTCCTGTCATTAAATCAATTGATAAACTCACAGGCACTATTGGACCCGAGGTTTACGGCAGCAGGGAATTAGCTTTCAATATCTCCCCATTCTATTAAGTAATTGAGAATAAATCATTTAACTAACTAAACTAATCAGTGTTTTTAAAATACATTACGAAACTGCATTGAGGTTAATGTGTTAAAGTTTTAATAATTGTAAAACAGTACCTGATATCTCAGTCGTCCTCAATAATTTGCAGTGTTGTTTTATAGGAGGCCTTTCGATAACTTATGTATCATCTTCTGCTTTCATTTTGGTACCAAATTATTGAGAACGACTGAGATATCAGGACTGTTTTACAATTATTAAAACTTTAACTAAACTAACTAATTCACTGGCACTATCAAACCCGTAGGTTCATGGCAATGTTGACATAAGTTCACCATACGTCCCTATCCTGAGCTAATGTTTTCCAATCATAATCTTCTTTCGCGGATTAGGTATCTGCCTGTTACGATCTCACATTTGTTCAGCCTAGCGTTTTCTTGGTCTTCCTACCGATCTTCGTCCTCCAGGATTATAAATCAATGCCATATTTGGTATCCTATCCTCTGTCATTCTCTGCAGATGCTCTATCCATTTGTTTCTGTGTTCTAGTTGTTGAAGAAGTGGTTGACTTTTATTTCCTCCCTAATATTCTCATTTGTAATATGTTCTTCACTTGTACTACATTTCACCGCCCGTAGGAAGCTCATTTCCGCTGCCTGAATTTACTTTTGTCTTTTTCCTGTAGGACCCATACCTCACTTCCATACATCGCCTCTGGTAGTGCCATCGTTGAGTAAAATCTTAGCTGCGTCTCCTTTCTAACTTTGTTCCTAGCATTCGTCTGATTGTTCCACAAATATGTTGAAATTTCTGCTTTTTACTAGTTTTCCAATCATTCCCTCAAATCATGGTTAATATTATTCTCCCACCTCATTCTTGGTCTACCAACTACCATATTCTGGCCATCTAACTTTCTGTAAAGCGGCTGTAACCAAAGGTGATTTATCGAATTCCCGCATTAAAATCTTCTAACGGACCGCTATTGTATAAAGTTCTAATATTCCATGTTCCCAGGAACATGTCGCTGTGTTTGAGTCTTTGGCATGGATTCCCTGAAGTTGTCCTGGCCCGGAGAACCGAATGGAGGATAAATTTCCTCCATAAAAGTTTACCGCAGTGGAACACATGTCTGCGTTTCTTGACGGTTTATTTTTACAGTGAAAGATCGTCATTCTTTCGACCAAGCTATATTTTTCGTTTGGCTTATCGTCTTCGACCAGTCCGGCATGGGTCCCTTTCGGCACCAATGCTACCACCGACATAGCTCTCGGGATCATTTAAGTGCGCAAGCCACTCCACCATGACAAATGGAGGGAATAAAGCATTCAAGGAAATGTATTTACCAAAGAGAGATGAGTAGACAGGTGAATAGAGAAGACTGCATAAGTATCACTGAGTTACATAATCTCTATGGGAAACCAGATATGGGTCTACGTAATAACAAGTATCTACATTGTGATGGACAGTACATGGGGCAGGAATGGGGAATGAAATAGGTGCATGGAAACTCAATGTACGAAAAACATAGGGAAAGTGTCTAGTAGGTAGGCCAAGAATGGGATGGGAGAATAACATTCTAAATTGAGGGTTGTGAATTATAAATGGGGATGATTGGAAAATAGCTCAGAATAAGGATCCACAGTAATCAAAAACTCAGAAAACTTCGTCAAAATTACAGTATCAACATTTTTACTAGCAATTTTCGCTTATTGCAATTGATTTACAAAACATAAGACCATTTAAATTTATATTAATTTTGAATACTTTAAAATTGAAATGGTCAGACTTGCCAACAATTAGATATTAAAAACCAAATGTACTTGTAGATCTTGAAGTGTTCCTGGAAGTCGTTCGTTTCCACGTCATAATTAATTATAACTCATTTGCTACTTCTTACAAACTTATATTAACTCGATATGTAGTTATCTTAGTTTGCATTCAGGACACTGATTTCTTCTTGTACAAGGAAATAATTCTTAAGAATCATTATTCTTGACTTTATGCAATACTGGTATATACCACTACATTACCCACTAGGTTCTGTTAATATGTTAATATTAACAACATAAATAGAGTAATATTAATAATTTTGCGACAGCTTCACATAAATGAAGTAAATAACTGAATTAAATGGAGAATATATTGAGACATGATAAATTCATATAGGCAACGTGAGATGGAGGTGCTTCAGAAGATGTAAATATCAGTATTAAAAACAGAAATTAATAATAATAATAATAATAATAATAATAATAATAATAATAATAATAATAATGACTTTATTGTACCAGGAAAAGTTAAGGCCTTAAGGTCTTGTCTACCACTCAACCAGGTTAAAAAAATATTAGCCTACATGGTATATCTACAATTCAATTAATATTTGCAATATATTTTTATTTACTCTAGATTAACGATGAAATGTAAAATTTACAAGATAAAACACGAGGAAAAAATTGACTGTTAATGACATAGAATAAATTTACTACTGAATGAAATTAATTATTTAACAGTAATAGTATAAGCGTGACTTAAAGTGTCAAGTGTGCGGCAAAATCTGGTATATTGAGAGAGAGGCAGAGGCTACTGTGAAAGAAGTGCAATAAGTGTCGTGGAGACAGAAAGTTAGCAGGCTGTATCTTGTGATCTAGTCTCAACATTGTGGTGAGAATATTACTTCTGAAATCTGGACGCCACGTACTAGGAGTCCAGGAATTCAGAAGCTTGAAAAATAAGTGAAAGAGAGGACAATTACGTCTGTCGCTAAGAAGGAGCCAACAGTTAGGAAATTAGATCATAACGGCGGATGTTGAAAATGAAACGAACGCAAGTGTGGCAACACAAGATTCTGCACAATAGATTGTTTTAATGAAACTGGGAGAAATTTATTTAAACGTCTAAGATAGTGCAAGATGAAGTAAAAATACATCTGTACATTTATTCATCACTGCAACCAGATCATAGTTATTGCCAAATAGAATCGCAATATTGTAAGAATGCACCCTAATGGAGAAAATATTAAACACATCATTATAGGTTATTATTAATTTCTGATGTCCTATGATATAAATATGTAAATTATATTTTTCAGCAATGTTAATTCCTGGGAAATAATACGTTTAAGAAAGTGCAAACAGTGGTTTCTTTTTTTATGGTATAATCAATTGCTACGAATGTTTTTCTATTATATCTCGCAAGCAGAACCTGGTTACATTCGTGCACTATATATACAGTCTGGGAGCCACTTGATAAAATAAAAGCGATAAAATGAAAGTGATAAAATCGAGATGAAAAACGACTGTGACTAGTAGTAAATCGAAATTCATTGAAATGCGATTGGTCATTTGAGAATACGCAGAAATATAGAAAGGGTTATGAAACTAACTAACTCACTGGCACTATCGAGGCCAGAGATTTTTGGTCCCGCAGACATAATCTCTCCATATATCCCTATCCTGAGCTAATATTTCTCAATCATCCCTTGTATAATTTATTACCTTCAGAACGTTGGTAATTCTGTTCTTACGCCTCATTTTTTTGTCTAATTACCGATTCTTTACCCTCTGGTTTTCCTACAGGAAATTTCCGTGCCATGCATAATCGTGTTATTACATATGTGCATATTTTTGTATAATTTGACATCAATTTAAATAATATATATCCATTAATTTTCCATTACTTTATTAAAATATCAAATAGAATAGACTACATATTTTATAGGATATATTGCCAATTTAAGGTTAATTTAATTGTATGAAACATTGCGAAGAAACAAACATGGCATTTACTAGAGTCAAATTTTAATTTCGGGTTTCAGGTAAACCCTCATTGTAATTACCTGATTTCTCTGACTTATGGAGAATCCCTTCCTCAGCTTATTTAAATAGTATGTACTGAATTTCGATCTGAAATATCAAAAATTGCGACCGCTAGAGGATCTTACTTTTTTAATTAATTGCTATACGCCAATTTTGATTTCGATAAAATAAAAATTGCGGCCGCTAGAACATTAACACGCACACACATATAGGCCTACGCGCACACATTAATTTTGGTCATGATCATTTTCGGTATCTACTTGATAGTGATAGGATCAGTGCAGATTTTTTGGGAAGTTTTAAAAAAAATAATTTCATGAGAACATAATTATTACACATAGCTAATAAATTCCCAAATCTCCAAATTAACAGGTTAAAAGAGTCAACGCGATTCAATAGCGACGCTATCATTATCAAGATTTAATATTGACTCAATATTAAGCCTTGATAATGATAGCGTCGCTATTGAAACGCGTTGGCTCTTAATTTGATGATTTGGGATTTTATTGACAATGTGTAAGACAATTTTATCATAAGTAATGCCACGAGTGATTTCCAAATTATCGATAAATTCACGATGTCACGAAGAGTGGCATTTGTTAGGACTATTTAACGAATAAAATTAAGCTGTTTACTCACAAATCATTATTTTAATACAGTTATTTCAAAATATTTATATATTTTATGTAAACGGCAACGTTTAAAAAGAAATGAGAACGTTTATTATGTTTCATTTGTTCATCACCGCAACCAGATCATATTATCTATTGCCAAAGGAATGCAATATTGTAAGAATGCACCCCTAGTGGAGAAGAAATGAAACACATCAAACTGTTTATAACCAACATTATAGGTTATTAATTAATTTCTGGTGTCCTATGATGTGAATATGTCAATTAATTATATTTTTTGGAACATGAATACCTGGGAAATAATACGTTTAAGAAAGTGCAAACAGTGTTTTTTTTGTGGTATAATCAATTGCTGTAAATGTTTTTATATTATATCCTGCAAGCAGAATCTGGTTACATTCGTGCTCTCTCTCTCTCTCTCTCTCTCTCTCTATATATATATATATATATATATATATATATATATATATATATATATATACAATCTGGGAGCCATTAGCATTGTAGGATTCTTACGTCTTAATATATAAATTGTTATATTCAACGTATTTCTTAGAGAGTCAGTCACTGCAAAATATTGTTCTGACCTATTCAGAATGTTAAAAAGGAGGAGCGTGATTTTAATGTGATGAAATTCAATTGATAAAATCGAGGTGAAAAAGACTGTGTATGGTTGTAATTCAAAATTCGTTGAAATGTGATTGGTCATTGACTCCCATTTGGGGCATGAGTTAAATAGTCACCAAGAAGATCCTATTTATTAAATACAACCTGAATAGTTTCGTTCCTTCGGAATTTACTAAAAATCGGTCATAGTCACCAATAAAAGAAGTAATGAAAAATCACTCTTAGATAATGTATGTAGGCCTACCTTCCACAAAATACAACATGAATAGTTTCATTCCTTCGGAATTTACTAAAAATCAGTCACAGTCACCAATAAACCAAGTAAGGAAAAATCACTCTAGATAATGTATGTACCTTCCACAAATTCAATTACATTAGCGTCCCCATTGGCTTATTTATGTCCATGTTATTAATTCTTGGTAATTCCCATGTTAAAGCATTTGGTATGTGTAGTGTCTACTTTTTGAAGACAGTCTATATATGTGTGGTCACGAATTTAAAAAAAAATGGTTGGATGTTTGTGTTTTGTTTTGTTTTGGTAATGTGGACGGATTCCTCCGCATCCCAGTCATTTGCACCTGCGATCCTATTGTAAACTGCATACCGCATCGTATCAAAAGCTAAATACAAGAATTTATTTCTAACACAACAAACAGAGTTCATGTTGTAAGCCCACTGTAAAACAATGTCCTCGTCAAATCGTTATACTTGCGTCCAAAACTTGTAAAAGTCAGTAATTTACATTTGTATGTAGGGCTCTACCTCTATAATTCACCAATGTTTACACATTTTTACTCGCTTATGGTTCCAAAGTCGGGTAAGAATTTTTTAACAGTTGATCACTTACATACCGTATTTTACGGGCTATAAGATGCTACGGACTATAAGACGCACCTTAATGTTTAATCAATTTAAAAAATACATTTTATCACTTTATTATTAGATTGCAAAGCCAGACTAAACAAAAATCTTAGTTTATAGAACCGTTCCGATCTTTAAAATCCCTGGAAATCGTCATCTGAACTTCTTCTTCTTCTTCTTCTTCATCGTCATTGTTATTCTTTTCATATATAAGATGGTCCTCACTGTCATCGAGAGCGTTACTTACGCCGCACTTCTTGGAAGATTTAACAATAATGTCTTCTCTCACTCTAGACCACGACTTTTTTTTATCCACTGACACATTTTTTTTTATTGTATCGCTCCCGGCGTGAATTAATGTTGAGTTTCATCCATAATCAATTCGTTCAAGTTCACTGGCATCATAGACTGCAATAACGCATCATAGGCTAGACAGTGTTCTGATGGCGGGGTAAGAGGAAGACAGTGTTAGCCAACATGCGAATCCCCGCAACTCATGTTCGTCGCGTCGATGCACTGTCTCTGCCAGTGAATCCAATGTTGCCAGATATAGATAGGTTTCCCGCGTCATCGCCATTTTTAAGACTGGCGGGAATTTTAAACCAAACACTGGACATTTTTATACTAATTTCGAGTATAAGACTCACCTAAATTTTGGAGGCAATTTTTCGAAGAAAAAAGTGCGTCTTATAGTCCGTAAAATACGATACTTTTATTTCATGCTATGACGAATTTGATATGTTTTGGTTATTAAAATGAGTATGAAAAATGAAACTATCATAGTTCTCAAACAAATTTCCTGGGTGATATTTCTTTTCGTTTTTTTTCTCACCTGTAACACAAATGTCCAAGGAACTTTAAGGCCCATGTGGGTCCCCGAACACCATCTGGCCACCATAATCATTAACATTCGTCATTTTAGTATGAATATATGTGTGAATGGTGGTTTTTTCGTCTTAATGTCGTGTTGTCTCGGAATAGGGTACTGGGATTGAGCTGATCACTCATTCGGGGAGACCGTCCACGTTCTTGTATGGTCAAAAAAAGCAACACAAAAAAGTATGTAAATGATCCTTATTTAAAATAGTACTTCCGAGAGGTTGTATCCCTGTAATGGCCGGATGGCATGTGGCATTTTTAGGAGGAAAAATCCAAGGGAAAATCCTCCATGAAGGACTTTAAGCCGTGGGTCCCGAGTCTGAAGATTTTCGGGCTCGTAGAAAAACTTCGATCCTAAACTAGTGTCTCTGAAGAAAATTTAATAAACTTTCTCCATTCAAGTAATATGTTAGATGATTACTAGATGCCTCATTGAGACTATAGCCTATGCTAACCACACGTTATTCAGTGACAACTGCAGGGAAATAAGTTTAATTAAATTAGCTTGTTCAAGAAACTCTCGCTAGGGAGCATCCCCCGTCTCCTAAAGGAATATTTGATGTAGGGTAGGGCCCTATCCACATAAGTAATTTGCTTACCAATCGATTGTTGGATTTACATCCGCATGTTTTATCAGAGAGCTGGATCATCATTCAGCCAATATAGGGTGAATAGTGGGATCTCAGCCGTTATAGGCCTACCTGTTTTTCCCAAACTGGAGCCGCAACTTATTGTAGCTACCCAAATTTCTAACGATACAGGGCGGCAATGTTTTTATTATTAATCATAAAGGTTTGATTAATGGATGATACTCGAAGGAAATGCATAATTAAGTCGCTGTGGCATAGTGGATAGAGTCCCTACCTTCCACTCCGGCGACCCGGGTTTGATTCCCGGCAGGGTAAGGGATTTTAAAATGTCAATCTTGGGACTGGGTGTGTTGTGTCTTAGTTATACCCATTGGATATAATTTGTCTAAAAAATAATGGATATTGTTAGAAGTGAACAGCAACTGAATAGCGTCCTATAAATTAAGTAAATTGAAATTTTTAAATCCCAAAAACACACAAAATTTTCCAAAACTGCGCTTAAATTTGGCAAAAACTGCCAAAAAACCAGCAATTTTCGCGCAAATATAACAAGTTATTAAATAAATATCGGTTCCATATTGACAGAAATTCCACACGAGAATATTTCTTCTTTCATAGGGACTAAAATGAGAAAAAGCGTAGCTCTGCACCAAAACAAAACATGACTTAAACCGCTGGAAGACGGCGCGAGACACACAGTTGTGTATTCAAATAACATACATTAAGCTCACAAAGCTTTAGTTTCTGCATAACAACATTAATAACTGTATTGCAAGTAGTAATTTTTATTAAGGCTGCGATTAAAAGTAAAATAATTATAGTCTGCACTAATCTACAGCGCCATCTGTTTTGTTCTTTGTCTCGAATAATTTTAAAAAAAAATTAGAATTGTCTGCCATCATATGTGTACAATAATTCAATGTGCTCTATAAACGTGGTATTGCAGTCAACATATCCTCTTTATTACGGCCAACATTAACAAGGGGGAGTTTAAATTTGCAGATTGCATTTAATTTGGTATATTCGAAATGGACTTGACTGCAGACAGAAAACAATATTACGGGACGGTTGAACACAGCTGTTACACAGTCTCTATAGATTGTAGTTCGACTTGTGCAGCGGATGTACAGTACATGCACATTCTCATTATTAAAATAATCTCGTCTGCCTTTATAATTCTAAAGAGCGTCATTACAAAAAATAACACAGAGCAAGAAGGACTTAGCTCAACATAATTATTGTTGACTATCTAACTCATGCCCAAATGGGAGTCAATGGCCAATCACGTTTCAATGAATTTTGTTTTTACAACCAATCACAATCGTATTTCACCTCGATATTCATCTATTTCTGTCTATCATATTAAAGAAAGCTCCTCCTTTTTTTAATATTCTGAACAGGTCAGAGCATTATTTTTCAGTATCTAACCCTCCAAAAATATATTGAATATAGCAAATAATGAACAGATTCATTCGAACTACTCATTTGATAATTGTGTGTTTAATAATTGTGTTCTTAAATAATTATTTTACAGAGTTATTTCCTAAAAAAGTAATTAGTTACCTATAAACTTGGTTATAATATACAGTTTGATGTTTCATTTTTTTCTCCACTAGGGTGCATTCTTAAAATATTGCGATCCTATTTGACAATAAATAATATGATCTAGTCGCAGTGAATGAACAAATGAAACTAACCAAACATTTCTCATGTTTCCAAACATCGCCATTTACATTGAATATATAAATATTTTAAAATAATTATATTTAAATAATGATTTGTGAGGAAACAGCTTAATTTTATTCGTTATCCAGGCTACAACATATTCGAAATACTTATATCAGGCAAGAAATGGATGCACAAGAATCTGTTATCGATAGGATAACAAAGAGAGCTCTACAGTGGTATGGACATATACAACGGATGTCGGAAGACCAGTGGCCTAAACAGGTGTTGGATTGGATGATACCAGGCAGAAGGAAGAGGGGGAGAAGTAGAAGAGCATGGTATGAGGAATATATGATGCCATGATGAAGAGGGGTATGGAAGATGGACAATGGGAAGATAGGAATCTCTGGAAAGCAGGAATCAAAGGCAAACTGCTGTAAAGTGGAAAGCCTGTATTAAGTGGTAAATAGTCCTAACAAATACCACTCTTGATTTCCAAGTCCTCTAGATAAATTGGAAATCACCCGTGGCATTACTTATGATAAAGCTATTAGCACAAAACGATAACCCTGTCAACATAATTGACCGAATGCCAAAAGTTCTTCGGCGTATCATGGGTGATAGGTCCCCATTTTCAACCCCCGCGGTCTGGATTCGAATCTCGGCGCAACAGGGGATTTTATTTTCATTCGTTTGGATTTATATATGTAGAAAGCAAAATAAATGAAGGAATAAAACGAAGAAGGAAAATAGAAGTCAACCCCTGTATTATCTGTGTAATGATATTG
Organism: Diploptera punctata; assembly: GCA_030220185.1. Taxonomy (NCBI): domain Eukaryota; kingdom Metazoa; phylum Arthropoda; class Insecta; order Blattodea; family Blaberidae; genus Diploptera; species Diploptera punctata. The sequence continues at coordinate 46,970 of JASPKZ010000010.1, forward strand.
GTTCGTACGAAGTGGGCATCCTATGTCAGAAACTTCAAACTGTGACATATTTCAATAACGAATTGAAGGTTTTTTTTAATTAATGGAAACTCCTTACCAATGGCATTGTTCTAAGAATTAATAATCTATTTAATAATATAGTTTAAGATTTATCAGTGTTTTAAGATGTCATTTATTCAACCAATAGATTAATTCATTACATTTAATTAATTGGGTAACGTGCAATTTTGTGGAAATTCATTGTAGCCTATAGGCTATAAAACAATTGTATATTACAATGCGAGGTTGGGAAGTGGTTTTTACAGAAGCGAGGATATGATTAAAATCCGAGCGATAGAGAGGTTTTTAATTTCCAAGATTCTGTAAAAACCACTTCCCAAACGTCGGTTGTAGGCCTACGTACATTATTTTTTGCGCGATGGTGTTTTCAAAATAGTAAATAATAGTAAAATAATATATTTGTTGGAAATATTTGTGTTCATTATAAACAATTGACTACGTTAAGAATGTGGCCAATGTTTATACGGTAAATGCCGAAAATAATTTATTTGAGTCTATAGCAGGCAATGACACCAATCAGGCATAAAATAGTGGCAAGTACGAATTTATTGTTTTATATTGTTTTAAATAACGTTCAGTCCATTTAAAATGTAGTGATTTGATTCGTATAATGTATATTAACACTTCCTTTTGGATATATATATATATATATATATATATATATATATATATATATTTACGTAGTATAGGCCTACATAAAGGGCAGTGGTTTTACTTCCCGCACGAGGTAGGCAATAAGTAATATTACGGTAGGCCCTATAGTTGTTTAGGTTGGCAACCCCGAAATTTAGGAAATTGAACTTTCAATCATGGTCGCCATTCCTGTAATTGCGACAGAACACACTATCGCGCAAAAAAAAATACTTTAGTAGTAAATTCGCCAAAAGTGTCGGTAATCTGTCCAATTAAAACCACAGATACCAGTAAAAGTGATAAAAGAAGACAAGAAACATATTATCGCCTCACTATGATGGTTGTCAGTTTATATAAAAGTGGGTGCGGCACGAAAATGCTTGACAGTGATTAACATGCGGAATTATTATAGTGGCGGCAGTCGGCGGTATCAGCATCTTTGTATTTAATTATATATAATAGCTGCGGGGAAACAAAGTGAGCCGCTGGACAACCATCACAGAGGCGATAATACCCAAAGTAGCTTTTTATTTTGATGTTATCACCCTGATGATGCCCTTTTTAAGGTCGAAACACGTGTCGGGATCAATTTGGGTATGTTTCTTATCTTGTTTTATCGCTTTTACTGGTATCTGTTGTTTTAATTGGACACATTTTCATCCCAGACTCTTTCAGATGAATTAGAACTAAGGTAAATTATTTAATTTTATAATCATTACATTTATTATTATTATTATTATTATTATTATTATTATTATTATTATTATTATTGTATTTTTCTCAAGTACAGTAGATTGGAACTGTTCTTCCTTTATGTGTGCTTTATTATTAATTTTAATTCTAATTATTATTAATTTTATCGTTTATTATTATAGATATCACTTGTATTATTCAGATTAGGCAAATCGTTTAGTACCTAATATCATTGTGGTTGCTTTACTTTAACGTAACATATGTTTGTTCTCGTAAGAGGAAGAGTAGGCCACATGACTTTAATTCTACCAGGCAAAATAAATAAATCTATAGGCTATAGCCTATATAAAAATTCAGCCTGCATATGATTGTGCTAGCAAAATTCGATTGTTATGTAAATTTATAGGCCTACATACAGGTTTTCAGGTACGGAGCGTGTTTACTCGCTATCTTATTATTCTCTAAAACCATTAGGTGTAGGAGTTCACTTGAAAATAAATTTTAAAGATTCCTCTAGCGGTCGCAGTTTTCGATGTTTCACAATGAAACTCGGTATATGCTATTAAAATAAACAGAGGTAGGTATTGTCCAAAAATCAGCGAAATCTGTTCACTATAAGTGGAGATTTAGCTGAAATCCGAAATTAAAAATTAACTCTAGCTACCGTCATGTTTGTTTCGTCGTAATGTATACCATACAACTTAATTAGCCCGCAATTTTCTTTTAACCTATTCAACCAAATATAAAAAAAAGTTCAATTTATTTAGGCATAGCAGCGCATGTCGGATATTCGCTATTAAATAAATAAATCCAATATATTGGAAGACCGAAATATACCAATTTACTTCTGCAGAACGTACAAAATATTTAAAAAGACAACACCATAAAGATTAAATTAAACAATAGACTTTCTGAAGAAGGAATTATAAATCGTGGTGTGAGACAAGGCTGCTCCCTATCCCCAACACTCTTTGCGATCTATATCAACGAAGTAATATATTGTTGGAAGAAGAAATATAAGTTTGGAATAAAAATATCAGAAAATACAAAATTAAACACCCTATTGTTTGCCGATGACCAAATAATAATTGTAAATTCAGAAGATAATCTGCAGAAAGGTCTTATGAACGTAACAAAATTACAAAAGAATATGGATTGAAGATATCTACAGAGAAAACAAAAAATATGGCATTTCAAGTTGTAGATCCTGTCAGAAGTAAAATTATACTTGGCAAAACAATTTTGGAGCAGGTGTATAATTTTATATATCTAGGATGCAATATCTCATATGAAGAAGAAAAGGATGTAAATGCAAAGATATCAATTTTTTAAAGAAATTTTAGGATTAATAAATTCTATCTTCAAGCCACAGTTAGTCAAAAAAATTCAAGATTAAAAGTGTATAAACCACTGGCTCTTCCAACTCTTTTGTATGGTAGCGAAGTATGGACATTGAAACAGAAGGTTATACAGAGACTTAGATCTGCTGAAATGAGATACCTTCGGAAGACTGCTGGACACACACTACAAGATCACCAAAAAATGAAACATCTTAGAAGAATTGCACATTGAACCTTTAGAAAAAAAAATCTGATTATAAGGCAAGATGGATGCAACATGTTCATCGAATGGAAGATCACAGGATACCCAAACAAATGTTAAGATATCAATCTGCAGGGAGAAGAAGACCAGGACGTCCATTCAAAAGACTTTTGGATGGTGTTTCTCTTGAGGCCGTAACAGGTCAATAAATGACCTAAATTCGTGAATGTACTGTGATGATGATGATGATGATGAATGATGAAATAAATAAATAAGTCACACAGCCATAATTCAGTGTTGGTACTGTCATAATTTTATACAATTTCTTCTGTTCGTATTCTCAATAAATTCTGATGTCTCCATGTGTACAAACTTCCGGAGCAATGCGGCAGGTGTCTCTTCTTGCATAGTGAATCTACCGTTGACTGATGAGGACTACCGCAGCTATGCCTCATTATTTTAACAGATATCATTGTTATTTATTTTTTTATGTTACACAAATGTTTCAGCTATTAACACCCACTTCTCATTGTACTGTGCGCAGGAGGCATTCTTACTCTCCCAATGTACATGTGATTATACCACTTCATGAATACTTTCCTTATTAATCATTGGAAGCAATTTAAGTTGTTGATGGAATCTCTCGCATTTTCACTGACTGAAGAGCTGATTTCAATGACTTAAAAGTGTGTTATAAATATGCAGGCACTTACAAATTATATTTTCCCAGAAATATTTTTAAAAAATATTTATTTTTTCTATTACATCTTTAATTACATGCCTATATACCTTCTTCGTTCCATGGAATCTTTACCTTGTGGTGGAGTGGCTTGCGTGCTTAAATGATTCCGAGAGCTATGCCGGCGGTAGCATTGCAGCTGATAGTTACCCTGAAGGTCTGGTCGAATGTAATAAGCCAGACGAAAAAAGTACCTTGGTCGAAAGAGTGACGATCTTTCACCGTAAAAATACAACCGTCAAAAAACGCGGACATGGGTTCCACTGGAGTAAAATTTTCCGTAGGTAAAATAGTTCCCCATTCGGTTCTCCGGGAGGGGACTACTTCAGGTAATCCATGCCGAAGGCTCAAACACAGGGACATATTCCTAGGAATATGGAATGTTAGGACTTTATACAAGAGCGGGGCGCTAGAGATATTAACGCGGTAATTAGATAAATCACCCTTGGATATAGTTGAGTTACAGACCAAGAATGAGGTGGGAGAATAACATTAACCATGATTTGAGGGAAATAGATTATACAGGGAATGATTGGGAAACATTAGCTCAGGATAGTGATGTATGGAGAGCTTATGTTTGTGTGACCATGATCCTACGGGTTCGATCTTGCCCGTGAGTTAGATTGTTAATTAATTATCCACCTTCTTAGTAATGTACTCCCAGAGAAAGAAAGCCCGAAAAAGAAATGTGGCTGAGACTAACGCACACGCGAATCTACTTTGTATTGCAGTGGTAACCAACTCATGCTCTTTGTGCAAGAGCACTCTTCCCTGCACGTGTGCACGACGAAAGAGCAGAACGCTGAAATAACACTGGACGACACTGAAATTTGCATCTGACAAAAATTTTATGTTTCTAACGTATTTTCATGTCCTGATTTCTAAACTGAAATCTGTTTTTCGTTATCACCTACGGTTTTGAAGTAATCGCCGATTTATGATTATACTAGCCGCCCGACCGAGCTCAAAGTAGCGGGCTATTTTATACATAATATATTGAACCCTTGTTCATGAAGAAGGAACATATGACAACACATTATTACTTTATTACTGAGAAAGAAACAATTCCAGCCTATTGGGTTGTCTGTTTCAATTTATGAGCCCTACAAAAGGCATGGTCGATTGTGTGGTGTAGCAGATTATATGTTTACACAATTTATTTTATTATGGTCTCTTAATCTCCCCACAAGTATTGTTGAAGCAGAGTGCAAAGGCAGTCATTTAAAAATATATTTTCTCTTCTTAGGGATCTCAATTCAACAAATTCAGTCGGAACTCTTAGGCTCTCTGTCACAGTACTGGTATTTGTTTGAGCTCAATAATAACTTATAGGAAAAGTGATCACTCTTTAAATGAACTTGTCTATTGTAATGATGTTGATGGACTAATGGAACAATTGAGCGGTAAAATTTGCAATCCTCAAGAATGGCGCCTTTTCATAGATTCTTCCAAGTTAAGTGTAAAAACCGTCTTGTTAAATAATGGTAATGTTTACCATTCTGTGCCTATACCTCTTGCTCATACTATTCATATGAAAGAAACGTACGAGAATATGAATTTGCTTTTAAAAACTATTAACTATACAACATTTGAATGGAAAATATGTGGAGATCTTAAAGTCATAGTGATATGCCTTGGAATGCAGAGTGGTTTCATCAAGTTATGTTGTTCTTTTATGCGAGTGCGACAGTCTAGCTAAACAAAAACATCATGAAGTAAGAGAGTGGCCTCTAAGGGATGCTTTGCTACCAGGAGACAAGAGTATTAAACACCAACCATTAGTTAAGAAGTAAAACATATTGCTACCACCCCTTCACATTAAGCTAGGCTTAACGAAAAATTTGTTAAGGCTCTAAACAAAAATGGCAAACGTTTTCTGTATTGGAAAGAAAAAGATTCCAAGAATTAGTGAAGATAAATTGAAGGAAGGTATTTTTATTTCCTCACAAATTCATGAAATGATGCAAGACAAGAAGTTTGATGACGTGATGGAAGACAGTATGAGAAAGCAGCATGGGTGGGATTCAAGACAGTATGTGCTAATTTTCTGGAAAATGTAAGGGCCGAAAACTATCAAGAAATTATTGAGAATATGTTTAAAAACATATAAAAACTTGGGGTGTAATATGTCATTGAAAGTACATTTCCTACATTCCCACCTGGACTTCTTTCCTCCCAACCTGGGGGCCGTCAGCGATGAACACGGAGAATATTTTCATCAAGACATATCTGACATGGAAAGAAGATGCAGAGGACAATGGTCACCCAGCATGTTAGATGACTAATGTTGACAGCTAATAAGAGATGTTCCTGATGTTGTCCACAAAGCAAAAATGTTCCAGAAAATATTTTTAGAATGTTAGTAAAATAAAACTTATTTTCTATATTTCTATACTTTTTTGCATGATAAATCAGAAAATTTTGTGACTAAGTGTTCCCGAAAGTTATTTAATCTATAAAATTATTTCTTAATAATCCTTGAATTTACAAAAATAACATAAGGAATTACCAGATTACTGAAATTAGATATGTTCGGTCATTTTTTTCTGGATTTGTATGGAAATTTTCAATCACGTTTCCTGCAAAAATGGTACGTGATAGAACATTTTGGATTGCAGATCTGAATTCAGCATAGGTTAATATATTTATAATCACCTATTTTCATTCGAGTGCAAAAAAAAAAAAGTTTGAAATTTGTTGTCCAGTGTAATCAATAAAGGAGGAATGAAAGCAAGTGAGGTTTGTGACGCGCCGGCACGTTAACATGCGGCCTTGCGATCTATACTAAGATCAGTTGTTCAGTCCATCTTTTCATTGGCCTTCCTACATTCCTTGAACTGCTTTCCTTGAAGTTAAATGCTACTTTTGGTAACCTTGTTACATTAATTCTTTCCACATGTCTAAATCATTTATCTCTATATTACGTATTTGATTCTATCATTCAATGGATATATATTTAACTCTGTTCGTATGTCTTCATTCTCTATCCGATCCAATCTTGTGCAGCCTTTTGTTCTTCTAAGGAAATTCATTTCTACGCTATGTATTCTACCTTGTAATTTTTGGTCATTACCCAAGTTTCACTCCCACAAAGTAATGCAGGAACTGCCAATGTTTTATGTATAGTTCCGCATATAATCTGAAAAATTAATAGATTTAATCAATAAATACCCAACTCAACTGATATAAATCAGCTTAGCTACCTTACGAGAAAAGTAATCAAATCACTAAACATACACCACACTGCAGATATGTTGCTCAACTAACATTGACATTATACACAATGCTTCAAACACTTCGCAGAAGATGCCAGCAATATGTAGAACTCGATTATGAAAGTGGTTTGTGAATAAAATTGTGAACGCAATTAAATCCACGATCCGAATTCCCCCACATGTGGACTTACTTTTCAGTAACGAAACCATAAATAATACTGTACAATATGACTAATAATCGAATTTTATAGCATCATACCACTGTGAAGTCCCAGGAATATTTAGCAGTCATTATTTAGAAATCAGTTATTAATTAATTGCACATCACACTAAATAGACCTGACTTCAGTGAGTGAGAAAATCAAACTGAATCATATAGTATATTTTAATAGGCTTGTATTTAACACAATATTCCAATTGAATGAAAATATATATATATATATATATATATATATATATATATATATATATAATGTACTAACTAATACCCGGCGTGCGCTGCTACACCTAAATAAATTATGTTTTTGCGTTTAGTTGAATAAGTAGAAGGAAAAATAAATATAACTTTATATTATTATTTTAGATACCCCTTGCTGATTATCTGGCGATGCCCGGGAATCTACGCATCCCGATGTACTTAGCAGAAATGAGCTGAAAGACAAAATACGTTATTTTGACTTATCCATAAAAGAATTCCCGCCGTGCGCTGCTATGTTTGCCCGGGAATCTACTTATCCCGATCTTCTTGGCATCAATGAAAGACAAAAATGGTTATTGTTAGTTATCGTTAAAATATAAACTTATGCTGCCGAGAACTTTTCTGTAGAGTTTTTTTGAGATATTCAATTCTGTTTACAATAATTTTGTGTCTTTGTTATGGTTTAGGCAGCGTAAGCCATTTAAGCTTAGCCTATAAATAGCGATATTTGTTCATGTTTTTCACTACAGAAGATGATTTTTAAGGATGAAGGGCTTGAGCATTAAAACTCTCTTATAACCTATAACCTTCTCGGGAATATCCTAAACATTTTGCAAAAAGCCCCATAACAATCGGATGAATGATATGGCAGCACATGTTTGCCCGGGAATCTATTTATCCCGATCTCCTTGGCATGAATGGAAGACAAAAATGGCTATTGTGTGTTATCTGTAAAAGATAAAAATATGCTGTCGTGGACTTTTTTGTAGAGTTTTTTGAGATATTCAATTCTGTGTACATTAAGTTTGTGTATTTGTTATGGTTTAGGCAGCGTAAGCCATTTAAGGGTAAAAAAAAGGACTTTTCACGTTTTTCACTACAAATGAAGTTTTTAAGGGTGTAGGTGTTGAGTTTCTCAACTCTCTTATACCCTTTGTTCCTCCCGGGAATCTCGTGAAGATTTTGCTAAAACCCCATCACAATCGGATCAATGGTATGGCCGTGCACAAAGTACGAACAAAGAAACAAACAATCAGATATTAATTTTTATACATTAGATATTGTCAACTTAAGGAAGAGGATGGAAGTGATTTGTCACTTGCTTTGTTTCAAGCAGGTATTCCATTTGCCACTGCTCGTAAAACACCCATTTTACAAATTTTATAAATTTTGAGGATTGTGTTAAGCTTCCGGAAATATGACTAGATTCTGAAGTAAAATTTTCCAACACGGAAAAAATGTATAACACAATTTAAAATTATTGGCCCATAACATATTTTTCACCATACATTTCAACTTTCTTCTATGTAATGAAAAGTTAATTTGGAAAAAAAAATCATGCAATTAGGCCAATTTAGGTATTATCAGACTTCGTAGACATTACTTCTGAAAAAAGGGAAAAAATAGACAAAATTATATTTGTTCCATACACAGCTATGTTATTATGTTACGGAATTTTCATGGTGTAGGCTATGTAACCATAATGTATGTGCATTTTGCCTAACATCTACTTATAAGCCTTTGCCCATCACTTTTTAATATATTTATTTATTTATTTGTAATTGACATATTGTTATAACTGATAATTTTAAAATCAACGGTATTTTGTTAGATACTTTATTATTTTCAGACGATCGAGTTGTGATATCTAAGACTTAAAACGGGCAATTTACAAATTGAATAAAAAATGTGAAACAACTTGAAAAATCTCTAAAAAACAAAAGTTTTAATTTTCGATGGTATGAACTACTATAAGAGTATTCTCATTAGAGAATAAAACAATAGAATGGGTGAGGAATTTTAATTATCTAGGATGTAATATGTCTTATAGAAAAAGTGAAGACATTGCGAACAAAATAAGTAAATGTAATTATATGTGGGGCACTATAAAACGAAATCTCAAAGGAACTAGAGAGGATGCACTTTCAAAATTGTATTAAAGAATGGCGGTTCCAACACTATTAAATGGATCTGAACACTGAGTCTTAACAAAAAACCAGGAACAAAGAATATAAACTTCAGTAATGACATTTTGAGGGGTGTGGTTATTTATACAATAATAGATCGGAAACGAAAGAAGATATACGAACATAACTAAATATCATCATCAACAATCACGGATTAATGGGGCTTGTTCCGGTCTCATAGATTCTCATTCAAAAGTTGGGTCCATCTCTTCTTCGGTCTACCAACATTCCTGCGTCCTTTTGGTTTGTATTTAAGTATAATTTTGGGAATGCAATCATCTTCCATTCTTTGAACATGTTATTTCCATTTTTTTTCTAGATTATTTTATTCTATCTAAGAGTTTAAAGATATTTAGCTCATTTCTAATATCTTCACTTCTTCTCTTATCTAGAAGTTTGCAACCAGCCACACTTCTCAGAAATCTCATTTCAGCTGCTTCAATGATCTTCTCTTTCAGTTAAAACGCAAAATTCACTACCATATAATAGTAAGGGAACTGCCACTACTTTATAAAATTTTAGTTTTGTTTCTTTTCTTGTGCTTTTAAATATCCTTTTGATTGTTCCTCATATATAATTAAATTTATTAAGTTTGTTAAATAGATCTTCATTTTTAAAATAGGAGATTTCATAACCCAGATATTTAAAATGTTTCACTTGTTCGATGGGTTTCCCCTCCAGAATTATTTTAGCTCTTACGGTATCTGATCCCTTAAAAACTAGGATTTTCGTTTTACTTATTGATAACTAAATATATTCAAGTTTACTTATTGATAACTAAATATATTCAAGTTATTAGATATAATTGCACAATATAGGGGCGAATGGATGGATATCAATAGAATGGATAACAACTGAATCAAGAAACAAAATATTTTCTACAGATCACTAGGGCGAAGAAATGTAGGAGGACCCAGTAAAAGATGGACAGACAATTCTAACATGAGATCGGAACAGGTCTTACGGTCTAATCCTTGATCCTGACGAAGATCTACTTACATTACACTATAAGCTTTGTTTCTGCACACATTAATGTACGTATACTTAACGCTGATGTCTAGAAATAATACATCGCTTTAGAGCTTCTACGAGCGATTAGCATCGCATATTGCAGTGCAGCGCCAAATCTAGGGCAGTATCTTAATTAGGTCACGATTGTCTCCTCCCCTTCTTGTGCACTTCATCAGGGTTCCATTATGTACAGGTTCTAGCAATTAACATCATGTCACGTGATATAAATCTAGCGGCTCTCTGCTTCTTACTTTAACGTCGTTAAATTCAACCTATCCATAATAATACTGTAGGTTTTTTTTTTCATCTTTGTTCTAAGTTCTAATACTTTCCCGTTTCATAGCCTAGTGGTTTAATGTGTGATGTCTTGGTGCAGACCTACGGGACTTGATCTGATTCGGTCCCCGTCTGGAAGAAATTTCTCATGGAATTCCGGCCAGTATGGGACCAGTGCCAACCCAACATCGTGAAAATTTGGGTAGCTACAATAAGTAAAGGCTCTTAGTTGAGAAAACAGCTATAACCGCATGTTAACCTAAACTGGTTGAATGATAGTCTATCTCTTTGATCAACACATGTGGATGTTAGGCCAGCCGCCGAGTGAAGGTCAAGGGTCATCTAGTTCCCAGTTTCATATTAACTCAGTTTTTAACCGGACATGGAAAATTTCAGGCATATTAATAAAAAATTAAAATATCATCAAATGCAACTTGTAAATGTGGAGAAGATATTCAAACAGTCAAACATGTTCTATTCAATTGTCCAATGTTCAGGTTTGAATGTTACAAACTTGAAAATTATTTGAATTTTAATGAAAAAAGATTATTCCAGTCCTCTTTTATCATATTCTTAACAACAAAAAATGTTATAATTACTTATTTTCTTTTGTAAATGGTGTTTATTCTAAACAATAATTTAGTTTTTACAATATTGTTATGTAATTGTCTTTTGTTCTACTGTTTTATGTTAATTTACTTCATAATGTTATAATTTTAACCCTTATATACCACAAAGTAAAACAGGATTTCCTATATTGGTTATAATAAAAAAAAAGCCTGTCAGACCATGGACTTTTGTATGTATATATCCCTAAAGTCCCTCATAGAGGCACGGGTGCTTCCCTAGCGAGATTTTCTTGAGTGAGCTAATTTAGCTACGATAATATCTTTACAGATGTCAGTGAGTTGCATGTGGTCATAACATCTCCTGAATGAGACATCGATAGGCCCCTATTACTTGGAGAAACCAGTTTAAATTCTGCTAGGTTTGAAGTTGTTTCATGAGCATGAAAATCTTAGGTTCAGCATCCACGGCTGAAGTCCTTTCCGGAGGACTTTTCCCTTAGATTTTTCCATCCTAAAATCCCCGGCCGGGTTTCACCCCGCGATTCTAGGAACTAGAGACAAGGAACGTATCCAGTAGGATTATCGAAGAACAATAATTACAAACAGGAATGAGGTGCAGGAGTGATATCCCAAGTTTTCTAAAAAATACTGAATAAATATATATATAACTGACTATTTAACTCGTGCCCCAAATGAGACTTAATGACCAATCACTTTTTTAAAATTTTATTTTACAACCAATGACAGTCATATTTCATCTCGCTCTTTAACGAATTATCTTAACCACTCCTGCTTTTGTGACAGCAACCTAAGCATCAAAACACTCATAGTAATAAGAAATATATTTGGAGCCAGTTCGAAAGATTTTGTCAAACACGAAATTACGTATTAACAGCAGAAACTCCAACTAAAGACATTGCCAACATACTAAAAGACTGGAGCGTTAATATGAGGAAAAGAAATGGAGATGAGTACAAAGAATATAGTCTGAAAACCATGTGGAATGTTAATAAATTAATTACCTATTTTGTTGGTTATAATAAACAGTTTTATGTATTTCATTTTTTCTACACTAGGATGCAATATTAGAATATTGCGATCATATTTGAAGTTTTCCACGCCAGATATCAATAAATAATATTACATGATCAAGTTGCACCGGATTAACAAATGAAACATAAACACACAATTCTGATTTGTTTCCAAACATCGTCGTTTACATTAAATAAGTTATATAAATATTTTAAAATAACTATATTTAAATAATGATTTTTTCTAAATAGCTTAATTTTATTCGTTAAATAGTCATAACTAATGCGACTCTTGAATTCCAAATCCTCTAGATAATTTCACGAAGTGACTTCGTCAATTTATCGATGATTTGGAAATCATTCGTCATTTTACTTATGATAATCTCCGAATTATAAATTATTATAAACTATGGATGCAAATTATGTGTTCATACTTTAAGGGAAATGACGAATGGATAAGACGGAATAAGAGTGAGCTATGTGACCTTTATGGGAAAAGTGATCTAATAAGAACAATTAAGTCCCGTAGTCTGCGATGGGCAGACAATGTGACATCAATGTGAAATGAAAGAGAAACTCCATATAGGAAAACCAGAAGTAAAGCGCCCAATAGATAGTCCAATAATGAGATAGTAAAATAACATTAATATCATTTAATGGAGGTTTACTAATGTAAGGGATTATTGGAGAATATTGGGTCAGGATAGGGATGAATGGAGAGCTTGTGTACGCGCGTCCATGATACTGCTGGTTCGATTATGTCAGAGAGTTAGTTAATATTGTTGTAATTGTTTATTTTCGATTCCCTGCGATATTTTCCATATCATTATGTAGCCAAAATCATTTTCACCATCATCTTCACTTCAAGGTATAAGCGATTCACCTGTTCCGAATTCACAATGATTCCTTCCATCTCTTCGTAGGTCTTCCTATATCCCTTAAATCCCTTTGGTTTATAATGATATGTTATCATGGGCAATCTTGTTTCTTCCATTCCCTGAACATGCTCTTCCCAGCCGACGCGGTTTGCTGAATTCTATAATTTATTGAATACATTTCTAATTCACTTCTTATTTCTTCATTTCTTATGTGGTCCAATTTTGTGCATCCTTTGGTTCTTCTTAGAAAAGTCATTTCTGCACTTTGTATTCTACTCGAACTCCTCTTTATTTGTTACCCAGGACTCACTACCGTATAAAAGTACCGGTACCGCTATTGTTTTGTAGAACTTCAATCTTGTATCCTTCCTTGTTTTATGTTTTAGTGTTCTATGAATGGTGCCGCATATCATTTGAAAATTTGATAATTATAATTTATTGTCTACGTATGTAATTTCTTATTTCATATCCAGAAGACAATTCACAATCTAGACGTTGAACAATATTTATAAGACGAAGATAGATAATAACGTATATACCTATTAGAATAATTAGCACAGTAGCATATCAGAAGTAGATATGGTAAACTGCCAATAAAATGATTGCACTTCACTGAAGTTTTCAACAAATAAACGAACTTGAGGAAGATAAAAATAAAAGGAAGTGAAATAAATCGATTTTCAATTGCTGATAAAGCAACCTCCACTGCTAGAAGTCGCCTCGGGTACATACTTGATACAACTTCCCTTATAATCATGTAATTTCTAACTTTACAGTAACTACTTCAAAACTTGAATGTTACCTTAAACTTCAGTGCATATCCTTTTCAGCTTACTGTTTTACTGGAAATGTTTCAACATACAAAAACTTATAACAATTCACAATATCTTGCAGGCGATGCCTTTTTTTTTTTTTTGGATTCTACAACAAGTAAATGAATTTAATTATTTGGGTAATGATTTACCTTTTCAAGATGAAGCTGATATATCAAAGAAAATCACAAATTTCACAAAAACAACGGGGATAATTAATAGTATAATGAAACATCTTTAGTACAAAAGAACACAAGATTAAGGCTTTCTCAAGACCAGTAATAATATACGGTAGTAAAGCATGGACAGTACGAAGAAGGGATGAGAGCCGAATACCGGCAAATGAGATGCGATTTATGCGCCATACAGCAGACTATACAAAGTGGGACCATAAAATAAATGAGGAAATTGTGGAAGAGTGGGATGTAGAACCCATTCTCACCACATACAAAACTACCAGAACAACTGGAAAACCCATCTTCAACAAATTTCATCTCATAATTCCAAAAGCCATGCTTTGTTACTGCCTCCAAGTCAAAAGATCGCTAGAACGTCCAAAAAAGCGCTGGATGGAAAATTCCTCTTCTTGACCGTAACAAGCCACATGGTCTAATAGATGCATGGAAGTTGATGATGATGATGGTGATGATAGGGATTCTAGGCGACCGTATCACCTACACAAATTCAAATAAAAAAATCGATATAACACACAATATATTATTCAAGTTTGTGAATAATTACCTGGGAGAAATACTTATGTTGATTTTCTGCCAAAAAAATGTGAGAATTACGTTAAAATGAAGAGAGAGATTTGATCTCAAAGTAACGAAAGATCGTCATATTTACAATGTAAAATATGTATCAGTCATTCCACAGAGAGTGTAGCCAGCTTGTTAAAAAACACGCTAAGAAACAAGTGAACGCTAAACTAATCTGGTGTACACTAACTCAGGATATCTAGTTTTATAGAAATAAAATTGAATTTAAAACTTTCCTTTAATTTTATTATTATTAATTAATTTTTGAGTTTAGTTTAAGATAGGCAGGGATAAGCTTGTTTATATTTTCCCATTTTCACATCCTAACTTGACCGAACTAGCAATATCTTGGCCATTTCCTCACCCTAACTTGCCCGTTAATGTAGATGGTTTCCTGGCATAAAATTACCTTATATGTGCGTTAACATGTTGGCAATTGGCTGTAGCGAGAACGTGTGTTATCACATTTGCCAACATGGCGCTAATAGTCGCTTTCTTTCCGATCGAATATTCGCAGGTGATATCCTGGCGTAGAATAGCCGAATTTATTTAGTTAGTTATTTATTAAGGTAGACTATTTCACTGCAAAAACATCATATTAAATATTAATATTGGCTGGAAAACAGCATTTCAATCAGGGTAAAGTGTGACTTTTTCATGACAATGAGAATTTACTGTTATATCTATCATACGCCAGTCATGAATATTGGCCAATATTGACCTGTTTCGGTTTTAACTAGACAGGATCCAAAAATCGTCTTTGTGGACGTCTAGGTTTCGGATCCTAGCTGATGGCATTCGGGATACATGTTGCAGCCATCTGTCTCTGTAGGTGGATATTTTTTTCTTCTAAATCATCTTCACTTCGAGGTTTAGGCGATTCGCCTGTTCCGAATTCACAGTGATTCCTTCCATCTCTTCCTAGGTCTTCCTATATCCCTTAATCCCTTTGGTTTTTAATTATATGCTATCTTGGGCAGTCTTGTTTCTTCCATTCTCTTAACACGCTCTTCCCTGCCGAAGCAGATTTGTTGAATTATATAATTTATTGAATATATTTCTAATTCACTTCTTATTTATTCATTTCTTATGTGGTCCAATTTTGTGCATCCTTTGGTCCTTCTTAGAAAAGTCGTTTCTGCACTTTGTATTCTATTCGAACTCCTCCTATTTGTTACCCAGGACTCACTACCGTATAAAAATACCGGTACCGCCGTTGTTTTGTAGAACTTCAATATTGTTTCCTTCCTTGTTTTATGTTTTAGTTTTCTATGAATGGTGCCACATCATATCATTTGAAATTTTGATAATTTATTGTCTATATAATTTCTTGTTCCATATCCAGAAGACAGTTCACAACCTAGATAATTAAAATTTAACACTTGTGACAGAGGTTTATTTCCTATTATTATTTTTTCTAAATATATATAATTGTTTTTTGAAAACCAATTATAGGCTATTGGTATGCATGATTCAGATAATTTGGTGTTAATTATATATTTACGTATAGGTTATATTAACGTGGTCCTTATTTAGAGGGGTGGAATTTTTCCCCCCTTTCCCCCTTTCCGATTATGGACATGGTCATTTTCGGCATCTAAATTGAGAAGGGTTGCTGGTGATTTAAAAAAAATCATTTTTTTTTAAACGAAAACAGATTTAAAAAACAGTATTCCTTCTGAATTCCCTAACAGGCTGTTATTAAAATTTTAAAAAGTCAGGTATAAACAGTTATATTTTCAACTGAACATGACTATTATCAATTCAAGTGGCACTACATACAGTAGGTCTACATTGCTGTGAAACATCGGATTTTCAATTATAAATCACTGCTATTCATTCCTGTTTTTTCTGTATAAAATAAAGTGGAAAGAGGTAACAGATTAATGAATGCCAATACTGATAATCAATAACCCAGAACAATCCTACGCTTGCACTGGAAACAATAGACCAAATTGTTCTGCAGGAGCCATCGGCAATGCCACGTGCAATAAAATATCCCTCTACTGCAAACACTATCGTACTTTAGTGAAAATCTCATTTGCCATGTGTAGTGGAACAGAACAGCTATTATGCTACATTTCATAATGTTAATACAAATGAAATAATAAAATATTAAGTGAGAGTTTACATAGTGGTACTCTGTCACCATTCATACTTGGAGCGCCAATTTAATGTGAATTGTTAGCGATACAAAATGTGCACCAGAGAACAATAAATGCTCTAATAATACTCCACAAAATGGACAAGTATAATATATTGAATTACAGTCAATAATATGGATCGTTGTATCTGTAATTGGCTACTTCGTACAGTTTATAATAATCTAGCTTGTTACATTTGCACATATTCAAGTTTCCGTAGGCCTAATAATTAAAGATACTTTCTAGTTAAAAAAGACTCCGTCATTCAGAAACTGAAATAGTAACTTTCAACCTATGCATTCCGAAACCTATCTTGAACCCTTGTAGTCCCAACTCCTTTCAAAAAACATTAAAATGAAAATATATAAAACTGTTATTCTACCAATGTTTTATATGGATGCGAAACATGAACTCTTACTTTAAGAGACTTTAAGGGAGGATAGGAGATTACGAATATTTAAGAATAAAGTTCTTACCAATTTTTTGGTCCAAAAAAGAGATTAACAAACAGGTGAATGGAGAAGACTTCATAACAATGAACTTCATGGTCTTTGTGGAAGCCAGATATAATAACAGTTAAGTCTCGTAGACTGCGTTAGGCAGGACATATGGCACGAATGGGGAATGAAAGACGTGCATGGAAGCTTCTTGTAGGAAAACCAGAGGCAAAACGCCCAGTTGGTAGACCAAAAATGAGATGGGAAAATAACATTAATGAAGATTTGAGGGAAATAGATTGTAGAGGAATGATTGGAAAACATTAGCTCAGGATAGGGATACATGGAGAGCTTATGTACGCGCGCCCATGAACCTGCGAGTTCGATACCGCCAGTGAGATAGTTAGTTAAGTGTTGTGATGTACCAAGGCCGTGTCCAAAAAATGATCTCCTGTTTTTTAATTACAAGGCACAGAAATCGTAGTCAGAATCCAGCAATGTCAATCCACTGTACAGAATGGATGGTCTCCCTGCATAAGTAAGAGCGGAGTGAAGCATGCACAGCAGATATTCAGGGTTATCCATTCTACCAATTGGTGGGGTCAGCATTTTTAAACTGACCCAATCTTTTGGTGACACCATGACTCTGGGGTCGACTCAGCCTCTAACGGAAATTAATAGCGGACGCTTGTTCTGGGATAAAGGCGGCCGTCACGCAGGGCTATGGTTGACGCAAGTGCCAGTTGTCTAAAAAAACTGCGAGCTTTAACCTTCTACTACCCCAAGAGTCCCCTATGGCCTGTAGCGGGACCACTTTATCTTTTACCATTCAGATGTTGTATTACTAATAAAACTAATTTCGTATTCCGTTGAGGAGAATAGTCATAATATATATATATATATATATATATATATATATATATATACACACACACACCTGTTGGTAGGTGCCGTCGTCCTCATCTGTGTTAAAATATTATATTTAAAATGTTATCTGGAGGCCTTTCGGAAGTTAATTTCCACCATCAGTAGGATGAGTATCTCTACTAGTTGTTATTTACGACGTTGTAGACTTAAAGTGTCGTTAGTAGCTACTGACTTGTTTTTTACGATCTCATATGATGGGTTGTACGACTGAGGCGTGTTCTCATTAAAGTAGTAAGGTGATATTCTTATATAATTTCATGACCTTCAGATATATTTATCTTTGCTGGATTCTTTTTTTTTTTTTTGTGAACTATCGTTAAGAGTGTTTTCTATTATGACCATTCGGTGACCAGCGTTAATGACATGTCTGGCATAGCTTGATTTACCTACCGCGCAAAGGTAAATATATTTGAAGGCCTTAAAGAAATCATGTAAGTATATCACCTTATAACTCAATGAGAACACACTCCAGTCATACAATCCATTATACGAGATCGTCAAAAGCAAGTCAGTTGGTACTAACGACACTTCAAATCTATAACGTCGTAATCAACAACTATACTTCAGCCACTGATTCTCCGACCTTGACGTTTTCACGACAGTGTTGCCAATATGGATATTCAGTGGGAGTGGCCGCTTTATGTACGCGGTTAGCAGATATACAGCTGACAATATCTCAGCAATTTCAAACCTTACTAGCGCGTTATTGCTACGTCTTGAGCAGTGATTGGTTGTGGCAGACATCTATTCGTACTACAAGCATATCCTTACTGGCAGTAGAGGGTGAATTCTCCCTTTACCGCTCATATAACCTAAACTTCAGAGCCGGAGATATGGCGGCTCGGATATAGTAGCAGACGCTCATGCTGCTGATGATGAAAGTTTTGTTTTCCGAAAAACCTCAAGACAACATTTTAAATTTAATATTTTAACACAGTCGAGTACCTGCCAACAATTATATATATATATATATATATATATATATATATATATTAGGGTCCACCACTGTGGTCTCGAGGTAGCGTGGCAGCGGGCTCGGGCTCGATCCCCGGTCGGGAACAGTTTTTCTGGGTGAGGTTTTTATCGGGTTTTTTCCTCACCTGTAAGACAAATGTCAGGAAACTTTAGGGCCCAAACGGTCCCCGAAATCATATGGCCATCATCATCATAATCATCCTTCTTATCATTACCATCATCATTATCAACCTTCACCGGTGTGGAAAGCAATGGGAAGCTACCAGACCTACAATTCCGTAGTAAAGCTTCAAGCATAGCATGAAAATGCTATGATTGCAGTGAAGGATCTGCCTTCAGGCAGAATTACTATGGATTTCTTATCTTAATAGACCTACTTCCCTATAGATTAAATGACATATTTGGCACTGGGTTTTAATGCTCTGCATTTCTCCATACTCATCTTGTCCATTTCATTTTATTTCGTTCATCTACTCCTGTTATGGCGAATCCCCGAAAGAAGAACTAAATCGAATTAATAAATACACTCCTACTGTAACAAGGGTGGAAGAATAAACCAAAGCTGAAACGCGTCGGCGTGGCATCCTTATCATTCACAGACCTATATATATATATATATATATATATATATAAGGGTTCATCTCATTTTATCCCTCGACCCGACCCTGAGTTGGACAAGAATTGAGGATATTAATATTTTTTTTTTATTATTATTATTATTATTATTATTATTATTATTATTATTATTATTATTATTATTATTATTATTATTATTATTATTATTATTATTAATTGGAAAGCTAATGGAAGAAGGAGATTACGAGTATTTGAGAATAAAGTACTTAGGAAAATTTTTGGACCAAACAGAGATGAACAGACAGGTGAATGGAGAAGACTACATAACAATGAACTACATAGCCTTTATAGGAAGCCAGATATAATAAGAACAGTTAAGTCTCGTAGACTGCGATGGGTAGGACATGTTGCGCGTATGGGGAATGAAAGACATGCGTGGAAGCTTCTTGTAGGAAAGCCAGAGGGAAAACGCCCAGTTGGTAGACCAAGAATGAGGTGGGAGAATAACATTAACTATGATTTGAGAGAAGTAGATTATACAGGGAATGATTGGAAAATATTAGCTCAGGATAAGGATGTATGGAGAGCTTATGTCCGCGCGGCCATGAACCTACGAGTTCGATAGTGCCAGTGATTAAGTAAGTAATGGAAGAAGTGGAAGAGACAGAATTAGAGAACGTTGAATAGATGGAATGAGGAGAAGTAAGGAAGCTAGAGATTTGAGGGAAGAAGATGGTTTAGACAGGAACCTCGGCAATAAATCACTTTAGGTTGAAGGAGAAACACTGTATTGTGGAATATTCCTAATAAAAATATTATTATTATTATTATTATTATTGTTATTATTATTATTATTATTATTATTATTATTATTATTATTATTATTATTATTATTATTAATGTTCCTTAATGTACCGATAAAATCTTAAATTGCATTGTTATTAATTTTCCGCATTTATTAATTGTTATTTTCAAAATATATCCTCGGCCACTTTAGCATTCTAAAATATAAGAACACAAAATGCATTTTGCTTTCCTAATAAGGGTTCTTTGTGCGAGAAAACGAGCATTCTCTTACACTTGTGTTGACTTTCAATTCAAACTTGGAATGTTTTATTCACTTTAAAGTGTTTGTGAAAACAGATTTAATTCGGAAGAAATTTAGTTACGTAAGACATCATTATTTTGGCACGCTCGGATGATTGCGAAGACAGGGTGCATCCAAGTGAATAAGAATCATTCTGCAGGATTCTCAAGTAGTATCCGGTTTCCTATCGAGAAGGAGACCTTGTAAAAGGGAAGAAAGTTGAGGTCATCTGATATCTCAACTTTTAATACAAAATGAAAATCAAGTGAGGTGCATGTCCAAGCAACTCTCCCCCCTCATCACCCTGATTTTAAACTGTTCAAACTTGTTGCTGAGACGAGAACGTGGGAAAAACGTTTAGCAGATTCTAATAGATTCAGTGAATACAGATAATGTCTAGTGGATATTGTATGTCAAACAGGAAACAGGAAAAAGCAAGCAACATCCTACACACGTGCAAGTATATAGGCCTACTATATGTATGACAACATAATACACTCTTTAAAGCTGTCACAGTCAAAAAAAGACGTAAATTTAATGTTTGTACATATACATATTTTCAATGTATACACATCTTTCTGTGCCTAAAATTTTATTTTCCTTCTCCACTCGTCCCTTACCATCCACTACATGTCCTCCCTCTTCTTGCTCTAAGTCCAGTTTCATTTCTTGCATCCACGAGTTACGAGATCTTCCTCTATTTCTTCTTCCAGGTGGACACAGACAAATTAATGCTTTCTGGGTAAACTTTCTTCTTGCATTCGTCCCATTACCCATGCCAATTTAATTGCTTATATCTTATACAATCTACTATTAGATATTTAATATCAATTTTTTCTCGTATGACTTTATTTCATCATCATCCACGGATTAAGCATGTTGGCTCGTTCCGGTTTCATGAAAGCTAGAATTGTTAAAATTGTTCAGGCCATTTTCTGTGTGAGCGTCCAAAATTTTTCCTTCCCTGCGATTTATATTTTAGCAATTATTTTGGAAATCTTTCTTCTGGCTTTCTACCAACATGTTCTTTCCAGGCGTTCCTATATTTAATTATTCAGTCTGTAAGTTTGAAAATATTTAGTTCTTTTCTTATATCTTCATTTCTTTTCTTATCCAGCAGAGTATATCCTGCTATATTTCTTAAAAATCTCATCTCATCTGCTTCCAATCTTTGTTCTTGTATTTTAGTGATCGTCCAACATTCATCCATACATGAATACAGGAACACCCATTACTTTATAAAATTTAATTTTTGTTTCTTGTCTTGTGTTTTTAAGGGTTCCTTTAATAGTGCCACACATTATATTAAATTTATTTATTTTGTCATTAATATCTTAAATTTAACATACGATAAATTGAAACCTAGATATTTAAAACTGTTCACTTGTTCTAAAATGTTATTAGGCTGCCTATTACTATTTTAGCTCTTACGGTATCATGTCCTTTAAATGCTAAAATTTTAGTTTTATTCTTTGAAATTTTTGAATTGTAATGCTTTCGTCCGGAAATCTACTTCCACAGACATAAGTTTTTTTCTATATATATATATATATATATATATATATATATATATATATTAAAACTTGTTCAAAGCGGAATCGCATGCGACCAATTCTTTTTCAACATTAGACAACATTCCGCATTATACAAAAAACAATCTTAGATTAGTATATGTCTTTATGTACCTTGGTTTAATTGTAGTTCCTCCGCCGTTGGAAAGTGAAGTATAATATGTAGAAGCGACTTTGACGGTAAAAAGACTTAACTCTCTTACCAACACCTTACTTAGATAACACAGCTCTACAAAAAAATAAAATGTTTTTGTTGCCCTAGAATTTCTATGTTTCCAAGTGCACAGTTTACGAATGTATCCACGAAAGTGCTGAATGTGCTCTAGTTTTTATGATTTTTGCTTATATTATATATTAAACAGTAAACGGCTTGTTACTAATAAAAGTAATGTTTCCAGTCATGATTTGATTTCTGAGATTTGTTTTTTTTGCGCATACAAATATCACGTGATCCCCACTTTCGCACCCCTCACTCCGCACATCGGCAGTGATCTCAGTCATTTGACAAAGTTAAGTACTCACGACGTGCAACTGGATATAGTAAAACAATTCGTCAAAGCGTTGAACAAGGAATTAGAATGTTTCAAATACATTTGTAGAAAATTTCCTAAGCTCAGTATGGAAAAGTTAAATGACGAAATATTTTATGGTCCTCAAATTCGGTAATTGATGAAAAATGCAAATTTTATCAAAGTTATGACTGTTCCGGAAAGTGAAGCTTGGAAGGGTTTTGTATTGGTAGTAGAAAATTTCCTAGGGAACTATAAAGCACCAAATTATAAAGAAATTGTGCAAAACATGTTGAGAAGCTTCAAGATTCTGGAAGCAAATATGAGTATAGAGTTACATTTTCTCCACAGTCATCTGGATTGATTTCCGGATAATTTTGGAAATTATAGTGACAAACAGTGAGAGCGCTTTCACCAGGATCTGAAAGTAATGGAGAAAAGGTATTAGGGTAGATGGGACCGTCACAAGATGGTAGATTTCTGCTGGTCTTTAAAAAGAGATTGTCCCCTAAAAAATTATAGAAGAAAATCTTATAAAAGGCGTTTCACTGAAGTATAACATGGGTTTTCGACGTTTTTCTTTCTATTTTCGTCGTTGTATACTAATGTTTCAAAAAAACAATTGACATTATAAATATATCTGCTATATTTTTTTCATATTTTCCGATATTTTGTAGTGTAATATGAAAATAAAGATAAAAAACAGCAAATCTTCAAAATCATTGATAGTTTCATGAATTCTGAGTATAAATATATCCGAAATTAATCTTATATCAAGGGCAAGAAAAGTACTGTTGACCAGTGTAATTCATAGCCAGTTCGCCCCCAATAATACTAACAAAAATTACCAACACTTTTAAATAAAAAGGTAAACAAATAAACATAAGGGTAGGGAAAATTAACCAACTTAGCGAAAAAGAACAGTCCAGTTTCGTCCGCGTTAAAAATGTCTCTTTGGCGTGTATCCAGAAAGTAAAGTATGCAGTTTCCGTTTCCACTCACTTACTATACTTTCGTCCACATCCTTTGATTCCCCACAAAATTTCATTCCACACTACATTGTGTCGTCTTTTAAAACTATCTGCAACCAACCTGAAGGTGCCTTGAAATCGTTATTTCCTTGGGATATAGCAACAGCTAGAGCTTGACTTTGGAGCATCGGTCCCGAAATTTGGAGATTTTTTATCGTGAACTTGATAAACACTCCTACACTTCGTTGATTTCTTCATTCTTTTATCTTTTATTTATTTATTTGCTTTCCTCTTCATTTGACCATTTCCTTGCGTCCATTCATTCATTATTTTTCTTTGTATTTTTAAATCCCATAAACTTGGGTTTTTACACATTTACATTTAGTCATTATTTAGCGTACTGAGTTTGTTTTTCTTTATCTTCAACCACTTTCACTGTTTAGTTTAATGACAATTATACAAACGATGTGGCCACCTTTATTTCGTGAATACAGAACGCTACCTACGAAAGATACGTACACAATCGGTCTCAGATATTAAACTAATTTAAGATTTTACAGTGTACTGGTTATATGTAAGACAGATGCCACACGCCAAATATATGTTAAACGAACCTGTACTATACAAAACGGATGTGCAGTGAGGCCGAAAGAAAATTCCAGATACAGGTACAAACTCTACTTCCACCTGCAGCAGGAATGATCACTTATTGTTAATTCGCCTAACGGGAGTTCAATGAAGTGGACACGAATTTATTTATCCCTCTATCTTTCCGCTTTATAAACATTGCTTTTCATGAATTGTGTAAAAATCCTTCCGTTTCCGCGTTGGACAGATTCCGTTTTATACAAAATAAATAAACGTAAAGTAATTCCACTGCAGGCCTCAGGAGGCCCTTGGGGTAGTAGTAGGTTAAGGCTCCCACTTTTCTGGACAATTGGCACTTGATGAAGTACTTAACGAGATTACAAATAAGGGGGTGGATATAGCAGTTCTGACAGAAACGAAAAGGAAAGGGAAAGGTCAAGAAATGATTGGTGAATACATGCATGTATGGAGTGGGGTGGAAAAATCGGAGAGAGCTAAAGGAGGAGTATCAATTTTAATTAAGAAGAGATGGAAATCCTCAATAAAACAAATAGAAGAAATAGATGAAAGATTTATAGTTATGGAAATAACAATATATGGGAAAGAATTAGTAATAATAGGTACATATGCCCCAACAAACGATGCATCACAAGTAATAAAGGAACAATACTTTAAAAAATTTACTGGATTGGTAGAAAAGATTTCTCAAAAGAAGGAATAATAATTATGGGAGATTGAATAGCAGAGTTGGAAAGGGGACAGGTGACATAGTTGGTCCATATGGAGAAGATATTGAGAATGAAAATGGACAACGTTTAAAAGAAGAATGCAAAGTGAATGACCTAATTATTATGAATTCGATGTTTAAACATCGGGACATCCATAGATATACGTGGGAACAACGCACTAAAGGTCTAAGATCGATAATTGATTATGTAATAGTGAGGAAACGGAGAAATATTATAGTTCAAGATGTTAGAGTGAATCGAGGACCCGAATGTGGAACAGATCATTATATGCTGTCAACTAGGATAGTGTGCCCTATAAACAGGCAAAAGGTAAATAAAGATCAAAATACAGAAATAGAAAATGAATTAGAAAAATGTAGATATAATCTACATTTACTACAAGATGAGAGTATTAAAAATCTGTATGCCCAACGCCTCACCGAAAAATTAAAATTTGATGAAGATTGGAACTCTGTCGTTATTTATGAACATTTGAAAAAATATATACATGAAGCAGCAAGAGAAGCACTTGGTCTGGAAAATGATAAACACCATAATAACCATTGGGTGAATAAGGAAATACTTGATATCATAACAGAAAAGAAAAATGCATAACAAAAATATTTAAGTTCCAAGAAAGATGAAGATTATCAAAGTTATAACATACTTAAAAGAAAGGTTAAAGCAGAAGTCAGGAAACATAAAAAAGAAATGTTGAATAGGGTATGTGGAGAAATCGAGCATATAGTAGGCTATTCAAAGTCAGCCCAAGCATGGAGGACAATTACAAACAGGCGAAATGATAATATGGCAAAGAGTTTTAATTTAGTACCAATGAAAACTTTTCAGGAATATTTTAACAGAAACTAGGAGAGAACTTATAGACTATGCTACACTGGATAATTGAAAGGGTGACTTAATAGAACCTATAACAGAAGAGGAGGTAAGAAACGTGTTGAGAACAGCAAAAAATGGAAAAGCGGCAGGTCCAGGAGGAATAGCCATGGAACTAATTAAATATGGTGGTTCAGGAATTATAAGAATTTTAACTAGACTTTTTAACCAAGTGATAGAAGGAGATCCTATTCCAGATGAGTGGAAGTTATCGTATATTAGTGCAATATACAAAAATAAAGGGAATAAAAGAGATCCATCAAACTATAGAGGCATCAGTGTTATGGCAGCAATTAGTAGAACGTTAAGTACAATTATTAAAATCAGATTGGAGGAACTAATACAAAATAGAATATCAGAAGAACAAACAGGTTTCACAGCATAAATCGTGCCTTGATAATATATTTGTGATCAGGCAGATTACGGAAAAGATGTTGGCTAAAGGAAAAGAAGTTCATATGGCATTTATAGACCTGGTACTTGTGAAAAAGATATTACTAACAGAGTAAATTGTGCAAGGAAGGCGATTAGATCCCTGAATGGTCTTTTATGGAATAGAAATTTGACCAGAAAAACAAAAAAAAAGGGATTATGCAGACAATAACAGAAAGTATACTTACATATGGATCAGAAAGCTGGACAATAAATGATGCAGAAAAGAATCTTGGCGACAGAAATGGATGGATTACGGAGAAGTATGAGAATATCCAGGCTACAACATATTCGAAATGCATATATCAGACAAGAAATGGATGCACAGGAAACTGTTATCGATAGGATAACAAAGAGAGCTCTACAATGGTATGGACATGTACAACGGATGCCGGAAGACCAGTGGCCTAAACAGGTGTTGGATTGGATGGTACCAGGCAGAAGGATAAGGGGAAGAAGTAGACGAACATGGTATGAGGGAATATATGATGCCATGATGAAGAGGGGTATGGAAGATGGACAATAGGAAGATAGGAATCTCTGGAAAGCAGGAATCAAAGGCAAACTGCTGTAAAGTGGAAAGCCTGTATTAAGTGATTTGAAGAAAAGACCCAAATTCCACAAAAAAAGTAATACATATATATAAAGGTATTAACATTATTAAGTAAGTATGTCAGCCGGATTGTCGTCCCTGCGTGACGGCTGCCTTTACCCCAGAACAAGCATCTGGTACTCATTTTCGTTAGAGGCTGAGTCGACCCCACGGCCATAATGTCGCCAGAGGGTTTGGGTCAGTTTGAAAATTCTGACCCCATCGGGACTCGAACCATCGACCTTCCAGTTTATAGCACAGTGACTTTACCACTACGCTACGGCTACACGTAAAAGTACTATTATTTTGCCGGGACCAATAAATTTGTTCACACTGGATAAATTTCCGCATTATTCAAATTCCGGATTAAACAAGTTTTACTATATATATATATATATATATATATATATATATATGTCCACTACTGTGGTCTCGAGGTAGCGTGCTTCCTTGTCATATAGCGGGCCCGTTTTCGATTTTCCGGTAGGAACAAGCTCCAGGGTGACAAATGTCAGGAAGCTTAGAGCCCAACAGTCCCCGAAAATCATCCGGTCATCATCGTCATCCTTATCGTTATCATCATCATCCTTCACCAGTGTGGAAAGCAACGGGAAACTACTACATCTATAATTCCCTAGTAAAGCTGCAAAGCATATCATCAAAATGCTATGATTGCAGTGAAAGAACTGCCCTCGGGCAGAATTAACTTACTATGGATGGATATATATATATATATATATATATTAGGGTGATACTTATTTTCTACTTGCATGGATGTATGTATATATATATATATATATATATATATGTTAGGATGGTACTTATTTTCGACTTTTCGTATTTCATTCTGCACACCCTCTGTTTTTTTTGTAAGAAATTATTTAAATTAATTTTGTTGGAATTTAAATTGAGGATCCCGTGCCGCATTGAGCTAGAACAGGAGCTTCATATTGTTATGTATTGATAATGATTTATGATATTAAAAATTAATTTCATTAAAACACCTGTACTCGAATATATAGGCCTGTATATATATCTTGTTTAAGACAATAAAAATATAAATAAAAATGCTCTTGCTGTAATCAATTTTTTAAATGTTATAAATTTAGGTCCAGTGCGGCACGGGTTAATTTTAATTGATTGTAATGAAATTTGATACACTATA
This sequence comes from Diploptera punctata, assembly GCA_030220185.1. Taxonomy (NCBI): domain Eukaryota; kingdom Metazoa; phylum Arthropoda; class Insecta; order Blattodea; family Blaberidae; genus Diploptera; species Diploptera punctata. Next base: position 75,168 of record JASPKZ010000010.1, read on the forward strand.
AAATTGGGCCTCCCGAAGGTATTTCTACTTTGTCGTAGTGGTGGGGCTGACGATATTAATTGATCCCAAGAGCTAAGCCACCGGTAGCTTACCTACTATTACGGCCTCCCAAGCCGGACGGGTCGAGGTGATAACCCATACAAAAAGAGATACCCTGGCCCTCCATGTTGGAGGTTAGGTGCAAGGCTGACAAGCTCATCCTGTAAAAGCTTTCGCCGTTGATAATCCCCAAACTAAGCAAGCCGGACTGAAAAATTTAAGACGATTAAGCAAGGACAAGGAAATGGAATTTAGACTGGGTAAAATCTTCAAGGCTGAGGTGGCTGGATAATCTACTGGAAGAAACAGACATTGCCCGTAGAGCCACATTTCCCAAAATAGAAGGAAAAACAAAAGTTGAAAGACCTTTTATCAGATGGGTGGAACAAGTTCCGAAGGTTATGCGAGTCCAGGAAAAGGAAGATATAAGACAGAAATGGTGGAGGTGCATAGTTGGATCGGTCAAGGCCTGTAATAGGCTGTAGCACCAAACATGATGATGATAAAATTGGACTAAATGGAAGAAAACTAAAGAGTATGCGTTTAAATCAGACGACATTTTTAATTCCACCTTTCTAAATAAGGATAATAGATCATCGGTTGATCAATGTCTTTGACATCGTCCGATTCCTAATAACTTTTTCGGTCCATGCAATCTCCTGGTTGTAGATGTTTCTCCTTCATGTATAAATATATTTCCTGGCTCTAGGAGGGTTTAAGTCTCCCTATGCCTCCCTCGTCTTCCCTCAGGTTTCCATTCCAAAATGCATTTTGGTAGCCGATCCTCTTCCATTTGCTGGACATCTCCATACCATCTTAATTGCTGAGTTCTAATATAATCTAGAATAGTGTCTTCAATCTTCATTTTCTCCCTTATAACGGAGTTTATATTTTTCTCTTCTTGACTTTCTTGCTGCCCTTCATATAAAATACATTTCCGTTACTAATAGATGCTTATTTGTTTTTTTTTATTAATGACCAAAGTTCTGCTCAATAAGTAATGATGTTTTTAACAATTATATGATATATATTCATTCTATATTTATAATATTTATATTTTCATCCCACAATATTCCATTGAGGTAAGCAATTGCAAATTTTCCTTTATTATTTCTATTTCTTATTTCCTCTTCATAACTTCAACTTTTACTTATTTTAATTCCTAAATATGTGATCTCGCTACAAGATTGTATTCTTTCTCCAGTCAACCTAATATATTTATACACAACGTTGTCAATCTAATGAGCAAGTGCTCATGCTCGCGTGCAGTACAGTTACATATTTTAATCCATATACAAAATATACATAACAAAGTTATAGTTAAAGAGAGAAAAAACAGAGAATGCAAATTAAAAGCAAAGTTTAAAATATAAAATTAATTCTGGCACGCAAGAAATTAATACAAATAGAATAAAGTAATCAAAACAATATACACTGCTCAAAAAAATTAGGGGATATTGTAGAATAACCTATTAAGACTATGTTTTTTGGAATAGTATTAGATGCAATCACTTTCTATTATTCCAAGATAATGTAAATAAGAGTTTGAAGTTGTTACGTAACCTCGGTACCACACCAGAGGGCAGTGTCTGTACTGTTGATGTGAAAGTGTGGTGTGGGGTGAATGTTTTGTTGCTGTTTTTAAATCCAGTCCAGTTTTCAGTTAGTGAATGACTTGCCTTAGGGACAGTGATGCCTCGACAACGTGATTTACCTGAACCAATGGCTTGGAGGGCCATAGGAAGGATGGAAGCTGGACAGACACAACAAGAGCTGGCACAAGCCATTGGGGTGTTTTCAAAGCGTGATTTCCAGTCTTTGGAATCATTTTCAAAGAACATACTGTTCACAGAAGAGCCGGACAAGGTCGACCAAGGGCAACATCAGCAAGGGATGACCGTTACCTCTTGTTAACAGCCCGTTGGAATAGACAGCAGAATGCAACTCAACTGCGAAATGCACTTCAAACAGCAACAGGACGCAGGGTGTCAACTCAGACTGTCCCTAATCGACTGCATGGAAGTGGTCTCTATGCCCGTAGGCCCATGGTGTGTACCAGGTTAACTCCACAACACCGTAGAGATCGCAGAAACTGGGCGGAGGAACTTCATGGGTGGAGGCATGCTGAATGGAGATCAATTCTTTTTTCTGATGAGTCGCGATTCAACATGGAATGTGATAGTCGGCGTGTATTCATCTGCAGAGAAAAAGGGACACGAAACAATCCAGCTTTTGTACGTGAAAGATCCCCATATGGTGGCGGTGGATTGATGGTGTAGGCAGGAGTCAGTAGTGGTGGACGTACGAACCTCTACGTTATCCAAGGTGGTACTTTGACTGCGGTAAAGTATAGAGATGAGATTCTCCGACCTTTTGTCGTGCCTTATGCTGATGCAATAAGTGATTCTTTTCTTTTTATGGACGATAATGCACGACCCCACAGAGCTGGCTTGGTGGACGACATGCTGGAAGTGGAGGGTATCGAGCGTATGCAATGGCCAGCTTCCTCCCCGGACTTAATTCCGATTGAGCATGTGTGGGATGCATTAGGCAGGCGCATTGCAGGCAGACCACCACCTCCCACAACTGTTCCAGAGCTGCACATTGCTCTTATGGAAGAGTGGCCACTATCCCCCAAGAACTCATTGCTAACCTCATTGCATCAATGCCATACAGGTGTGAGGCAGTGCTGGCCGTTCGAGGAGACCATACACCATACTAAAAAAACATTTTCACCCATGTTAATGTTGCTTTGTTTGTTTGCCATATTCCTAATCAGGATCTCTTTGACATCTGGTGTGGTACAGAGGTTACGTAATGACTTCAAACTCTTGTTGACATTCTTTTGGAGTAATAGAAAGTGATTGCATCTAATACTGTTCGTAAAAACATAGTCTTAATAGGTTATTCTACAATATCCCCTAATTTTTTGAACAGTATATAATACATTAATATACACTGAGATAGAAATTTAAAACATTAGGATATAATATAAACCAAAATAGGTTATTACTTGTCATTTTAAAATATTTAAATTATTAATAGGCTATTCTATGTCAAGAGTCCACCTGTAAATGTTCTAACCGAGAACAAGTAACTATAAACGTCCCATTTTTTCTTCTGATGAGTCATGGGGACAGATGAAATATGCTATTATTTTTTTAGTTTATTCCATTAAACCAACTCTCTAGCATTATCGAGCCCGAAGATTTATGGCCGATGGGATATAATCTCTCCATACATCCCTATCCTGAGCCAATATTTTTCAATATTTTACTGTGAAAAATAATAACTTTTTCTAATAAGGTACTTTTTTCGACTGGCTTATCGCCTTTGACCTTTTTGGCAGTTTTCAGAGTAGAGGCATTCAAGCCACTCCACCGCAAGTTAAAGTTTCCATCGGAGGAGTTCGTTATGTAAACAAAACCTTTATCTTCAACTCTAATTTCACTACATAAATTACATATGAAATGTTTATTTCCTTATTCTTCCAACTCTTCACAAGCAATAGAAGATAGGTCCAATATTATTTGATGATGAGTGTACAAGTTTTTTGGTACATTAAAAAAGTGTATTCTATCATCCCTCAAACATTTTATCATGGCATTTTTTGAACTAGATATAGTCTAACAAATACTTATTCCAGGATTAAAATTAACTAACTCATTCACTGGCACTATCAAACTTCTTAGCCGCGCGCATATGAACTCTCCACGTATCCCTATCCTGAGCTAATATTTTCCTATTATACCCCATATAATCTACTTCCCTCATATTGTGGTTAATGTTATTCTCCAACCTCATTCTTTGCTAAGAAATTTCCATGTCCTTCTTTCATTCTCCTTTAGTGCCACATGTCCCTGCCATCGCATCTACGAGACTTAACTGTTTTTATTATATCCGGTTTCCTATAAAGAATATGTAGGTCAGTGTTATGTAGTCTTCTCCATTCGCCTCTCTGTTCATCTCTCTTTGGTCCAAAAATTACCCAAAGAACGTTTTTATCATATAGGCCTACTCGTAATATTTTCTCCTCCTTAAAGTAAGAGTACATATTTCACATCCATATAATATAACTGGGAGAATAACAGGTTTACATATTTTCAGTTAAATGTTTTGAGAGGAGTTGGAACGACATGATTCCCTGTAATGCATAATAGCATGCATTTCCTTAATTGAGCCCACGTTTTATTTCTTTGTGCATATTATTCTTATTTGTAATTATTTTCCTAGGCATTTGAATCCAGCCACTTTTTTTTTAATTTCCCTAATTTGTCATCAACTATGCATTTCCATTAAGCCTATATAATGTATTTCTATGTGTGAAATATATTTATTTTTGTTGATTTTTACTTCCAGTACCAATTTCTTAATGTTACACATTGGAGTGTGCGTGTTGACCCTTGGTACTCCTCGCTATCGGCTAATACGATATATATTAATCGTAATACTGTTAGTGATAATAATATTACTAATAATATTATCAGCTGATAATACTAAATCAAATAACAGTTCATAAGATCATTGAATTGTAGGCCTTCTTCATCCTCTAAGAATTTATTGGCGACCAAAACATATTTCAACTTACATAAATGATTATATACATTTGAAGTGTTAATTTCCTTTTACTTCCAACTTTTCACAAGCACTACAAGATATGTCCAATATAATGTATCGTCCCTGAATGTGCAAGCTTTTTTGATAGTCTTTCTTCTTCTTCTTCTTCTTCTTCTTCTGCTAGTAGGGGACTATAACTTCAATGAAGTTTTTGCCTTCTCAACTATTTTTCTCCATTCAGATATATTCTGGATATAGATTGGCCTATTTTTAATATTCATTCCTGTTATATTTTTTATATGAGTCTACCGCTGTGGTCTCGAGGTACTGCCTTGTCACGCAGCGGGTCCGGGTTCGATCCCCGGTCGGGACAAGTTTCCTGGGTGAGGTTTCTTTTTCGGGGTTTTTCCTAACCTGTAAGACAAATGTCAGGAAACGTTAAGACCCAAACGGTCCCCGAACACCATTAAGCTATCATTATCATCAATGTCATATTCACCTATTTAGATTAAGTTTAGTGTAAGGTCTCTCCTGGCGCATCATTACCATCATCAACAACTCTCATATCATCGGGGTAGCGTAACCCCACCTTCCAGGCGCCATAAACTCAGAATTGGATTACAAGTACGCCATTCCAAGAGAGAACACTAGAAATGTCGAAACGATAACCTGGGGTATATATATCCATCCATAGTAATTCTGCCCGATGGTAGGTCCTTCACTGCAATAATAGCATTTTCATGCTATCCTTGCAGCTTTACTAGGGAATTGTAGGTGTGCGTAGCTTCCCGTTGCTTTCCACACCGGTGAAGGATGATATTGGTGATGATGATGATAATGATAAGGGTGATGATGATGACCATATTATTTCGGGGACCGTTTGGGCCTTAAAGTTTTTCTGACATTTGTCTTACAGGTGAGGAAAAACCCCGATAAAAACCTCACTCAAAAAACTGCCCCGACCGGGGATCGAACCCGGGCCCGCTGCGTGACAAGGCAGCACGCTGCCTCGAGACCACAGCGGTGGACGATATATATATATATATACATATATATAAATTATGTCATCTTACTATCGGTTTTTTGGGCGTGCAGCTGTTCTGGTTTCCATTTGTATATTCTGTTTACAAGTTTGTCTTCTTGCATTCTATTTACATGTCCAAACCACTCTATATAATTGATTCGTGGAATGGTATTCAACTAGATAGGTTGGGTTACAAGTACGCCATTCCAGGAGAGAACACCAGAAATGTCGAAACGATAATATGGGGCATTGGAATGTAGGGCCTATATATATTATGTCATCTTGCCATCGGTTTTTTTGGGCGTGCAGCTGTTCTGGTTTCCATTTGTAAATTCTTTTTACAAGTTTGTCTTCTTGCATTTTATTTACATGTCCAAACCATCCTATATAATAATAGATTGATGGAATGGTATTCAACTAGATATGTTTCAACAAATACTTATTCTAGGATTAAAACGTGTTACATAAATTTTAAACGGATAATATACTATAATAGTGCAGTTTCATACATGAATACGAACTAGTATAGCTTTGATATCAAGGTATATGTCATGAACCCTGGAGTATTGGGCTCTAGAATGGCAGACGCCGGTTTGCGTTGTGACTTTTGAAGTAAAATAGTCCCTCCAGCCATATTACATACCCAATACAATGTAATGTACAGTATACTGTATACTTCTCTGATGACTCTGACCTCTTTATTCTGCAATTTAGCGTTAATTGAACGTAATTCGTATGCTGTTTATCAGATTACAGCTAGAATATATCGATATCGGCATGTATTAACGTCAAAACCAGTAACACAGATACAAAACGAACTGTTTAATAGATAGATCCATTAATACTTCCAGTGAATACTCAATTCACCAGACTGTAACCTGGTATATTGGATATCGGCTTTATCCACTGTGTATAACATATGATACTAAAATGCATTGTTCAATGTAATTATAACTGATTGGAGATTGAAGAGGAGGCTTTCAAATCGCACTAACAAGGGAACTGTCTCGCATGGAGAAATGGGATAAACTTCCACATTAACACAACTGTTATTTCCAAGTATTTATGAGAGAATAAAATCCACACACATTGTTCGTAAATTTATACTAACACAAGTCCTCACTGTGCACGGAAAATTTGGTCAAAATCTCCTGAGATTCGACATACGAGAGAATGCAAGTTGTAATTGTGGTGTTAACAACCAAAGTGCTGAACATATTATATTTGATGGTCCTTTCTTCTGGAACGAAAGGTTCGAAATCACCTGTCTTCTAAATAACACCGCCTGTTTAAGTGAACCATTCATTGCAGAAGTGCTTCTGACAGAAAAGAACTACAATTCTTTTAATGTATTTATAAACAAGGTTCATAAAAAACTTTGATTTTGGTTAAAATTATATAATGAATCACAACTTTGTCACAAACTATAACCTTTATACAGGGTTTTTCAGAAGTGATGGTCAATAATTCACACATGGAAAGTACAGACCAAAAGTAGCTAAAAAGCTTTAATAAACATGGGTCCGCAAATCAACCGTTGTCGAGATAGAACACATTTTCTGTTGCTATTCAACTGTGTCTAAGAACACATGGCATCTCTAAACTTTATAGTAGGTGTTAAAAAATGTTGCCCATGCGTCTGAATGCGATATTGAACTCGTCTGTGTAACGAGTTGCTAATCCCGTCAGGCAGTCCTGGAGAATTCTGTAAATTCTGGAAGGCTGCTTCAATTCGCAAGCGTAATTCCTCAAGAAAGTTGACCTCAGTAGCTTTTGATATGACCCTACACATAGGAATCCATAGGATTTAAATCTGGCTACTTTGTAGGCCATGGCACAGGCCCTCCTCTACCTATCCAATGTTGACCATACCTTCAGATTAGCAGCCAACGCACACGTAAGTGAAAATGTGCTGGAGCACCATCATGCATGAATCACATGTTCAGGCATTGATTCAGTAGAACATCATCAAGATGAAGGAGATCTGGAAGTACAGTCCGTAGAAACCGTTTGTAATACTCTCAGGTTATTCTTTGTGGTAGGAAATGTGGTCAAATTATGCGGTCTCCGAGCAGTCACGCCCAGACGTCCAACGAAAAACGTTGCTGATGTTGTGACACGTGTGTTGCATTAGGTTTGACATCGGCCCAAATGTGGCAGTTATGGAAGTTAAAAATACAGTCACGGGTAAACCCAGCTTCATCCGTGAACAGAATATTGCTTACAAACAGGGGGTTCAAGGTACACTGTTTTTTTAATCCATTGGCAGATATTCTCTCTAGGAGGAAATCTGCATTTTTTACAGCTTGCACTCGCTGGATATGATACAGATACAGTAATTACCGATGTAAAATCCGTAACACGCTCCTGGACACGTTCCTGGGTAGCAATCTTCGGACGTTCGTGTACACTGCGTAACACCCTGTCCTCAACATCAGGTGTTATGGAACTGGCGCTACCTTCTCGTACATCATGGTGTGTGAAACTCTCAGTTTCTCTAGGGCACATTGTATGCATTATGATAAATGTACGCCTGTCGGGCTGCCTGCGGCGAGCAAAAGCTTTTTCACATAATCGTGCAACCTCAAGTGCACTGCCATTCGCTTTGCCATACATGAAGGCATGTCAGCGTACTCTTCATTGGTGTAAACTCTCTCCATGGTGCCTTTACTTTCGTAACTGATTGTGACTTGAGACCGGAACAGATCGCATTGACCTAATCCTGGAAAGGAAGAAGAAGAAGAACTCATTGTAAGGTTTGTACGCACAGTGCACATAGGAAGAAAGGGGAGTTGTTACGCATGCGTCAACAAACTGGTAGTCGATCCCAAACCTTGAGACACCAACGTAATTATCCAGCGGCGTTTAGAGTTGGTTCCCAACTAGAATTATTGCGATATCTCGACAACGGATGATTTGCGGACCCATATTTATTGGAGCTGTTTAGCTACTTTTGGCCTGTACTTTTCATGTGTGAATTATTGACCATCACTTCTGAAACACTCTGTATACCTTATGTGAAATAGGGTTTATAAATTTCGGATAATAAGTATTATTATTATTATTATTATTATTATTATTATTATTATTATTATTATTATTATTATAAACATTCACACAATGTTATTGAGCATTGAAACGGATACCCTGTAATGTTTCTCTTCGGAGAGTTCATGAACACAAGCTGTGAAACCCTAAAGTATGCTAAATTCGTTTATGATCGCCTGATATTATGCGTTTATTTACTTTTGAGAATTGTTCATACCAGACACTTTGACGTATATGAAGGTAAAGTATTCTCACTGCAGGGCTAGGAGGTCATACGAGTGCAAGTAGGCTACGCCACCGTATCCCGACATGATTTCAACTTTTTCTTTGTAGTTCTTCAATTTTTGTTGTTATATTGCTGTGGCATGTAATGTTTGATTTTCTCTTTTTACAGGTAATCCCTGTGAATTCCATTCCAGTGCTGTCTTTGACACACTGTCTAGTTCTCTTCCGAGAGTGTGTCAATCCATTTCCAGTTGTGATATTTAATATCCTTCCAGATCTCATCAATATTTCCTCGTTTGATATGGTTTTTTGGCTACCAGATATTCTCAAAATAAATCTCTGGCATCTATATATGTGTACTTGCGTTTTGTTTTGTATAAAGCGATTGTTTCTTTCCAAGTCACAAACCCATATAGCAGTATACTTTTCACATTGCTATTAAATTAATAGTCTTAACTTATTTCTAGTTGAGATTTGTTTAGATCTCCATATGGGTGACATTTGTGAGAATACAACTTTTATTTTTCAATTCTCGCCATAATATCTTCCATTGATCCTCCTTTATATATATATTATATATATATATATATATATACTGCAATTTCGGTTACCTCTTCTATCTATTTTGTAGCAATGAGTTGTAATCGGCTTTCAGTTGCATTATGTCCTCTCATCAGTTGGTTTTGTGTGTCTCCTTGCAATAGTGGGCAATTACGTCCCTCCCCTTTCTAGACTATCGCCTGCTAGATGTCAATCAGGTTTGTCACCCCTGCATGGCGCCCGCCTTTAACCTCTTTTAACAAGCGTCTGGCATTAATTTCCACAATAGGCTGAGTCGACCCCAGGGCCAAGATGCTACCAGGATGTTCAGCTCACTTAAAATGCCTAACCCCGCCGATACTCGAACCCCAGACCTTTTGCTTGTAGCCTGATGATCCATTGATTTTGCCCTTGATTTTAAATTATTAACTCAAATTATGTTTTATTTTTATTATAACAACAATAGAAGAACCTTTGTTTATTAGAACAACCTTTGATGCCCTTGATTTTAAAGGTTTAACTCGAATTATGTTTTATTTTTATTAGAGCATACTTTGTGAAATTCTCTCCGAACTTCTATACTCCCATAAAAATATTATATTTCATAAACGTATATAAATATTTTTGTGTGTAACTAATTGCAAGCAATTACTTTATTTCTCTGTTTTATTACCCAGTTCTATGAACACTGGTCATTTAAGCTTTATATCACTGGATTTATTTTTGATTGTCGAAACAAACGCGTAACGAATTTACGAAACAACTTACAACCTCCGTGAATAAGCTATACTTACATTTTTTCTTTTCTCTAACAAGCCTTCAACTACATTCTGTAGCCCACACGTTCCTAATTGGTAACTAAGAGGATTAAATTATGTCGTCATATTCTATATTGCTTCCATTACAATAAATCCACCACTGCAATATAACTTTAAAAGAAAAATGTATTCTACAAAATCAAATAAAATCAGTCCTATTGTATAAACTATATAATGGAAAGATATTACCGGTAACTTTGAACAGAATTGTATTCAAAAACTTTTTTTTTCTCTGAGGTAATATTAACCAGGTTCACAAAAGCAATAACCAAACGAAATGCCACAGTATTTTATTTTCCAGATCTCTATTAATAAAACTGACCAATTAGTTTTACTGATGATGCGGGTTGTTTAAGATGACTTTTTTTATGTTCGTTTCTCCAATTCTAGGAACTTATAATATTGGATGACGCTGCATATTTTTTAAGCCAATAATAATGGACGGCATATTTGTAAACAGTGGTGCTTCTTGTAAGTGTGTGTGGGTAATTAGCAGTTGGTATTAAGCAAAAATCTATAACATGCAGCATATTCTCGCCCCATACGTTTCTTGTTTGTATATTCAACAAGAACATTGTAGATTAATTTTCGCAAAACCATCACTTTGCAAAGTCGATTTGGTAAATGTTCAGAAAATTGTAATAGGCTATATTCATTAGAACATATTTAATATTTTAGAACTGACAGGCGAATGGAGAGGATTACATAGCAGTGAGAAAATAATAATTATAGAAAACCACATATAATAAGAACAATTAAGTTTTATAGACATCGATGGGCGTGACATGTGGCACGAATGGGGAATGAAACAGGGCATGGAAGCATCTTATAGGAAAACCAGAGGAAAAACGCCCAGTTGGTAGGCCAAAAATACGGTGGGAGAATAACATTAACAATGATTTGAGGGAAGAATATTGTACAGGGGATGATTGGAAAATATTAGCTCAGGATAGGGATGTGTGGAGAACTTATGTAAAACTACGAGTTTGATAGTGGTGAGTTAGTTAGTTAATGTATCCACAAGATGTACGACTTTCTGTGCTCGAAATTTTAAAAAAATAACAAAAAATTATCAGAGTTGTCAACTGTCCTATTTTGGGAAAAACTAAATTTGTGGAGGTGTATATATATATATATATATATATATATATATATAATATATATATACGTTACTCCATGGCGCGACAGGCCTAGAAGCACATTAGCCTACTAGCCGGCAGCTGACCTCACATCCACATGTGTTAATCACAGATGTGGACGATCTTAGAGTCAGGGTGACAAGTGATCAGCATGTCGAGCCCCCCACCCTTTATAGCTGGTTTTCTCAACCTGGAGTCACTACTTATTGTAGCTACCCAATACATCACGATTCTGGGTGGGCACCGATCCGATACTGGCCTAAATTTCATGAGAAAATGTCTTCTCCCGTGGAGACTCGAACCAGCACAAGTGCCATAGTTCTGCGCCAAGGCAACTTGCCTTAACCCTATGATGCAAGATATATATAGGCCTAGTTGATTTAATTGATTCCCATTCGTCCCGCTGCAGGACATGGGTGCTTCCGTAGTGGGATGTTTCTTAAACAGACTAATTTAGTTACGCTCATTTCCTGCAGATATCAACGAGGGACAAGTGGTTAGTACATCACCTTGAGGAGACATCTAGTAGAAAGCTAAGGTATTACCTGGATGAATGAAAGACGGTTAAATTTTGCTGAGGTTTTTTTATTCAGACTTTAGGTTGTTTTACGAGCCCGAAAATCTTCAGACTAGGGGACCCTCAGCTTAAAAGTCCCTCCCGGAGGACTTGTCTCTTGGATATTTCCATCCCTAAAATACGTCGACCCCGGCTGGGTTTGAACCTGCGACCCTCGGGACAAGAGACAAGTAATATATCACTAGACCACTGTGGCCGACTAAATATGTAATTTAATTATTATTCGTTATTTATATAATCTGCTTGAGTTATAATTCTGCCATGTAAAATTAATAGCCCGTACAGGATATATAGATAAAAATTATAGCGATTTTAAAGGCGTTGAATTATACATTAACTAACTATGATAAAAACAAAACTCATGTTAAATGAAAGAGTAACATCTCTTTTGTTTTAACGAAGGAGGAAATATTAAGGGTATTTGGGAATAAAGATCTTAGGAAAATGTTTGGACCAAAAAGATGAATATACAGGTAAATGGAGAAGATTACCTAACAGGGAGCAACAAGATCTTTATGGAAATTCAGATATAGCCTAATAAATACAGTTACGTCTCGTATAGGCCTACTGTGGTGGGCAGAACATGTGGCACGAATGAGGAATGAAAAGTGGCATGAAAACTCATTATAGGAAAACCAGGGGAAAATGCCCTGCAGTTTGGCCAAGAATGGGATGGGAGAAAAATATTAACCATTATGTAAGGAAGTGAATTTTGCAGGGGATAATTGGAAAATATTAGCTCAATCTTCATGAGCTTTTGTTATTATTATTATTATTATTATTATTATTATTATTATTATTATTATTATTATTATTATTATTATTATTATTGTGATTTGTCGCCAGAGGTTCCTGTATAAAGTATCTTCTTCCCTCAAATTTCAAACTTCCATACTTCTCCTCATTCCATCTATCCAACATTCTCTAGGTGTACCTCTTCCACATATTCCATTAGCTTTTCAATCAAGGATCTTCTTTGGTATTCTATCTTCTTCCATTCTTATGAGGTGTCTATACCATTTCTAAATTTTTTTCAACTTGCATAATTTCCCTTATTGTGCTGTTTTGTTATTATTATTATTATTATTATTATTATTATTATTATTATTATTATTATTATTATTATTATTATTATTATTATTTGGTTGCGAAATTTCATACACAGCGGAAATAGATATAAATAACAAACTAAATAAGTTTAATTATATAACAGGAGCATCTAAAAAGAAGTTTGAAAAATAAAGCCAGGAAAGACTCTCTAATGAAATTATACAAGACAATGGCTGTTCTTATTATTACTTATAAATCCGAAACATGGACAGTGACAACACAACAATCTGCCGGAATACAAGCTGCTGAAATGAGATTCCTCAGACCAATAGCGGGATATCAAAGAACAGACAAAAAAACATAACACAGAAATAAGACAACTAAAAGTAGAGGAATTAAACACAACAGTAGAGAAATACAGAACAAACTGGAAAGAACACTTGGCAAGGATGACTGAGAATAGAATACCAAAAGCAGCCTACAACTATTCACCACGAGGAAGAAGAAGTTTGGGAAGACCAAGGAAAAGATGGAAAGAGCAGCAATTTGGTGCCGGAACAGGCTAGATAATAAGCCTAAATCGTGAAGAAGAAGAAGAAGTAGAAGAAGAATATTATTATTATTATCATTATTATTATTATTATTATTATTATTATTATTATTATTATTAGTATGATAAGAATGAATGATCAGGGACTGGTCAAGAAGCTCTATAAATGGAAACATATAGGAAGAGAGCAGTTAGAAGACCGAAGATCAGATGGGAGGATGACGCAATGAACGATCTAAAGAAAATGAAAGTGACTAATTTGAATATGGCAAGAGACAGATTGGCGTGAAGGAAGATTGTTGAGAAGGTCAAAACTTTCATTTTTGAAGTTGTCGCGACTTAGGTTGATGATGATGATGATGATGATTATTATTATTATTATTATTATTATTATTATTATTATTATTATTATTATTATTATTATTATTATTATTATTATTCGGCTTTCCCCCACTTATAGGTTTGCCGTCTTCAGCTTCCATTTATCTCTATCATTCCAATCTCCATCTTCCAAATTCCGATCATCCATTATAGTTCTGACGTAGGTTTTCCATTTCCATCTTGGTCTGCCACGTTTATTTCTTCCAGGGGGTGACCATTGGTATATATTTTTTGGCCATCTTTCATTTTCCATTCTTTGTACATGGCCATACCATTTAAGTGTTTGATTTTCAATCCTCTTAACAACAGATGTGGTGACATTCATTTCTCTCCAAAGGAATTCATTTCTTATTTTATCCTGTCTAGTTTTTTGGAGGCTTCTTCTAAAATAATCAAATTCAACTGTTCTAATTTTGTTCTTTTGTAATTCCGTCAAAGACCAAGTTTCACTTCCATATGACAAAATATTCTGTATTATGCTCTTATAAATTTTCATTTTAGTTTCCTTTGTAATATTTTTATTCCAAATTATTCCATGTAATGTCTTAGTTGCATTTTTTGCCATTGCAATTTTAGTCTGTACATCTCTCTCACAGGTACCAAAACTTGTAATTATTGACCCAAGATATTTAAAAAAATCACACTTTTTTATTTTCCCTGTTTCAAGTATGAGGTCATCCACATCCTTTCCCAAACACATATATTCTGTTTTCTGTAAATTTATATTCAGTCCCCATTTTTTATATTCTTCCATTAATTTATTTATCATATATTTCATATCATCTTCATCCCCTGCAAAAATTATTTGATCATCTGCAAACAACAATGAATGCAGTACTTTTCCTCCTATAGGAATACCGATTTCAGAACATTTTTATACCACAAGTTAAGAGCCTGGTCTAAATAAATGTTAAAAAGAATTGGTGATAAACTGCATCCCTGCTTAAGGCCTTTATTCACTGTGAATTCCTCTGTTAAAGTATTCTGTATTTTTACTTTAGCTTTTGTATTACTATAGATCCTCCTAACAATATTAATCCATTTATCACAGATATTCAGATTTCTCATTGCCGTCCATAACAATTGTCGAGGTACACTATCATATGCCATCTCTAAATCAATAAAGGTCATATGTAGTTCTTTATTTTTTGCTAGGATTTTCTCTTGTAATTGTCTAATACAGAAAATATTATCAATACATGATCTTCCACTCCGGAATCCACATTGTTCTTCTCTTAAGTTATCTTTTATCTCCTTAAGTTTAAAATTTATAATTTTACTAAAGATCCTAGCTGTTGAAGGTAAAACGCTTATACCTCTATAATTGGAACACAGTTTTTTATCACCTTTTTTAAAAATAGGAGTAATGTACGATAAATTCCAGTCTTCTGGGATATCGTCTCCAATTTCAATTTTATTAAAAAGTTTTGTTAAAAATATTACTAAAATATCTCCTCCATGTTTTAGGAGTTCCGTCTGAATATTTCCTGGTCCTGGTGCTCTCCCATTTTTTGCCTCTTTCAAAGCTCTTTTTACTTCATCCTCTGTTATCTCTGGAGTGTCAAATTTATATTCTACATCCGTATCTTGAAGTTGAAACTCATTTCTATTTTCTTGAAGTAAACCTTTATAATGTTGCATCCATTCTGATGGTCTTATCAACTGAATATTTATCTTCTTTCTTTCTGATTTCCTGATATTTTTTAATGTTTTCCAAGCTTCTTTGGATCTAGCATATCCAATCGAATGATCTATATTCGAGCATATATTATCCCAGTACTCATTTTTTGTTCTTCTCACTTCCACCTTTGTTTTATGTTTTAAAGTGATATATTCATTTCGAGATGTTGTTGAGTGATCTGATAACCATTTCATCCGTGCTTTCTTTTTTTCTTCTACTAATTTTTTAATATCGTGATTAAACCATTCATTGTTTCTTTTTGGTTCTCGATTTTCTGTCCCAAGTGCTTCTAAAGCTGCTGAATGTATACTTTCCTTTAGTTGATCATACATTTCCACTGCAGATTTATTTACATTTAAATTAAGTTTTTGCTTTAATCTCGATTGATAAAGATATTTTATACTCTCATCATAGAGTAAACTTACTTTATATCTTTGTTCATTCAAAGGGGTTGTATTTATTCTGTCTGCCGTTACTTCAATATTTTGTTTTTTCTTACTTGTTAATATGAATTTTCCCAAAAGCATATAATGATCACTTCCGCAATCTGGTTTTCTATACACTCTAACATCTTTCACTATCATATCACGTTTTTGTTTCACAATTATATAATCAATTATTGATTTGAGACTTTTTGTTGGCTGTTCCCATGTGTATTTATGTATTTCCCGATGTTGGAAGAAACTATTCATTATCATATAGCCATGTTGTTTACATAAACTTATCAATCTATCTCCATTGTCATTTTCCACCTTTTCCCCAAATGGTCCAATCACTTCATCTTTCATTCTACTTCCTACTCGACTATTAAAATCTCCTGTTATTATTACTTCTTGATGTTTTTTTATTTTGTCCAAAATTTCTGACAGTTTGTCAAAAAATTCATTTTTTTCTATGGTTGTTGCATCCTCATTTATGGCATATACTCCTATTATTATAAGCTCTATCCCAAAAAGCTTGAGATTTAATTTAATAATTCTTTCATCAATTTCTTCCCAAGACACTATATTTTTTACCAACTTACTTTTTATCAAAATGGATATACCTCTTTTTGCTCTACTAGTTTTTGGTACTCCACTCCAGATATGTGTATAATTTCCTAATTTTTCCTGTCCTTTCCCTTTCTTTTTTGTTTCTGAGAGCACAATAATATCTGCATTCATTGCTGTAATCTCATCTATTACTTCTTGTTCTTTAGTATTCAAGCCTTGAACATTCCATGTGCCAATAGCAAAGGTCCGTTTTCGTAGCTTAAGTCTGTTATATTTAAATCCATCCGGCTGACATATTTTACTGAAGTACGTAGCGATATACTTTTTTCCAGGGCCAGGTTGCCAGCCTGACGCCTAACCCCCAGACACGGAGGACCTGGGGTTTTTTGGGGGGGGGTTTGCTCCCTTAGCCGACAGGTCTCAGTTTTAAGGCGCTGAGAACTCGCCTTTCGTCCCATCCTGTTAGCTACAGTCTATTACGACTGCAGTCAGGGAGCACGACGAGAACGTAGGATTAGGACTTGCTGGCAGAGCTGCTAAAGAAGTCGCAGTGGCATTTCTCGAGATTTATTAAGGTATACATAATCGGCATCTGTACCCTTCTCGAGGCCGTACCAACCATTTGCTCCCCGCATGTTGCACGTATGGGGAATGAAAGACTTGCATGGAAGCTTCTTGTAGGAAAGCCAGAGGGAAAACGCCCAGTTGGTAGGCCAAGAATGAGGTGGGAAAATAACATTAACTATGATTTGAGGGAAGTAGATTATACAGAGAATGATTGGAAAGCATTAGCTCAGGATAGAGATGTATGGAGAGCTTATTTCCGCACGGCCATGAACCTACGGGTTCGATAGTGCCAGTGAGTAAGTAGTAAGTATTATTATTATTATTTTTATTATTATTATTATTATTATTATTATTATTATTATTATTATTATTATTATTATTATTATTATACAATATTACAGATATGAAATCTTTTAGCATTTGATTTGTAGGCCTAAGTATTAAGCCATTTGTGTTAAAATTGACTCATTACTTCACAATAATAAATAACATTGAAACATTTAAAGCATTCTTCATAAAGGAGAAGAATATTTAATTATAGCAATTAATTCATTATACATATATCTATTATTAAATATTTCTTAATTTAATTTAGTCTTCTCTAGAAGCTTCGAATTCGGATAGGTTCCTCGTGAGGTATTTGAAAGCCAACGAGGCAACAGTGTGGTCTATTTCTTGGCGCGGAATTAATGACTCGAGCGACAGATTGATATTACATGAGGTACGCTGATCACGTATTGTACTAAGTGGCAAAGAGAACAGCTGGCCTACTAACCCCTGACGCTACTATTTGTGAACAAACCATTTAAAAAAATGTAAAGGGATTATTATAGTAACAACCTGTTTTCAACAATCACCCCTTTCAACTTTAAAAATGAAATTACCTTTACAAATTCAAACCTACGAAAATTAAAAATGAATTCAGGACGATTAATAGGGGTTCTCCTCGAATGAAAAAAGAACTCTTGTAATAACCATTCTTACGTTGTTAACAAGTGCCATCATTAAGCATGTCTTCTTTTATATTTTTTTTTCTAAAAATACATTAATATCATTTAATATGCTAGATTCAGGATATCTGAAAGCCTGACTGGCGGGGCGGTTAGACACTTAAGCATTCCTCCTTTACATTATCTAGAATCATCAAGAACATGGACTAATAGTACTGTATGCATCACGATGTGAGGTTAGGAAGTGGTTTTTACAGAAGCGAGGAAATGTTCAAAAACCGACCGATAGCGAGATTATTTTTTGCGCGATGGTGTTTTCAAAATAATAAATAATAGTAAAATAATAACATCTTTGTTGGAAATATTTGCGTCCATTATAAACTACTGACTAACGTTAACAGTGCGGACAATGTTTATTAGTTGAGATTAAAACAGGCCGTGACACCAATCAGTCATAAAATGGCGGCAAGTACATATTTATTGTTTTATATTGTTTCAAATAAAGTTCGGTTCATTTAAAATGCAGTGATTTGTTTCATATGATATATATTAACACTACCTTTTGGATATATTTTTGTATATACATTGTACTTAATATACATAAAGGGTTTTACTTCCCGCACGAGGTTTATAATATGTATATTACAGTATAGTGATTTAGGTTGGCAACCCCGAATTGTAGGAAGTTGAACTTTCAAACATGGTCGTCATGCTGTAAGTACGACAATACGCACTATCGCGCAAAAAAAAATGTTTCCGACAGAGAATTGTGGAAATTGAAAAAAACAGTGTGTGATTTCCGAGGAAATTAAACAAAAAAACATGTAAATGAATTGGATATGTTTTGAGAAATGAAGATAGAAATATAGCAAAACGGCCGTGGAATGGAATCCCCAACGAATGACCAGAAGAAGAGGAAGAACCAAAATTACCTGGCGGAATACTATGAGAATGGAAGATCATTAATTATTGGGGAAGACTAGGAGTAATTAAGATATTAGCAAGTAATACAATATTTTGGCCATCTTGCGTGGTGATGGGAATTACTAATACTTCTACTTCTACTATTTCTACTCTTTTTTTAAATTTCCGAATGTATTTCCAAGCTTCTGAATTCATACACTCCTAGTTGCATGTTGTCCAAATTTGAGAAGTTATCTTCTTACCACAGTATTGATACTGACGTGCATGGAAGCTTCTTGTAGGAAATCCAGAGGGAAAGCACCCAGTTGGTAGACCAAGAATGAAGTGGGAGAATAACATTAACTATGATTTTAGGGAAGTGGATTATACAGGGAATGATTAGAAAGCATTAGCTCAGGATAGGGATGTATGGAGAGCTTATGTCCGAGCGGCCATGAACCTACGGGTTCAATAGTGCCAGTGAGTAAGTAAGTAAGGTCACAAGATAACAGTCTACTAACATTCCCTCTCCACAGCACCTCTTCTTATTCTACTTCTTTCACAGTAGCTTCTGCTTGCTCTTGAAATTCCCTCCCTCAAGATATCAGGGGTTGCCACACATTTGACACCTTTAAGTCACACTTATACAATTATTTGTTGTTAAATCATTAATTTTTCTTCAGAATTAAATATATTCTATGTCATTAGTAGTTTTAACTTCAAATTTCTATCTTGTACATTTATACTTTATTCCGTAAATTTAGAGTAAATTAAAATATATATATTCAAATGCCCCAGGTTTGTCTTGATTTCTCTCCTGGCATGGCGTACTTGTAACCGACTTCCGAGGTTGGGGCGCCTGGAAGGCGGGGTTACGTTGCCCCGATGATATGATGGGTGATGGGTGATGATGATAGTGGTGCGCCAGGAGAGTCCCTAATCCTAAACTTAATCTAAGATGAATATGAATGATGATGTTTGCGATGGCCATATGATTTCGGGGACCGTTTGTGCCTTAAAGTTTTCCTGACATTTGTCTTACAGGTGAGGAAAAACCCCGATAAAAACCTCACCCAGAAAAACTGTCCCGACCGGGGATCGAACCCGGGCCCGCTGCGTGAATTGAGGCCTATATAATAATTGCATTGCAGGTATACCGTGTAATCATTTATGTTTACTGTAATTTAGATATAAATCTATTGTTTTTCCTAACCTGGTTGAGTGGTAGACAAGGACTTAGGCCTTAATTCTGCCAGGTAAAATAAAGAAATGTTTATTATTTATTATTATTATTATCATCATTATTATTATTGTTATTGTTATCATTATTATTATTGTTATTATTTCATTATTATTATTATTATCATCATTATTATTAGTGTTTATTATTATCATTATTATTATTGTTATACATTATTGTTATTATTATTATTGTTATTATTATTTATTACTTATGATCTTCGTTATTAATATTTGTTATTATTTCTTTATCTATTATTGTTTTCTATGATTATTATTGTTATTATTATATATTGTCTTCTACTTATTATTGCTTTGTTATATATTGCCATTGTTATTAATTCCGTCATTGTAATTATTGTCATTGCTTATCTATTATTATTCATCTATTTACTTTCTTATTATTACTTTTTTTTAACCTTATTATTATTATTATTTTCACTTATTATTATGATTAGTATTTTTTTTGTTAGCCATATTTCATTTATTAACACATTTCACAATGTTTTCACATACTTTATCTGCACCCAATTAATATACTGTGATTCTCCACCACATCTTTCTTACATTCCAATCTCCAACGTATTCTTTTTCCCTTATGCTGCTCAAAACACCGTCAGTCCACGTTGTTTTTGATCTTCCTTTTCTTCTTCTATCAATTATATATTTTTATCATTGTTGTTACTATAACACAAGACCACGATGACATAGAATATATGGCTAAAAAACTAAAAGAATAATATGAAAAATGGGACTTTATATAAATATAGAGAAAACTAATATCTGTGTATAGCAGAAGAAATAGAAAATATAAATTTCAACAATGGAGAAGAACTAAAACCTAGTATTGAATGCACTTATTTAGGAACAAAATTAGACCATACAGGCGATAACACAGTGGAAATTAAAAATAGAATCGCACTAACAAAACAAGCAATAAATGCACAAACAAAACAAGCAATAATTGTGTACAAGAGGCGCCGGACATCATGGGCATTATAGAAAGAAAATATTACAGTGGTATGGCCATGTGAAAAGAATGCCACAGCAAAGATTGCCTAAAATTGTTATAGAATGGATCCCAATGGAAAGGAGGAAGAGAGGAAGACCGAAAGAAATTTGGATAGAAGGTGAATACCAGAGGATGGACAGAGAGGAATGTCGTTTGGTTTCCGGAAGTCGGTGGCAGCTGCCATGATGCCGGATAATGATGATGATTATTATCTTATTATTATTAGATTTATTATTACATTTATTACTACTACTACTACTACTACTACTACTACTACTACTACTACTACTACTACTGTGCCATTTAAGTTGAAGTTCAGATCCATTGAGATGGGAAATGTCAAGGTGTGAAAAATGAAATGACCAAAATGCCCGAGATTAGTGTTGAATCCATAGAACTTGGAGTTGATTAGTTGATTGGTGATAAGATAAATGAACTTATAAATAATATTGAATGCAAAATATGCTGCCATTTGGAACTGTAACACAAGCATTTGGCACCTATTGCAGAGATTATGTGCTGTTTCATGGTCGACCTTGACTCTGTTGTAGCAACCAATCATAAGATTCCCCGAGGGGAAGGAGCCATTCTATTCATCTAGCAGCCAGCCAATTATAGTAATACGAAGACCATCGCCAACTGAAACGGATACACATCTTGCTAACTAATGCAATAAATTATCTTCTAATACAATTTCCTTTCAGATCAAAACACTGTAAAAACTATATTACTTTGTTACTTTTCAAAGTGACTAATTAATTTCTTTATAAAATAAATTTAGTTTAATTACTCCTTACAAAGATTCAAATATTCCAAGAAAAATGCTAACCTATCAGATTTCACTACAAAGATAATGTTCGCTGTTCTTAGGAAAAAAAAAATGGACCTAAGAGAGATGAACAGACAGTCAAATGTAGAAGACTCATTAACAATGAGAGCTACATGATATTTATAGGAAACCAGATATAATAAGAACAGTTATGTCTTGTAGACTGCTATGGGCAGGACATGTGGCACGAATGGGGAATGAAAGATTTGCATGGAAGCTTCTTGTAGGAAAGTCAGAGGGAAAACGCCCAGTTGGCAGACCAAGAATTAGTTGGGAGAATAACCATTAACCATGATTTAAGGGCAGTACATTGTACAGAGGATGATTGCAAACATTCGCTCAGAATAGGGATGTATGGAGAGCTTATATCCACGTCCATGATCTTACGGTTTCGATAGTTACAATGTGTTGGTTATGTTTAATGGAATTACCTCAGGATAGAATGTATTGAGAGCTTACGTGAGCGTGACCATGAACCTTTATTTGGCTTCGATTGAGTCAGTAAGTTAGTGCATCATCGTTAGCAACAGGTCAAAAGCCCGCTTTGAACCTTACAACCCTTTTTAAGGCTTCCCTTAGAACCCTTTTTTTAGGCTTCTTTGTCCCTTACAACCACCTCCATTCTTTAATTCCCGTATTTCTGAGACCATCCTGGTCTCATTTCATTTTAGCATAGCACATTTGGTCGTCATGCCTTTAAGCAGAGCTGTGGGATTGAGCTGATTCGAGTTCCATGGGGGAAATTTACACACTAAATTTCGGCCATTATGCCCCCCCCCAGATCCCGCACGTCAGCCCAGTGGTTAAGGTACGTTGCCTTGGCGCATAGCTACGAGATTTGCGCTGGTTCGGGCCTGCATGGAGGAAGAAACTTTGTCATGGAATTTCGGACAGTATGGTACCGGTGCGCACTCAGCATCCTGAGGCAGTTGGATAGCTACAATAAGTAGCGGCTCGAAGTTGAGAAAACCAGCTATAACGGCTAGGGGACCCTATATGCTGACCACATGTCACCCCTACACTGGCTATATGATTGTCTAAATCTGTGGTTAACACTTGTGGATGTTAGGCCAGCAGCCTACTTGTAGGCCAAGGGCCTTCTAGGTCTGTCGCGCCAAGGAGTTTAGTTTATTCCCCCCCAGCGATATGAGGAATTTGGGTAGCTACCAAAAGTAGCGGTTGGGGGACTCGACATATTGATAACCTATCACCCCTATGATGTCTGGTTTATCATCCATCTCTGTAATTGAGGCGGTTTGGAGCAAACTGCAAGTTTTTTCCCGCAAAAAGAGTTTGGTTCATACATTGTGTTTGCGTTAGGAGTAGATAAAGTATGATTGTTATCATTTTCAGTTATCTACGATCCTCTTGTACAACTTCAACTTTAAACCTGTTTTTCTCAACACTGCATAATTGCACTTGCATCCCTTTGCTTCTAAATGTCTCCATTAACACCTGTGGGTGTGATGGCAGCAGCCGGGTGCTAGGCCAAGAGACCTGTAGGCCTATCGCTCCATGGAATAACATTTAAAACTGACACTTTTACGAATTCGTTTCGTAAACACTTAATTCATTCGTAAATGCTCAGTTTAAACCTTATAATGTAAATAACAACTGTGAGTACGGAAATTCCGATGTTGCATTCAAGAGAGAAAATGTCCCTTTTAAATAGCGCCATGCTAAGCAAAAGGAAATAAAACATTGAAGTCAAATATTTGTAGTAGGAGTGCTTGAGCTTCTATCAAGTATTCATTGTACAAGAACACTGCACACAAATTAAGATTCTGTTTACGCAGGTGCGGAGTGTAATGTTTTTGTTAAATAAACTGACCACTTGTGATTCAATAGAATCCCAATTAAACTCAAGACAGTAGTGCATTTCATTTATGTCAGTGTACATACAAACAGCCTACGAGAGAAAGTTGTTATCTCTATTCATATTGTTCGACTCTAGTAACATGTGAACCGCTTCCTCTCAAGTCACCGATCGAGTTGACTCACAAGCCAGTGTTTGAGACTCGTATTAAGGAATTCCCAGGACCAAATCCCGATGAGGATCAACCTGTATTTATTTTATTTACTGTGGCACAATAAGGGAAATTATGCAAGTTAAAAATAAAATTAGAAAAAAATTGAAGAAAAACGTTTGAAATGGTATGATCACATCAAGAATTAAGAAGGTAGAATACCAAAGAAGATATTTGATTGGAAAACAAATGGAAGAAGTGGAAGAGGCAGATCTAGAGAACGTTGGGTAGATATAGTGAAGAAAATTATGGAAGCTAAAGATTTGTTAGTCCGTCGCCGTGGCGTAGTCGGTAGAGTCCCTACCTTCCACTCCGGCGACCCGGTTTCGATTCCCGGCAGGGTAGGGGATGTTTAATCTCCACCTTGGGTCTGGGTGTGTGTCTTGTCCTTGTGTCTATATGTGAGAATAACACAAAGTTAACAAAAAAGGTAAAACAAGAAGGAAAACAGTGTAAACGAAAAGAGGGGGGGAGAAGAGAGAGAGGGAAAAAGATGCTTTAGACAGGGACATCTTGCGACAAATCACTTTGGGTTGAAGAAGAAACACTGTATTGTAGAATATTCCTATAAAAAAAACATTACAGTGGCATGCTCGATGGAGTCCCTACTTTCCATTCCAGTGTTTTGGGTTCGATTTTGTGGGGTAGGGAATATTGAATCTGCACCGTCAGACTGGTCTATATTTAGCTATGATCAGAGCTAGGATTTTTATGACCTAAAAACCAGCGAAATATGCAAAAATATATGAAGTTATGACCTAAAATTTACAAAAATATACACTGTAACATAAAAAATGACCTAATAATATTATAATTATATAATAATTTCAGTTGTAAAGTCAAGTAGTAAATCATTTTATGACAATTAACATTTATTTAAGAATAAAATGCAAATGAGAAGTAAACTAAAGTATGGAATTTGATATTGCAGCATGCTTTTTATTTTGTTAAAATTATCAATAGCTACCAGATTATCGCGAGACAATACATAAATATTTGCTCAGGTAATGGTATATACGTAAAAGAAAAATTCATACTGTGAATTGAAACTAAATAAGAGAGGAAGATAGATTTTACAAGAAACAAAATTCTGAGAAATGTAACAACTCAACCACGGAAGAAAGAAATTGTACGATAAAGGCTCTTTAGTTTTTAAAAGAGTGAAAATATAAGGAATATGACCAATAAATTGCTATAATATGCTCTAGCACATATAAATGGCCAAACATGCATAAATATGACTTTAAAATAGGCCTACTTTAATTCAATTACTTTTGTAAAAAATAATTTATGTATAGGGGCCCACTTAAGAAACATGTCACTCTTATCAAAACATACATGCTATATCATAAAAATCTTAGCCCTACTTATGATTATAAGTGGGAAAAGGAAACATAAAACAAAAAGTAATATATTGATTTGAAAATTAGGAAAGGAAGTAAAAGAGGGAAGAGAGAGAGAGGTAAACTACCGGTATATAATTTCATACTTTGTTTCATTACAATACACTTTCAGTTTAAAAATTGAATTCTTTAAAGCAGAAAGGGCTTCAGTCCATCTCGTTTTTATGGAAATTAGATTTTATGTTACTGTGTTTTACATGTTTCGGACTTCAGTCCTGGTTCTTTAAGAAGTAGGCCTTGGTTTAATCCAATTTTGGATTTAAAAAGTATCTGGAAACTCTGCCTATATGTGATTTAGGCACATTCGAATAAGTCTAATTAACGTTGTAGGAAATTCGAATTCCAGCAGTAACTTATATAACTTCTCCCTCTTGATTGGATGTATGCCTTTTTGAAGTCTGTATATAGTCAGTAATCGGCCGCGGTGGACTAGTGGTTATGCTCCTTGCCTCTGGTCCCGAGGGTCACGGGTTCAAACCGGCCGGGGTCGATGGATTTTTTAGGACGGAAAATCCAAGGAGCGAGTCCTCCGGGAGGGACTTTCAGCCGTGGGTCCCGAGTCTGAAGATTTTCAGGCTCGTAAAAAATCCCTAAGTCTAAATGAAAAGGCCTCTAAGCAAAATTTACCGAATTTTCCCGTCCTAGTACTACCTTGTTTTCCTAGATGTCAGTATGAGGCGGAACGCTGGCCACGGGCCACTCAAAAATGACATCTATACGAAAATAAGTGTAACTAAATTAGTATGGTTCAAATTCTTCCCTGTAGGGGGAAAGCGCCTAAATCTCTGTAAACGGAAAACATAGGCTTACAATACAAAATATATATATATATATATATAGTCAATGCACTGTGTTTAAAATGAATAATTGGACGATGTTATACATCACCCGGCTAAGCGTCATTTAAAAAAAATGTTGATGCAATCTGTTACACTGGCTCATTAAGTAAGTGTACGCGCACACTTTTATCGCCAAATCTATAAATATAGCCCTATTATTAAAAACTGTAAACGCCATCAGTCCTCAGAGATTCTATGTTTTGCAACAAACGGCTATGAAACCTGATCTTCATAAATGCTAAACTAAATGTTGCATCATTCAGCTAAGCGTCAGATGTTCGCACTCTTACATTGTTGATGCATAACTCTCAAACAAGCAACATAATTTGCAATATCCAGTACAGTTAGTTTGACTTTACAATAAATAGTGAAGACTGACTTAAATTTTAAACATATTTTTGTCGAAACTTACATAATGGCGCATAGCCGGTTGATGCATAACGCCGTCCAATTAAGCGTGGAGATAACAATGTTCCAAGTTTGAGAAATGAGGAGTCTCATGTTGGAAATCATTGATAAAATTATATTTTACATTTACTTGTTTAATGGCGTCCGATTTCAAGACTTCGTTTAAATATCAAAAGACTAAAATTATGTTATTTTGTAACTAAATACATGCTAAACAGTATACAGTAAAACTTGTTTAATCCAGAAAGTGAATAATGCGGTAATATGTCCAATGTGAACAAATTTATTGGTCCCGGCGAAATAATAGTAATTTTATATTATTTATTTTGCATAAAACGGAAATTGTCTAACGCGGAAACGGAAGGATATTTCTATACAATTCACGAAAAAATTATAAAGCGGATAGAAATAAATTAGTTTCCACTTCATTGAATACCCGTTAGACCAAAACACAATAAGGAATGATTTATGCCCCCGGGAGAATTCTACCTGTACCTAAAATTTTTCTTTCGGCCTCTCTGCACACCAATTAAGCGAAATACAGATACTTACCTGTCTTACAAATAACCATTGCACTGTAAAATCTTAAATTAATTTAAGTTCTGAGACGGATCTTTCACAGGTAGCCTTCTGATTTTACAGAATAAAGATGGCTAAAACCTATGTTTTATTCTCATTAAATGAAAAAGCGAAAGTGATCGAAGATAAAAAAAACTCAGTGCCCGAAATAATGACTAAATTTATATGTGGAAAAATTCAAGTTTATGAGACATTAAAACACAAACACAAAGAAAAAATAACGAATGAATTGATGCAAGGAAGTGGTCAAAAGAAGAGAAAGCTAAAAAAAAAAAAAAAAAAGGAAATATATAAATCAACTAATTATTCTGGGAGTGTTTTACTAGTGCAGGAAAAAATATCAAATTTCCGGACCGATGCTCCAAAGTCAAGCTCTAGCTGTTGCTAAATCCTTAGGGAATAACGATTTTAAGGCATCTTCAGGTTGGTGGACAGTTTTAAAAGACGACACAACGTAGTGTCGAATTAAATTTGCGGGGAATCAAAGGATGTAGACAAAAGAGTAATTAGTGGGCGAAAACTGAACTGCATACTTTAATTTCAGGATACGCGCCTAAGAGACATTTTTAATACTGACGAAACGGGACTTTTTACGCGCGTTACTGTCGAAATCGCTCGTACATACTATACTGCACTTTTCAACGGCAGCAGAACTCTAATTAATCGAAGGTATCCTAAAAAAGACACACGGTACTCTATAATCTACGATTATTAATAAGTTTTAGTTTTTTATAATGTGGAATTTTGTCTAATGCGGAAAACAATTGGTCCCATGCGATTCCGCTTTGAGCAAGTTTTACTGTATTAAATAACATTTTTCTTAAACTTAAGAATTTGTAGCTGCTTTTGAAAAGGGATCTCATATTTGTCAGCTTCGCCCATTTGATTAGACGCTGCAGATGGACGCAAGTACGAAAAGTCTCTGCAGTTTAAAATTATAGTTCAGAACTACTGGGTCATTCATTTACTATTGCATCAATCTAACGTGAATAGTTACCTTAATGGCTATCAGAACCTCCTCCTCAATTCGTTTCCGTCACAGGGCCGGATCCAGGGATGAAATGCGATTAAGCCACTTACATTGTAGATCTGTGAATTAATAATAATAATAATAATAATAATAATAATAATAATAATAATTTCTTTATTTTGACAGATATAAGGACAGAAGGCCTCCTCTTCCACTTATCCAACACAAATATAGATATGATTATACACAGTATAAATGATGTATGTAGAACGCTAATTATAATTTTTTTAATTACATTAAAATTACATAATAATAATAATAATAATAATAATAATAATAATAATAATAATAATAATAATAATAGAGTATAATTATTATTAATATTTACATTAATAATAATAATTAGTATTATTTATATTATTATTATCATAACAATAGTAGGCCTAATATAATGATTAAAAAGAAAAATCAATTCATACAGGCACGTGTACATTAAAGGAATTAATGACCAAGCCAAGGTTAGAGTAAATATAAATTTAGATTTCCTGATTTCGTGTGTTAGGAAGTGATAGGATGTCCTATGTTGCGGTATATTAAGCAGGAGATTATATTGTGATCGTGTGTTTAAATTATGGTTAGAGGATAGATATTAGAAACGATAGGATAAAAAATTGGGATATTTAATATGTTTGTTAAATATTATTCACTGAGAGTAGTTAATAATAATAATAATAATAATAATAATAATAATAATAATAATAATAATAATAATAATAATATCAACAATAACTAATCGTCATCTCAGACAAAAATATAATTTATTAAGTCGACGTTTCAATCTCCTTATGAGATTATTTTTAAGACACATTTCTTGAAAATGGTCTCACTCAAGGAGATCGAAACTTAGACTTAATAGATTAATGTTTTGACTGAGATAACTATTAGTTCTTGTTGTAATTATTATTAAAAAACTGGGAATCGAAGTATGTAGAATCTTAAATATGATAACTAGACAATGCAACTGTCTGCTATCCTCAAGATGGAGAAATGTGATCATATTTTTCGGACATTATATATTGTGAATCTAATACACAAGGATGGCAGTCGACCACGCCTGACGCACCATCACAGGGGCAAATGAAATGAATGAGATAAGTGTGGAGAAATAGTAGATTGAAATTTGTAAGAAGGAAAAATAGGAGAAACTCGGAGAAAAATCTGTTCAAACTCCGTTTCCTCCAACTCGAAACTCATATGGAGTGACTGAGAATCGATCTCGGGAGCCTAGACCGAGAAGCGAGCATCCTATATCGCTTGCCCCACGGACCCGCGTGGTTATAAAAAATTATTCTTAAATACTTGGATAGCGTCTAATAGCCTATTCGAAGGAGATAAAAACGAAGCGACAGTGAGTGAGAGAAAGTGAGAGAGACCAGTTCCAGATATGTTATTGTAATTACGTTCCTTCAAAATGGACGAGTTTTAATCCATGTAGACTTCATTACGAAAGTGTATCTATAAAGAATTTTTAAGGTCATGATGGGGGCCATGTTACAATAATTATCATATTTAATAACATACATATTCATCGAAAGCTTTTAAGTGTCGCCGCCGTAATTATCATTGCCGTATCGCTTTTCAAATTGGGTGTAATATCTGATAACGAGTCAGGTGTAAATTACTTGGATAATTGCATAACTTCTTACAAAAAAGGTCTTAGTCCACTGTTTATTAAATTGATATTGTCGCGGGTAGCGTTGGCGTGGGAACAGGTCGAATTTCTATAGTAATTTAACTTCACTCTAGTTTACATAAAAATTCCAAATTCTATTTATTTCCTTCACAGTAATTCACTGTATAATATATTACAAATAGGAATGAGGTCCACAAAGAAATTAACATAGGCTCGATTCCGAAAATAATAATATTTGGTATTGTAAGGATTCTTCCCTCAAAAAACGTTGGACTGAAAATATATAAAACTGTTATTCTCCCAGTTATATTAGCGAAACATAGTCTCTTATTTTAAGGGAGGAAAAAATATTTAGGGTATTTATGAATAAAGTTCTTAAGAAAATGTTTGGACTAAGGAAAGATAAACGGATTATCTCCATATAAAAATAATGTTTTTTTTATAAATATTGAAATATAATTATATTTATAATTGTAGGCTTTCACGGCCGGCGTATTGATCCATATTTGGTTCGTCTTCCGGGCTTGTAGGCCGTGGTCTGGTTGTCTTCTTACTCGACGTTTCGTCTACTGCTGCGGTAGACATCATCAGGAGATACTGCGTGCTCTCTGTGAACTCCTCAACAGTCGGCTGCAGACTGGTTGGTCGTTGGAAACTGTCTCTCTATTTATAGCTAAACCCCGGGTGGTGGGGGGGGTTTATATTTATTTCTCTTTGGAATGGAAAGAAGATTGATGTAGAGAATTCAATTTTTTTATAAGTATATAAAAAATTCAAACTTGCCAATATAAACTGTTAATACAGTTAGATGTGTTTCTAACTGATTTGATATATACTGATACTTTAAATATTTGAATTGACATTATTTTACAAAAAAATAAATGGGATTGAACGAATTGGATAGGAGTCAGCCAATAGTACTCCTTTCTTTTCGATTGACCAATCAAAACTTCCAGATTGTAAGAGAAATGAAATGGGATTTTTCCTAGAACAACAAGATGGATACAATACTCAAAAGGAGTAGGAAATGTTAAATAATGGGTCATCGAGAAATAAGTGAATTTGTGTTCCCTTCTTGATATTTGTTGACCAAATGTTGTCGAAGTGATGGAGAACGATATGGAAGTAATCTATAAATTTCCATTATCAAGTGTATAAATTATCCATAAATTGGTAAAAAGATCTTAGTGAGTGAAAATGATCGTTGGAAAAAGTCATTCATTATATCCATCCATAGTAATTCTGCCCGAAGGCAGCTCCTTCACTGCAATCATAGCATTTTCATGCTATGCTTGCAGCTTTACTAGGGAATTGTAGGTGTGGTAGCTTCCCGTTGTTTTCCACACCGGTAAAGGATGATTAAGTGATGATAATGATAAGGATGATGATGATGGCCATATGATTTCGGGGACCGTTTGGGCCTTAAAGCTTTCCTGACATTTGTCTTACAGGTGAGGAAAAAACCCGATAAAAAACTGACCTAGAAAAACTGCCCCGACCGGGAATCGAACCCGGGCCCGCTGCGTGACAAGGCAGCTCGCTACCTCGAGACCACACCGGTGTTATTCATTATATATGAAGTGGTAATTTGCTTATATGTGAAATTTATTAATTTAGCCGGGATCTTTGAAATCATTGATCATTCGAATTATCAATCGTCATATTGATATTATTCTTCAAAGTAATTTTTTATAACCATCATCATATAAAATAAATCCTCCGTACAAAATTCAACAAACTTAAGTGAAAACTTTAATAAATTGATATTTAACTGTACTGATAACAAAAGTGATGTTATTTCTTTATGTAAGAAATTTTCCTTTACTCCCCTGAAGAGAGTCATAAGTGCCGTGGAAAGTAATAGTGATTTAAATTATTATAATCATACCCGGCGTACGTTGCTACGCCTAAATAAATGGTAATGTGTTTTTACGTTTAGTTGAATAAGTAAAAGGAAAAATAATTATAAATGTATATCATTATTTTAGATACCCCGTGCTGATTACCCGGCATTGCCCGGGAATCTACGTATCCAGATGTATTTGGCATAAATGAGCTGAAAGACAAAATTCGTTATTTCGAGTTATCCGTGCTGCTGTTCTGCTTACCCGGGAATCTACTTATCCCGATCTTTTTGGCATCAACGAAAGACAAAAATGGTTATTGTGAGTTATCCATAAAAGATAAACATATGCTGTCACGGGCCTTTTTGTAGAGTTTTTTGAGATATTCAATTCTGTGTAAATTAATTTTGTGTATTTGTTATGCTTTAGGCAGCATAAGCCATTTAAACGTCAACAAAGGATTATTTTCCACGTTTTTCGCTATGAAGGGTGATTTTTAAGGGTGTAGGAGTTGAGTATTACAACTCTTTTATAACCTATGTTCATCCCGAGAATCTCCTAAATATTTTTGCAAAAAACCCACCACAATCGGATTAACGGTATGGCGGCGCATAAAGTACAAACAAACAAACAATTGTTATATATTAGATATCTACAAATCTGTGAAAATACCCCTATTAAACGACACATCTATACGGGCCACTCATCATCCCTCAACAAACTCACCTTCAAATGTCTCCACAACGTGGGACATCACATTTAACATCCATCTTCACAGGTGAATGGAGAAAAGTACATAACAGTGAGCAACATGGCCACTATATAAAGATTTTAAATTATAAAATGAATACCTTATTCTCATATTACACAAAGTCAGTAGAAACCCAAATCACAAATTTTAAAAAAAAGTTAAAAGAGTCAACGCGTTTCAGTAGCGACTTAATATTGGCTCGCCTTATTTCAGTCTTTCTCAGTTACAAGTATTAGTAGTATAATTTTTATAAGAGACCTTTCGAAAACTTGTTTCATCCTCTGTTTGTAGTTTAGTGCTGGCTGCTGTTAATAATGATTTTGTAAAGAGGGATTAACAACAGTCAGTACCAAACAACAGAGAGGAGATAAAACGAGTTTTCTAAAGGCTTCTTATAAAAATTATACTACTAATAGTTGAAGAAGACTGACAATAAGATACTAAATTTATAATTTAAAATCTACGGATTGTGACCTCAAGGAAGATTGATAATATATTTGAAGGGCTTATGGCAATAACATGATAAGACACATATTGTTATTTCTGTGATATAAGTTTTTTAATGTTTCAAAAAATTATAAATACTAATTGGGCAGTATTGTTGTTAATACATTGTGTGTCTATATGTATTAACTCATCACTGGTGCACTTTCAAATGATTTTATGGATATTCCAATTACATTTTTTTTACTATCATTGTAATAAATAGCATTTCTTAACACAATGTGGCGTATCATGTTACTGCCCAAAGCGCTTCATTTCAAAAAACATCAGATGTATTAATTAGAGTTAAGTCTCAAAAAATAGACAGCGATGGGCAGGACATATGGCACGAATGGGGAAATGAAAGAGGGCATGGAAGATGCTTGTAGTAAAATCAGAGGGTAAGCACTCAATAAATAGGCAGAATGGTATGGGGGAATAACTTTAATAATTATTTGTGGGAATGATTGTAAAATATTTGTTTAAAATAGAGATATAGGCCCTATATAGAGAGCTTATATCCGCGCGGCCGTGAACCACCAAATAACTAACTCAGTGGCACTGTCGAAACCGTAAGTTCATGGCCGCGCGGACATGAGCACTCCATACATTCCTATCCTGCGTCAACGTTTTCCAATCACTCCCTGTATAATTTACCTCCATCAAATCATCTTTAATGTTATGCTTTCTATCTGGTTTTCCTTCAAGGAATTTGCATGCCCCTGTTAATTCCGTATTTGTGCCACAGGTCCTGCTATCTTCGTCCACCGGATTCGACTTTGTCTATGGGTTACTTCCATCAGTCCACAGTAATTCTGCCCTCGGGCAGGTCTTTCACTGCAATCATAGCATTTTCGTGCTATGCTTTGCAGCTTTACTAGGGAATTATAGGTGTGGTAGCTTCCCGTTGCTTTCACAACGGTGAAGGATGATGATGATAATGATAAGGATGATAATGATGGCCGGATGATTTTCGGGGACCGTTGGGCCCTAAGCTTCCTGACATTTGTCTTACAGGTGAGGAAAAACCCTGAAAAAAAACCTCACATAGGAGCCTGTCCCGATCGGGAAACGAACCCGGCCCGCTACATGACAAGGCAGCGCTAACTCGAGACCACAACGGTAGACATGGGTTACTTAGTGATTTATAAATGTAATTTTGGTGCTGGTAATGTACACCGAAACACAAAATGCAAAACCGCCATTGATTTACACCAAGGTTTTAACCCAGAACCTTCCCTTTACGAATCTTAAAATCAACCTCATGAGAAAATTCGCTGTGTCTTTGTTGTTTTCAACTGAATATATTCATAATTGTCTTAACTTAAAACACTGAAGTTTTTAAGTGTAATTTGTGTAATTTTACTTAAGAAATGTCGCCTGCTTTATATTTACCTCGTGTGTTAGGACAGTTCTTTACAATACATCTTCTTCACTATCATCTTTGCTTGTTTGAAGCTGCTTCCCCTTACGTTATGAAGTTGCTTGTCTCGGTTTAAAAGCAAAGTCTTGTCTCCTAGATTCTTAATGAAGCTACTGCTCGCACTTAATTAATAACCTGTGTTGTTATAACCATTCACCCTTGCCTTACAATCTTCCTCTTCACCTTATTGTCCACTTCCTCCGCCATATCTTACGGCAAACAACTTTTTCGTGATCATATAAAGTATGTACCCAATGATAGAAAATAAATAAACAGTAAGATAAGAAACATGGGTTAACATTACAAACACAAGACAGGAATTTAAGGTCCAAAATTATATATTACACTTCATTAAATGAGGTTTCAAAACCTGCCAAGTCGAAAACTGAGTAAATCCTAGAGCCATAAACTACGCAGGCTGCTATCCTCTACGTATGTAGCAAATTTAAAAAAAATCGCTAGAAAAAATAGTATTAGCTGTTAGTTTATGCTGATGATGTAGTACTACTGGCCGATAGCGAGGAGATACTAAAGGCCAACACGCACATACTATTGAGTAACACTAAGAAATTGGGACTGGAAGTAAATATCAGTAAAACTAAATATATGGTCACACGTAGAAATACAGTATATAATGGAAATGGACAGCTAATGACAAATGAGGGAAATTTTGAGTAAGTGGCTGAATTCAAATACATAGGAACAATAATCACAAACAGGAATGAGATGCACAAAGAAATTAAACATAGGCTCAATTCTGGAAATGCATGCTATTATGCATTGCAGAGACTTTTGATGTCCCAACTCCTTTCAAAAAACGTTAAGCTGAAAATATATAAAACTATTATTTTACCAGTTATATTATATGGGTGCGAAACATGGACTCTTACTCTAAGGGAGGAAAGGAGATTACGAGTATTTCAGAATAAAGTTCTTAGGAAAATTTTTGGACCAAAGAGAGATGAACAGACATGTGAATGGAGAAGACTACATAACAATGAACTACATGGTCTTTATAGGAAGCCAGATATAATAAGAACAGTCAAGTCTCGTAGACTGCGATGGGCAGGACATGTTGAACGTACAGGGAATGAAAGACGTGCATGGAAGCTTCTTGTAGGAAAGCCAGAGGGGAGAACGCCCAGTTGGTAGACCAAGAATGAGGTGGGAGAACAACATTAACTATGATTTGAGGGAAGTAGATTATACAGGGAATGATTGGAAAGCATTAGCTCAGGATAGGGATGTATGGAGAGCTTATGTCCGCGCGGCCATGAACCTACGGGTTCGATAGTGCCAATGAGTAAGTAAGAAAAAATAGTATTGAATGTTTGTTACAAATCAAAACCTGTCAAGTCCAAAATGTTGTTCTTCAAAACTTTCCAAGCCCTTATTGAATTGAGACACAAGGGAGGCTATAAGAGATACTATTAAACTGTCAGCATCAGAAAACATTGGTTATTTAAAAAAGATACATAACAAGAAATGGTTTGATGAAGAATGTGTCGACATTTTAAAGAAAAGAAAGCTAGCAAAAATAAATGGTTACACGAGTCATATGAGGTAAATTTACGTAGAGCAATTGGGTAGTATTAGACGGGAAACCACGAGGTTAGTAAAGAGTAAAAAAGAGGGGATATTTGAGAGAGAAGATTAATGATCTTGAAATAAATGCCAAAAATAGGAACATTAGAGAAGGAATTAGGATAGAGAAGAAAGGGTTTCAGGCTAGAATAAACATAATTAGGAAAATAGGGATAAATTTGCAGACTCCAGGTGTATATTAAATAGATGGAAAAGTTACTTTAATCAGCTATTAAATGTACATACAGAACAGGATATTGAAGAGGATAATTTACAGACAGCATAAATGCTAATCGCAAAACCAAATACATTAGAGGTTGAATGGGCGATAGGAAAATTGAAGCTGTATAAAGCATCAGGTTCAGATGAGATCCCAGCAGAACTGATAAAATCAAGGGGAGAAAAATTGAAGAACAATATACGCCAGTTGCTTAATATGATTTGAGATAAAGAAGCTCTTCCAGATGAATGGAAAGAATCGATTATCGTACCAATTTATAAGAAAGGAGATAAAACTGATTGCAATACTATAGGGGCATCTCATTACTTTAAACTTTTTACAAAATTCTAACAAATATATTAGTAAGTAGACTTACTCCTTATATTGGTGAGATTCTAGGAGATCATCAATGTGGATTTAGAAGAAACAGGTTTACAACTGATCAGATTTTTAGTATAAGACAGATTTTAGAAAACACATGGGAATATAATGGTACTGTACATGAACTATACGTAGACTTCAAAAAGGCATACGATTCAATTAAGAGGGAGAAGTTATATAGTATCCTGCTAGAGTTCGGAATACCTAAAAGAAGTTAGACTTATACGAATGTGTCTAAATGGCACAAAGAGTAGGGTGCGTGTAGGCAACCAGTTTTCGGATACTTTAAAATCCAGAATGGGTTGAAGCACTATTTCCTCTACTATTTAATTTTGTACTAGAGCATGCCATCAAATCTTTAGAAGATGAAGAAGGCCTACAGCTCAATGGTATTAATAACCTGTTAGTTTATTCTGATGATGTAGTATTATTGGGCGATAGCGAGGAGATACTAAAGGACAACACGCACATACTATTGAGTAACACTAAGAAATTAGGACTGGAAGTAAATATCAATAAAACTAAATATATGGTCACACATAGAAATATATTATATAATGGAAACGGACAGCTAATTACAAATGAGGGAAATTTTTCAGGAAATGGCTGAATTCAGATACCTAGGAACAATAATCACAAACAGGAGTGAGATGCACAAGAAAATTAAACATAGGCTCAATTCTGGAAATTCGTGCTATTATGCATTACAGAGACTCTTGACGTTCCAACTCCTTTCAAAAAACGTTAATCTGAAAATATGTAAAACTATTATTCTAGCAGTTACATTATATGGATGCGAAACATGAACTCTTACTTTAAGGGAGGAAAAGAGATTACGAGTATTTGAGAATAAAGTTCTTAGGAAAGTTTTTGGACCAAAGAGAGATGAACAGACAGGTGAATGGAGAGGACTGAAAGACAATGAACTACATGGTCTTTATAGGAAGCCAGATATGATAAGAACAGTTAAGTCTCGTAGACTGCGATGCGCAGGGCATGTGGCACGAATGGGGAATGAAAGAAGTGCATGGAAGCTGCTTGTAGGAAAACCAGGGAGAAAACGCCCAGTTGGTAGACCAAGAATGAGGTGGGAGAATAACATTAACTATAATTTGAGGGAAATAGATTATACAGGGGGTGATTGGAAAAACATTAGCTCAGGATAGGGATGTGTAGAAAGCTTATGTCCGCGCGGCCATGAACCTATGGGTTCGATAGTGCCAGTGAGTTAGTTAAAAAGCTCCATGTTAGTCTTACAGCTGATGACTACATTTCAGAAATAAGCAATGCCAACTGCAGTATTTGTCGGGGAGAAATAGCTTGGTAGCTGATGGATAAGAAAAATCAATCGAAGAAAGCTCTAAAGACGACCAGTAAATTTCACTATAAAAAATTTAAGAAGTAGAAAAAAATTATAATTTATACTACTAAGTTTCGAAAACAAAAAGTGTCACTGTGAAAGGTTAGTAAATCATTTTTTGAATTTTCCTTTTGTAGAGTGAAAACCTATTATTAAAAGGGGACACGATTTTCAAAGTTCATTTCCAGCGACAATTGAAATCGCTCTCCTTATTAAATTAGCAAATTTGAAAGATGTTAAGGAGTTATTAGAAGAAAAATAGTTACACGTGGAATATGATCGATGATCCTCATTGGTATGTGCATATGCTTGAATTTATCATGTACAGTGTCTGAAACAAGCAGTGAAGATCGGAACAAGAGTGAAAATTGAATTACTAGTTATTAATATTGTTAATTTATTCTAATATTAATGAATTTGTTAATGTATTTGGCTTTAATTCAAGTAAAAATATTCTTAGTCCAACATTGCAGAACAAAACATGGCAAGTCCGTTTTTATTGCTTCATACTCATTAATGCAAAATATACTTATTTCTAAAATATTTTCCATATAATATTTTCTATTACGTTCTACTATCGACCTATACCATTAGAATTTCCGAATCTTTCGGATTGTAGCCAGAATTAGTTCTCTTAATTTTTCTCAAAACCTCATGTGAGGGACTTGGCAAGTTATAAAACCAACGCCTTAAATGTAGAAAATTTAAAGAAGTACTCTCCCTTGCGATTTTCCTTTCCATTCGATTCCATGGCGCTACAGGCCTAGAAGGCTCTTAGCCTACCAGCCGGCTGCTGGTCTCACACCCACATGTGTCAATCACAGAGGTAGATGATCATCTAGCCAGTGTTGGGGTGACATGTGGTCAGCATGTGAACTCCCCCAGGCGTTATAGCTGATTTTCTCAACCTGGAGCCGCTACTTATTGTAGCTACCCAAATGCCTCACGATGCTGGGTGGGCACCGGTCCTATACTGGCCGAAATACCATGAGAAAATGTATTCCCCCATGGAGACGCGAACCAGCGCATGTCCCGTAGCTCTGCGCCAAGACTTATTGCCTTAACTACTCTGCTACGGCGCAGGACTTTATCTCAGTTTATACTCTCACCTTTAGGAACTTTTACGTGCAACACGTCTCCTGGGCCTTATAGTTACACGGCCTGTCGGGAGAGGGACTTCACTATGGATCACACACATACCTTTCTGACCACAACGGACATGGAGGGCCTCCCCGAATGAGGGATCATCTCAACGTCAGGGCTTCCTCCGAGACAACATAATCAAAACATACTATTCACACACACATTCGCGTTAATCGTAGCGAATATAATGATGATGATTATGATGGTCAGCTGATGTTCGGGGACCGTTTGGGTCTTAAGGTTTCCTGACATGTCTTACAGATGAGAAAAAACCCCTACCTAATATTCAATAGGTAGGTCGGGGTTT
The DNA here is from genome assembly GCA_030220185.1 of Diploptera punctata. NCBI lineage: Eukaryota > Metazoa > Arthropoda > Insecta > Blattodea > Blaberidae > Diploptera > Diploptera punctata. Next base: position 114,704 of record JASPKZ010000010.1, read on the forward strand.
TTGCTCATCTGTAAGACATGTCAGGAAACCTTAAAACCCAAACGGTCCCCGAACATCAGCTGACCATCATAAACATCATTATTATATTCGCCATGATTAGCGCGAATGTGTGAGTGAATAGTATATTTCGACTTAGTGCTATGTTGTCTCGGAGGAAGCCCTGACGTTGAGCTGATCCCTCATTCGGGGAGGCCCTCCATGTCCGTTGTGGTCAAAAAAGCATGTGTCTGATTTTTTTTTTCCATTAGTTTATTAAAAATACTAAATACATTAAATTAATAAATCTTATACGATATACAGTGGAGGAAATTGGTATAAAGCCACTAACTTTTAGTAGTAAAACAACCTGAAATATTTATGCAAATACTGTATGTGTGGCATAGATTACATATAATTATTTTGGACATAATTTCATACAGGTCTCCTCATTTTGTATTTATTATATATGTAAATAATACGTAAAATCTAAGAAAACACTGTCCTAGGGATAGAAATCGGTATAAAGCCAGGTTAACTTCTGGCTTTTACAGAGACATAAATGTAAACAAAACACTGCAATTACATGGAGATGACGTGTCCGCGAGCATCGTTCATCAGTTACAAGTCAGCAGTACGTACAATGCCACGTGGAAAGCCTCTATCAAATGAAGAGAAATCAAGAGTTAGTGCCTTCAAGGAGATGGGCCTTTCCAATAGACAAATTGGGGCTTCAAGATATGTCACTGATAATTTTGTCAAACTGGGCTCACAATATGAAAAAAAACGGGAAATATGGACGGACAAGAAAATTGTCTGAGCGCACTAAACGTCTGATTTTACGTAAAGCAAAAGGTAAGAGTATGTTTTCTTCTCAAATCCAGGCTGATTTGAAGTTGCCAGTAACAGCCAGACGAGTAAGACAAATTCTGTCAGAAGACAAGAACCTAAAATTTAAAAAAAAAATCTTAGTAAACTACCTCTGAACAATGCACACAAGAAAGCTAGAATGACTTTTGCTGAAGAACACATGTCCTGGACCTCAGAATGGGATAACGTAATGTTCAGTGATGAGAAGTTTAATCTGAACGGGCCTGATGGCCTTCAGTATTACTGGAACGACCTCCGTGCTGAAGAGCAAGTTAGAATGAGTAGAAACTTCGGTGGTGGAGACGTTATGATTTGGGCAGCATTCTGCTTTAAAGGAAGATCAAAAATAGCATGGATACGCACCAAGATGAATTGTGAGTCCTACACTGAGGAGCTTCTGGAGTCTTAATTGATATGAATGTATGAGGAATTTGGCGAAGATCTAATTTTTCAGCCAGATAATGCTTCCATTCACGTGTCTGCCAAATCAAAGGAGTGGTTCAGGAAGAAAGAAGTACCACTTTTGACGTGGCCAGTCAGAAGTCCTGATTTAAACCCGATTGAGAACTTATGGGGGATCCTGGCAAGGCGTGTGTATCGCAATGGACGGCAGTTTGGGACGGTGACTGAGCAGAAAATTATTATTCAGGAAGAGTGGGCTTCAATCTCAGTGAAAGAAATAAACACCCTCATCAAGTCAAATGCCAAAGAGAATCTTCCAAGTAATTAACAACAATGGAGGTTCAACTAAATTTTAGAACTTTGTTGTAAACTTTGCGCTCAGTCTTTTTGGTTTAATCTGTGAAATACACAAAGTGCCTTTATACTAATTTCCACCCATATATGAGAATGGTTTCAGTTTTCATGTACTTTTTTGGACGGAAATGGATAATTAATTTTGACATTATTTGTGTGCGTTTTATATTCCTAAGTTAATATAGAAAAATGCCAAAAAAAGAGTAAATAAACTTGTGTTAACCCTTTTAACAAGTGGCTTCATACCAATTTCCTCCACTGTATTGTCTATTAAAGGATTAATTTAATTGTTTGGTAACTTATACATTGAGACGAAGTAAACATGGCGGTTGTTAGAGCGAATTTTTTATTTCGGGTTTCAGGTAAACTCATACTTCAAATGATCGCATTTCGCTGACTTTTATTTTAATAGCATATAGGCTACAAAGTTTCGTTATGAAAATTACGACTGTTAGAGCGATGTTTAAATTTTCATTTGAGGTGAACTCCTACACTTAATGGTCTGATTTTGCCGGTTAACTGACTCAACTTTAACTTTTTATTGATTGCTATATAATAAGTTTGGTTCTGATGATACAAAAATTGTGGCCGCTAGAGCATTAACACGGATACAAACACACACACACACACATATATACATATCTTAATATATATATAAATTACGTGTCACATTGTTTGTCCGCGATGGAATCCTAAACTACTGAACCGATTTTAATAAAATTTTGCACACTGTGTGCAGTTTGATCCAACTTGAGACTTAGGGACGTTTATAACTAAATTTATAGTCGCATTATTTTTATTGCAAATTATCTGTTTATTATTTAACAAAGAGTTATAATTATCTGTGAGTTCCATACGATTCTAACAGATGGCCGTGTAAGGTAATTGGATTATTATTTAACCAGATGGCTGTGCTTTTTGTTGCAACCGCGAATTTCAATTGAATTACAAATATTGATTATTTCATAATTTAAGTGTGTTTGTGTTTATTTTATTTTCAATTTATTGATAATAATATTAATTTCGTGTGTAAGGATTAGTTTTAAGTAATCTGGCAACTTAATTTAAAATTAACTGGACCGAGAAGGGACATTCAACAATATGGTGAATCAGTTCTAGAGACCATGAATGATAAGATATCAAGTGAATTTCCGCAAATTGGTATAGGCCTATGTGACATAAATCTTACATTTAAGAAGAATGCCAATTTAAAAACATGTGAAGGTCCTAAGGAACGGAATAACAGAACTATAAGTAAGTCTGTTAGTTATAATAATATGCCTATATATATATATATATATAACAAAGTCGGATTAGTTACACTATTTATAACTCAAGAACGGCTGGACCGATTTTTATGATCTTTGATTTCTTGGATTTGTTTCCGCCCCGAATAACAGATAGCTATTAAAACATCCGAAAAATTAACGTAAAAATATTTAATATATATACACACACACTGTATTATGGTTATGGTCATTTTCAGTGTAACTTATAGCAGATGGAATCAGTGAAAAGCTGTAATGTTTTTAAATCTTCTCGTAAAAACAACCTCATTTCCTTCATTCATTCGGAATTCACTAAAACCAAGATATAAATGTTATTATGCCTATTTACTGTCTGTTAATTGGATCCTATTTAACATTCCGTATATTATTGTTCTGATTACTTAAAGTAAAGTGTAGATTGGTAGAATAACATGGGTTACCACGATTGAAGTTAAGTCCCAACGGTCATGAATACAAACCAGTCGGGATAGAATTCCAAGTGACAAGCCCTTCGAGACGTGAGTCGTGAGTCTGAACTTTTCGGACTCATGCAAGAACTGAAGCCTAAATTAGAGCCTCTGGACAAAAAGTAATCTGTCTATCTAATCTAAGTAATACTTTAGTTGCCTACTGTGTGTTTATTTGAGTCGATAACCTAACCAATTGCTACTCACCATGATCATTGAATAATGACGTATATTAAAAACATTAAACCTTATAAAAATAGAACTAGTTTAAAAATAAAGGTAAAAAACTTTCTGAAGGAAAAATCGTAAGTAAATTAACATAGTTAGTAACCTCCACAAGGGAAACCCATTCCTCACGTGAGGATGTAGACAGATAGGGATGCCTATAGACCTTATATTCACGCGGCCATGAACCTAGAGATTTGATGTTGCCAGTGAGTTAGTTATTACGTCACTAATAGTACCAAATTAAACTTGTTGTTACGGTTCATTTGTTTTAAGTTTCTTTTAGTATGTCATGTTTTTAGTTCCGCTCTGTTCCACTTAATTTTACCTTCATTGAATCTCGAACCTGCGTTATTAATGAGAAATAAATTGGAAGTGACTATTCCAGCAAGTTCTCGAGGTCAGTGGAGATTCCACAGCTTGTATTTATGGAGTCTGCTTCCCACACTGAGACAGTGAACAGACCATGATTGATGTTAAGGCGATAGTGAAATGTGAGACGGCACCTGAAGGAGACTCCCTCCGCTTTGTTTTTAACTCTTTATTCTCAGAATTACCTTCCAGCATTCTTCAACACAATCCGCGGCGCCAAATCTTTAAGAACAGTTGCGCCTTTTTTTAAGACCGCTATTTATTAAACAATAACACTTTAAAAAATAAACCACTCTACATCCTATGAGTATTCAAAGAAAACCCGTTTAAATATTGTCGTCTAAATAGTGTACAGGCATACCGGGTAACGAAAAATCCGATAAAGCTGCCAAAGACGTTGTTACATGTATCTAGCCTCGTGGAGTTGACTAAAAAATCAACTAAGAAATAGAATCTGCAGAAATGTGTTTCCTGAGACATGTAGCTGGATATACTTTACAAGATAAAAAATATACCAAAGATATTAAGAATAGGCGGCTCCGTGGCGCAAGCGGTTAGACGCTCGCCTCTCACCGCTGGGGTTCCGAGATTGAGTTTCGGTTACTCCATGTGAGTTTTGTGTGGACGAATCTGAGCTTGGGCGGGTTTTTCTCGGGGTTTTCTTCCGTTTTCCCCTATCACAATTTCATTTCACCATTTCTCCATACTCATCTCATCCATTTCGTTTCATTTCGTTCTTCTGCCCCTATGATGGTGCATCAGGTGTGATCGGCCAGCACATTTGTCATTCACAGACCTCTATATAAGGTGTTTCATCTCATCTCATCCCTCGACCCGACCCTGAGTTGAACATGAATTGAGGATATTTATATTCATATTAGGAATAAGCTTAAGTATTCAACTTAACACACAGAATCAAAGAATGCAAACAAAATTGGTTCGACCACATCCAAAGAATGGATCGAGAACGTATGAAAAAACGTTATTCACATATTATAAGCCAGAGGGGTACAGATATGTGGGACAGCCAAGAGCACGATGGAGAGATCAGTTTTCTGCATGAGATCGGAACGAATATTTTGCAGTTCAATCCGTGAAGAAGAAGAAGAAGAAGATGATGATGATGTTACACTAGAATATTTAGGCATATAATACTCTGAGCCTTCAAAAAACTTTACACTTATAAAATTTTTAATTCAAATTGCTTAGACAGATTTTAGAAAAGAAATGGGTGTATAATGGTACTGTGCATCAATTATATGTAGACGTCAAAAAAGTCACACGGATTCAATTAAGAGGGATAAGCTATATGGTACCTTGCTGGAGTATAGAACTCCCAAAAAGTTGGTTAGATTTATTCGAATTAGTCTAAATGGCACAAACAATAGGGTGCGTGTGGGCAAACATTTTTCGGATGATTTTGAAATCTACAATGGGTTAAAGCAAGGAGATACACTATGTCCTCTACTATTCGATTTTGTACTAGAACATGATATCAAATCGTTAGAGGATGAAGAAGACCTAAAACTCAATGGTAGTAACAACCTATTAGTTTATGCTGCTGTGGTAGTAGTAGTAGTTGTAGTAGTAGTAGTAGTAGTAGTATTCGGCGATACCAAATAGATCCTGACGGTCAACACGCACACTCTATTGAGTAACAGTAAAATTTTGGGACTGGAAGTAAACATCAATAAAACTAAATATATGGTCACACATAGAAATACATTATATAGGGCCTAATGGAAATGGAAAGTTAATGATAAATGAGGGAAAATTTGAAGAAGTGACTCGATTCAAGTAACTAGGTACAATAATTACAAATAGGAATGATATGCACAAAGAAATTAAATATAGGTTCAATTCTGGAAATGTATGCTTTTACTTGTATGCATTGCAAGGACACTTGTCGTCCCAACGTCTCTGAAAAAAAAAACGTTAAACTGAAAACATATAAAACTGTTATTCTCCCAATTATATTATATGGATGCGAAATAGGGATTCTTACTTTAAAAAAGGAAAGTATTTGAGAATTAAGTTCTTAGGAAATTGTGGACAAAAGAGAGATGAACAGACAGGCGAATGGAAAAGATTACATAACAGAGAACTACATGATCTTTAGGCCTAGAAGAAACCAGAAATGTAAATGCTACGCGCAACAATAATAGTTAAAACCAGATTAGACAGAATCAGAAAGGAAGATATGATAAAATAATGCAATATAATGGACGACAAAAAAATTATAAAAACTATGAATGGAGAGTAGAATGCTCATACAGATAGACCCAATACAAGGTTAATTAAAACAGTTCGAGATTTATACCCAAGAAGCAAAATAGATGTCGGTAGACCGAAAAAAAAATGGAAAGGTAAACTGACGTCTTCTAATAAAGCATCTCCTGTATCATGATAAACTGGCCATGAGCACTGTTAAAAGAATAATTTCATTCCATTAACGCAGTTAAACTCTCGCCTTATAGTGCCATATGCCTCCTGGGCCTGTCAGGAGAGGAATTTTAACTATGGATTACACACATACTTTTTTGACCACACAAGGACATGGAGAGCCACCCCAAAATGAGTGATCAGCTCAATGTAAGGGCCTCCTCCGAGACAACACGACATTAAGACAAAACACACCATTCACACATACATTAATACTAAGCTGGCGAATATGATAATGATGATTATGTTGGTCAGATGATGTTTGGGGACCGTTTGGCCTTGACGTTTCGTGACATTTGTCTTATTAGTTAGGAAAAACCCTAAGAAAAAGTCATCCAGGAATCTAGTCCCAACCGGGGATCGAACCCGGACTCTGTGAGTGCGATGCAACGACTATATCCCGAGACCACAGCGGTGGACTAAAATAATAATAATAATAATATTATTATTATTAAATATATATATATATATTTATATATATATTTATATATATATATATATATATATATATATATATAGAGAGAGAGAGAGAGAGAGGGAGAGGGAGAGGGGGAGAGAGAGAGTGAGAGAGAGCGGGGGGAGGGTCCACCACTGTGGTCTCGAGGTAACGTGCTGCCTTGTCACGGGCCCGGTCGAGACAGTTTTTCTGGGCGCGAGGTTTTTATCGGGGTTTTTATCACCTGTAAGGCAAATGTCAGGAAAACTTTAAGACCCAAGCGGTCCCCGAAATCATATGGCCATCATCATCATCATCATCATCATCATCGTCCTTATCATTATCACCATCATCATCATCATCCATCACCGGTGTGGAAAGTAACGGGAAGCTACCACACCTACAATTCCCTAGTAAAGCTGCAAGCATAGCATGAAAATGCTATGATTGCAGTGAAGGACCTGCCTTCGGGCAGAATTACTATGGATGGATGGATATATATATATATATATATATATATATATATATATATATATATATACATACTCATAATATGACATATATATATATATATATATATATATATATATATATATGACATGATAAGAAAAAAAAATGCTCGGACGGGACTTCAATCCGGACCTCTGGATTTATATCTTAGTGCGCTACCGATTACTCTACCGAGCAAGTCTAGTACTAACATTCATGTTTCATATATATATTCTCATTGTTACCAGAAGTAGTGGGAACTCGGCCTCCACTGCCACCTGATAGCTCCTATCACAAGTAAGCAAATTAAAGAGAATATTTTTTTACTTTATAGCAGTGACGCTTTATATATATATATATATATATATATATATATATATATATAGAGAGAGAGAGAGAGAGAGAGAGAGAGAGAGAGAGAGAGAGAGAGAGACAGCCATAAAGACAGACAGATATATTCTCAATGTTTATAAATGTTTCTGTGCCTAATGTTCTATTTTCCTTCTCCACTTATCACTATCCATCCACTCCCTGTCCTCCAGTCCTCTTGTTCTCATTCCAGTTGTTATTTCTTGCATCCACGAGTTTCGAGGTCTTACTTTCTGTCTTCTTCCAGGTGGACCCATTCCAATGTTTTTCTGGGTAAACTTCCTTCTTGCATTCGTCTTACATGCCCATGCAAATTTATCTTATATAATCGTAGTATTGAATATTTAATATTCGTTTATTTCTCTCTGATTTTATTGATTTTTTTTAATTTTTAACATCTTGCTGTTCTCCTCAAGATATGCATTTAATTTTTATCGACATAAGTATTTTGTTCCAAGTTTTTGTTGAATGTTCGTGCTTCAGCTCCATATGTGACAGTACTTCTCACTATTGAATTATATATTTGTAATTTATTTTTCCTGGTTATATGCCTGTTCTTTAGGACACCATTCATCATTGCTCTTACTGCTCTAACTTTATTACATAATAATAATAATAATAATAATAATAATAATAATAATAATAATAATAATAATAATAATAATAATAATAATAATAATAATGCTCTTCACCAGAACACAGTATTATGTACAATTTATTTTTTAACTGTGGAAATTTTATAACCGGGATAAGACATAGAGTACGTTTATTGTGAAATCCAAAAGAATGGAAGTTGTATATCACATTTTTCTATGTTAAATAGAGAAGTTGAGTCATTCATTAGAGTCAGCCCTTTATGTCTACTAAATGGTAGGAGTGGGGGAAATACATGTCACTGCAATCACTTATGTAAACTAATGGTATCGGTCAGTGCTAACAATACCTTTTCTGCAGGAAAAGTGGTTCCCTCCTTACCATGTACCGGCCATTAGCATAATCTCATCTGATTAATCTGCTTTCTTACCGACAAAAGTATTAATACCATATCGTGAGGCTTCTAAATACGCCATCAAATTCTTGAGAATAGAGTTTCAAGTCTTTATTCTCCTTTTTTGGCGAATACGAAGAAATGAAGTCATTGTGTTTGTTCCTATGAACATAATTATGAAACATTTAAACATATCTTGTTCTATCCTATCCAATAGACACCGAAAATGATAAACACAAATACATATACTATATATATATATATAGTGTTACAATTATTAAATTTTGACATTTAGCCAATTAAGGTCAAATATGACATGAAAAGAAAAATTAATGCCTGTACCGAGATTTGAACCCGAGAAATCTAACTCTATATTGTCGCTATTTAGGATATAAATTTTACGAATAAAAATTGAAAAAAGTACAAACACAATATATAAAAGAATATTTTAATCTATTCTAGATATATTTTTATTTTATATTTGAACTTTCATCATTATGTCAATAATTTAATCACATTTTAAGGTTTGTATTATTATTATTATTATTATTATTATTATTATTATTATTATTATTTATTATTATTATTATTATTATTATTTTTGTTTGTTATTATTATTATTATTATTATTATTATTATTATTATTATTATTATTATTATTATTATTATTATTATTATTATTATTTATTATTATTATTATTATTATTATTATTATTATTATTATTATTATTATTATTATTATTATTATTATTATTATTATTATTATTATTATTATTGTAGTAAGCCTCTGTTTCTCTCAACGAGACTTGGGGCGCTCTCCCCCTATTGGGGAGAAATTGAACCATACTAATTTAGTTACACTTGTTTTCAGATATATGTCATTGAGAGGCCCGTGGTTTAGCGTTCCGCCTCTTAGGGTCAGTTTCACCAAGAGAGGTCACTGTATTACGCCAGTTTAAGCTATGCATTATACATGGGGAAAACTGGCGTAATACAGTTACCTCTCTTGGTGAAACTGACCCTTAGTAACATCTAGAAATCCAAGTTTGAGAAAATTCGGTAAATTTTACTTAGAGGCGTTTTTTGTTCAGAGTTAAGGTTATTTTACCAGCCTCAAAATCTTCATACCCGGGACCCACTGCTTTAGGTCCTTCCGGAGGATTTGATCTTTGGATTTTTCCATCCTAAAATATCCAACGACCTTGGTCGGGATTGAACCCACGGTCCTCGGGGCCAGAGACAATTACCATAATCATCATCAACAACAACAACAATCACGGATTAAGCCCATGTGGCTTGTTCCGGTCTCATAGATTCTCTTCAAAAAATTGAATCCGTCTATTTTTTGGTCTACCAATATTCCTGTTTCCGTTTGGTTTGTAATTAACTATAATTTTTTGTGTGCGTTCATCTTTCATTTTTTGAACATGTTCTTTCCAGTTTTTTTCTAGATTATTTTATTTTATCTAAAAGTTTAAACATATTTAGCTCATTTCTAATATCTTCACTTGTTCTTTTATCTAGAAGCTTGCAACCAGTTTTACTTCTCAGAAATCTCATTTCAGCTGTTTCTATGATATTCTCTTCTCTTTTAGTTAAATCCAAAATTTACTACCATACAATGGCAAGGAGACTGCCACTGCTTTATAACATTTTAGTTTTGTTTCCTTTCTTGTGTTTTTAAATTTTCCACATATATAATTAAATTCATTAAGTTTGTTAAAAAGATATTCATTTTTAAAATAGGAGATTTCATAACACAGACATTTAAAATGGTTCACTTGTTTAATGTGTTTCCCCTCCAGAATTATTTTAGCTCTTACGGTATCTGATCCCTTAAAAGCTAAGATTTTCGTTTTACTTATTGATATTTTGAAATTATAATTCTGTATAATGTTATTTAACTGAAAGAGTGATTTCTGTAGACCATCTTCTGAGCTAGATATTAGATGATTTCTGTAGACCATCTTCTGAGCTAGATATTAGAACTTGGTCGTCTGTAAAAAGTAAGTTGTCTAAGATATTATTTCTTATTTTATTATTATTATTATTGTTACTATTATATTAGTATTATTATTATTATTATTATTATTATTGTTGTTGTTGTAAGCTCTTGTTTCTCTCAACGAGAATTAGGCGCACTTCACCTACAGGGAAGAAATTGAACCATACTAATTTAGTTACACTTGTTTTCAGATAATGTCATTGAGAGGCCCGTGGTCAGTTTAGAAAACCAAGGATGAGAAAAATTGATAAATTTTGCTTAGAGTTTTTTTTTTATTCAGGCTTATGGTTATTTTATGAGCCTCAAAATCTTCCGACCCGGGACCCACGGCTTAAAGTTCCTCCCGAAGGATTTGCTCCTTGGTTTTCTCCATTCCAAATATCCATCGACCTCGGCCGGGTTTGAATCCACGATCTTCGAGGCCAGCGAGAATTATTATTCACAAAAAGCTGTTTATCAGCTAAATAATGTATTATGTAAGAAATATAATGTGATAATTTCAAAATTAAAAAGTAAAGTAATGACGTTCCATGGAAAGTACCCAGTAAGAACAAAAAATAGTAATAGAAGATAAAGTGTTAGAACAGGTTTCACACTTCCAGTATTTGGGCTGCAGTATAACTTATGAAGAAGAACAAGATATATATAAGTAAATGCTGAAATGTCAACATATCTGTGGAACAATCAGACGAACGCTGAGGAACAAAGTAAGAAAGGATACGCAGCTAAGATTTTACTCAACGATGGTACTACCAGTGGCGATGTACATGGAAGTGAGGTCTGGGTCCTGAAGAAAAAAGAAAAAAAGTAAAAATTCAGGCAGCGGAAATGAGATTCCTACGGGCTGTGAAAGAGAAGAACAATATTATAAATGGAGAATATTAGAGAGAGGAACTAAAAGTTACAACCACTTCTTCATCAAATAGAAGAACACAGGACACAAGTGGATTAATAGCACATCTGCCAAAGAAGATAGGATAGCGATACCAAAGATGGCACTGAGTGTATAATCCTGGAGGGCGAAGACCGATAGGAAAGAGTCAAGAAAAGCGTTGGACGTGAACAGAATGGGTGATGATCGGAATAGGCAAAGACCTTATACCGTGGAAGTTGAGAGGAGGAGGAGGGGAGGAGTAGGGGGGAGGAAGGAGGGGGAGGAAGGAGGAGGATGAAGGAGGAGGAGGGGGAGGAGGAGGAGGAGGAGGAAGAGGAGCAGAGTAGCAGGAGCAGGGAGGAGCAGGAGCAGGAGCAGCAGAAGGAGCAGCAGGGGCAGCAGAAGCAGGATCAGCAGCATCAGCAGGAGCGTCATCATCAATCGGAGTGAGCAATCTCTTATCATCATTATCATTATCATCATTCATTATCATCATCATCATCATTATCGTTATTATCGTTATTATCGTTATTATTATTATTATTATTAAATTATTATTATTATTATTATTATTATTATTATTATTATTATTATTATTATTATTATTATTATTATTATTATTATTATTATTATAGAAAGAGTTGTAGAAATAAAAATCAACTTGTAGAATTGTTAGGTATAATAATTGCGATTAGTTTAATGCGACTCATATATATTCGTGAGCAATGCCATTAATGTGTGAGGTCATGGAGGAGGGAATAAATCTGGCTGGATCACGCGAAGACTGATAAGGGTAAAGAGGAAGTAATGAATGTCTTCATTAATTTTCACCTCCAGTGATTTAATTTACCGCCGCTCTCATATGCCACTATATATATTAGTTTTAATCGCCATTTACCTGATTCGGCCATTTAGTGTTCTCCATTGACTACAATAGTAATGCTTACTACTGTATATCCTTCATTCCATTAGATAGAGGATGTCAGTGGAATGCAGACTAGTTTGGTCTCGAGAGATACACATCTGAAAAATACACTTAATTCTTACCGAATGGCTTACTGTTATGTTCCTGGCTTCTAGTCTTAAGGGTCGGCCGGAGTCGATGGATTTTTTGGATGTAATTTCCAAGAGAAGAATCCTCTGGGTGGACTTAAGCCGTGGGTCCCGAGTCTGAAGATTTTCGGATTCGTAAAATAATCTCTAGCCTACATAGTGCCTCTGAGCAAAATTTAATCTGTCTCCACCATCCACGTAAAACCTTAGTTTCCTATTAGTGTCTGCTCGAAGAGATATACTAAATAATGTCCATCACTGACAGCTATAGAGTAATAAAAAACTCCAAGACAGGCCTAGACGGTCCTTGGCTACCAGTCGGCTACTGGCCTCACTTTCACATGTGCTAATCGCAGAGGTAGATGATTATCCACCAGTATAGAGGTGGTATGTGGTTAGCATGCCGGGTTCCCCAGCCGTCATAGCTGGTTTTCTTAACCTGAAACCTCTACCTATTGTAGCTAACCAAATTTCTCACGATGCTAGGCGGGCACCGGTACCATACTGGCCGAAATTTCATGAGAAAATGTCTTCCCCCATTGGGGACTCGAACCAGCCCAAGTCCTGTAGCTCTGTGCCAAGGCTTCTTGCCTTAACCTCTAGGCTAAGACACCTATAGGGAAGTAAGCGTAAGTAATCTAGTCTGGTTAAGAACCTCCTCACTAGGGAAGTACCCATGTCCTTAGCGGAGCGGACGGGTATCAATCAATTCTTTCCGGCGTGTCCATCTTTATGTTCCCTTTGTAGCGTCGCTGCCAGGTAATCAATGGGTCCGAGTTAGTTGCCATCGAGGCAAGTTTTTTTTTTTCCTGGCCTGTAAGATAAATGAAATAGGAAATGCTAAAAGGCCTTTTCTCCAACTTTTTGCAAACAGATTCTACATTCTTGCAAATATATAGGCTGCACATTTCTATGCTTAAACCACCTTCTCCAACCTTCATTGAACATTATATTCTTAGTTTCATGATGAAATATCATTGATAGTGTGCCTTCTAACAGTTATCTTGATATGAGAGAATTATTGTAAATTCTCCATTAGCAGAACATAGAATACAGAATGAAATTATGTAGTTGGAATTTGTTTCCAAATGTCCTAAAAATTTGTAAAACGTAGGCTATTCAGAATACGATTTAAATTGACTATTTAACTCATGCCCCAAATGGGAGTCAATGACCAGTCGTATTTCAATGATTTTTTATTTACAAATAATCACAGTCGTTCTTCACCTCGATTTTATCAGTTTAATTTTATCACTGTAAAATCAAGCTCCTCCTTTTTAACATTCTGAATAGGTCATAGCATTATTTTGCAGTAACCACATGCGGCTATCAGAATGTATATATAGTGCACGAATGTAACCTTATCGTAGTTGCGGGAGATAATATAAAAACATTTGTAGCAATTGATTATACCATAAAAAAAAACTGTTTGCACTTTCTTAAACGTATTTTTCCCAAATAATAACGTTTCAGAAAAATATAATTGACATATTTACATCATAGGACACCAGAAATTATTTAATATACAGTTTTATGTGTTTCATGTTTTGTCCACTAGGGTGCAATTCTTACAATGTTGCGATCCTTTGACAATAAATAATATGATCTGGTTGCAGTGATAAACAAGTGAAACATAACGTTTCTCATTTGATTTCAAACATTGCCGTTTACGTTAAATATATAAATATTTTAAAATAACTATATTTAGATAATGATTTGTAAGCAAGCAGCTTAATTTTATTCGTTAAATAGTCCTAACAAATGCCACTCTTGATTTCCAAATTATTATAAGTAATGCCACTCTTGATTTCCAAATTATCGATAAATTCACGACTCACGAAGTGAGGAGTGAATTTATCTAGATAATTTTAAAATCAAGAGTGGCATTTGTTAGGACTATTTACGAATAAAATTAAGCTGTTTACTCACAAATCATTATTTAATTATAGTTATTTTAAAATATTTATATATTTAATGTAAAGGCGATGTTTAATAACAAATAAGAAACGATTGGTACGCTTCATTTTCCTTCCTTTTTTCATCACTGCAACCAGATCATAATATTATTTATTGCCATCCATCCATAGTAATTCTGCCCGAAGGCAGGTCCTTCACTGCATTCATAGCATTTTCACGCTATGTTTGCAGCTTTACTAGGGAACTGTAGGTGTGGTAGCTTCCCGTTGCTTTCCACACCGGTGAAGGATGATGATGATAATGATAATGATAAGGATGATGATGATGGTCATATGATTTCGGGGACCGTTTGGGCCTTAACGTTTTCCTGACATTTGTCTTACAGGTGAGGAAAAACCCGGATAAAAACCTCACCCAGAAAAACTGCCCCGACCGGGGATCGAACCCGGGCCCGCTGCGTGGCAAGGCAGCACGCTACCTCGAGACCACAGCGGTGGACATTATTGCCAAAGGATCGCAATATTGTAATAATGCACCCTAGTGGAGAAATTTGTAACCAACGTTATAGGTATTAATTAATTTGATGTCCTATGATGTAAATATGTCAATTATATTTTTCTGCAACGTCATTCCCTGGATAATAATTCGTTTAAGTAAGTGCAAACAGTGTTTTTTTTTTGTGGTATAATCAATTGTTACAAATGTTTTATATTATCTATCGCATGCGCTTTCTGCTGACATTCATGCACTGTATATACAATCTGGTAACCGTATTTCTTAGGGGGTCAGTCACTGCAAAATAATGCTATGGCCTATTCAGAATGTTAAAAAGGAGGTGCTTTCTTTATTATGATAAACTTTAGTTGGTAAATTTTAGGCAAAACACGACTGTGATTGGTTGTAAATAAAAAATCATCGAAATGTGATTGGTCATTGACTCCCATTTGGGGCATGAGTTAAATAGTATAGATAAATTCACGACTCAGGAAGTGAGTCGCGAATTTATCGATAATTTGGAAATCAATTCGTGGCATTATTTATGAGAAATAAAAGTTTTTATTTAAGAAAGGAGGTAGTTTATTTAATTAAACATACTGTATTTAATTATAGCTCTGTATTTATAAACAAATATGAAAGTATTTTCACTTCACTGCTAAAATACCCATATTTCGTAATTATTAATTAATAGTACTGCACAAACCACACCTGATAAGAAAATTGTGTTTTAGAAAGCAACAATTTACATTTAAGATAGATATTCACTTCATTGCTCTATGAAGATTATTATTTCCTAAAACAGTTTTTTTTTTTTGCGATTTATTAAAAACTAACATCTTTAGAGAAAGGGTCATTTAGTAACGACCAATTCAAAAGTTCAGAAACTTTAAAACCCAAATAGTTATCGAACATCATCTGACCATTATAATCATCACGTTCGCCATGCTTAGTATGAATCCATCCATAGTAGTTCTGCCCGAGGGCAGATCTCACTGCAGTCATAGCATTTTCATGCTATGCTTTGCAGTTTTACTAGGGAATTATATGTGTGGTAGCTTCCCGTTGCTTTCCACACCGATGAAGGATGGTGATGATAATGATAAGGATGATGATGATGATGACCGGATGATTTTCGGGGACCGTTGGCCCTAAGCTTCCTGACAGTTGTCTTACAGGTGAGGAAAAACCCCGAAAAAACCTCACCCAGGAGCCTGTCCCGACCGGGAATTGAATCCGGACCCGCTGCGTGACAAGGCAGCTCGCTACCTCGAGACCACAGCGGTGGACTTAGTATGAATGTGTAATTGAATGGAACGTTTCGTGTTTAATGTTCGTGTTGTCTCGGAGGAGGCCCTTCTTCGAGTTCATTGTTCCTTCGGGGAAACCTCCAAGTCCTTGTGTGGTCAAAATTCATAGGCCTATGAATGAACCAAAATTTAAATCTTCCTTCCGACGGATAGTCCTACTGTAAAGCCCTGTGACGTGGGGCATATATAATAATCATATAAAGTGAGAAATTAAATTACGATGGAGAAGACAAACAATTTTAGAATGTTTATTTCCATTACAAGGATTAAAAATTATAGTTTAGACAAGAGTTGAGATTCGAATGAATTCGAAATTTTTTCAGTAATTATGTAGGCCTATGTAATTTTATTTCATATCATGAAGTTTCTTTGCTTTTTCCCTTGACATTCAACAATGTCAAGAAATCAGGAAATGTTGGGTTGTGTAAATATAATTAATTGAGTTATAAATCATTAAATTATTGTCAACTTTTCCGGGTAGACGTGAGAGATTTAAATGCTTAATACAAATTTGTTGTACCTGCAACACAAAAAGTTTCTATTCAAAACGTTATCTACCCAATCCCCTCTTCAAGTCCTAGAAATTTGTAATGGAAATTTCTAAACATTCTGTACATAACTAACTCACTGGCACTTAGGTAAATGGCCGGGCGAATATAAGATCTCCATACATCCCTATCCTGAGTTAATATTCCCTAATCATCCCCTGTATAATATACTTCCCTCAAATCATAGTTAATGTTATACTTCCATCTCATTCTTGGCCTACAAACAGGACGCTTTCCTTCTGTTTTTTCTACAAAGAGTTTCATGCCCCTGCTTCATTCTTTATTCGTGCCACATGTCCTGCCCATCGCAGTCTACGATACTTAATTTTTCTTTGGTCCAAACATTTTCCTAAGAGCTTTAATCACAAATAATCATAAGCTTTTCTCCTCCCTTAAAGTAAGAGTACATGTTTCGCTTCCATATAATGTAAATGGAAAAATAATAGGTTTATAGGGTACCGGGGGGCTTTTTCACGCATGGGGCTTTTTCACGCATTGATAGTGTCATTGACTCTGACAGCTATACCTCGGTCTATTGAAGGTCCAAGTGGGTATTTATAAAAATCCCGTTTTGTCACCCCTTCAGTAGCGAAAATATTTTTTTTTGTGAATAGAACCGTTTATCCGAGAAAAATTCTTTTGTTGTGCAAGGTAAACTGTATTCCGTCTTGTTATCTGTTTGAATAACATTACAGTCTCAATTATTAAACTATAACATTCGCATTTGAAATTATTTTAGCTTTAAAATAGAGCTGTATTTAAGTTACGGTCTTAGAATATTAATTTAAAAACAGCAGATAGTGATACTTAAGTGACTTGAGCATAATAAACATTTTATTAACGTATTGTAATACTTCGCGCACCGATGATGGGGCTATTCTACGCACTAAATTAAGACACATTTTGTATAAAAATTGAGTTACTAACACATTACGTTAATTAAAATTGGTATAAGTAGTATGTGCCCCTCGTAGCTGAGCGTTGTAAGGCATTATGCCTCGTTGCTAAGCGGTTCCAGTCCTCACGAAAAAAAATCTATTGGAATTTCGGTCAGTATGGGGCCAGTGCCCACCCAGCATCTTTACAAATTTGGGTAGCTGCAATTAGTAGCGGTTCCAGATTGAGAAAACCAGCTTTAACCACTGGGGTGCCTGACATACAGACCACATGTGACACCTGCCAGGATTATCGTTTTCTCTATGATGAACACATGTGGATGTGAACTCAGCAGTCGGCTGGTAGGCTAAGGGTCATCTAGGCTCTCCATGCCATGGAGGAGGAGAAAATGTAAATTAGTAGCCGTAATATTTCATTCACAGACGCTCTTTAACAATTCTGGTCATTAGCGTGAAGTTCAAACTGGGCACCATTGGGCCGGTAAATTTTGCTCATATGCCTCTTATTTAAGGCTTGAGGTACTTTTACTTGTCGTGAATCTAAGGCAACGTAACAACAAATTTATATTCCTTACAAAAAAATAATAAATAAATAAATAAACTTGACTGCAGACCTAAACGCCAGCCTAAGCGGACTTCGAAACATTTGATGTCCGACTCGAATGTGGAAATATCAGCTAAAAGGGTGCTAAAACTGTAGTCTGTTGGTCGAATGAGTAGAGAAATTTTCCAGTTTTCCGATTAGATATCTTTCTCACTTGAAGATCAAGAACAAAATGAATAATGCCACGTGATTTGTTCTCCCTCCTGCACTTCCTTCCGCGGCCTCATTGCCTGTGATTTTTGTCTTCCTCCTCTGTAGATGCCCTTTTTTCAAACAGCTTCTCTACAGATTCAACGGACAGATAACGAGACGGATGAAGGATGTGAACAGAGATACTTCTCTGAGAAGTCTTTAAGAATGGGAGAGTGGATCAGGTGTTAATAAATGTATGAATTCGTTCCACGAACTGTGTGTAGGATCAGTTTGGGAAGAAATAATTTACATGTGATAATTGTTTATGATTATAAATTAAGTGCGCGAAGTAGCCCCTCTCCATGCGTGGATTAGCCCCACTGTGTTTACACAAGGTGTATAGTACAGACAATTTTATAAGTGTTTTTTTTATTCAGTGTTATACTAGTATTTAAGGAAGATGAATGTTATATTATATAGGGTAAGTAAATAAGCTTTAATTATAGAGTAATTAAACATATCAATTTTTTACAATATAATTATAATACTGATTTAAATTTGAAATGCGCGAAAAAGCCCCACCCTACCCTATATTTTCAATTTAATATTTTTTTAGAGAAGTTTGGATGACAAGTCAAGAAATGCATTTGTTGAGGTGGACAGTCATAAAATAAAATAAGTTAAAATATACCTTCTTAGGTAAAATCTGTCTTCCTCAACTTATAAAATATGTATTCTTTATGCCTGTAGGCCTAAAGAATACATATTTTATGAGTTGAGGACGACGAATTTTACTTAAGAAGGTATATTTTAACTTATTTTATTTTATGTTTAACTACTTTCTGAACCTCATTCCTATTTGGAATTATTATTGTTCCTAGGTATTTGAATTCAGACACTTTTCTTTTTAAATTTCCCTCATTCGTTAGTAAAATAAATTTGCATTATATAATTTACTTCTATGTGTGAACATATATTTAGTTTTATTGATGAGTACTTCTAGTCCTAACTTACTAGTGTTAGGCCTACTCGATAGAGGGGTGTGCGTGTTGACCCTTAATATCTGCTCGCTATCGCATCAATATCCTGTAAATAGGCTACATGATACCTCAGGTCGATAATCACAGTCTACAATAGTAATTTGTCTTTTTTGTTTTATTTTTGTGTTTTATTTTTAGTTACTGTAATATTTCATTTGCACTGCAATCCCCCTCGTGTGTGTATTTCAGAATCATCATTTAGTCTACAAGTGAATAGAAAATTGACAAACCGTAGAAATGAATTTAACTGTTTTTAAGGGCATGTTCTTAGATAATTTATCTTCGACTGAAATAGGTTGGACACGTGGGAGTGAAACGGGGAGTGACTTACAAACAACAATGCTATATTTAAGTAGATCACTCGAGAAATCTACTTTCATGTTTTATTGCTTGCAGGTGAGATAAGTATCAAGATTTTGTAAGTTCTTATAGACTTCCAAACTTACTTCTAAAAAAATGTTAATTCTAGAGGAAGTAATTTCATAATGATATAGGGCTTGTAGTCCAACTGGTGGCCACATGCGGCCCTCAACGTCTAATTCGCCTGCCCGCGAATCTATTCGTAGAAGGCTGTAATTTTTACATAGAAAAATAAGAAAAATCTAAAATATAAATTATACGTAATTCTTTTATTAGGGATTTCTCTACAATACATCAATTTTTCTACAAACCATTGTAAATTTTACTCCTCCATATATCCCTGTTCTCAGCATCACTCTCTGTTAATCCTCTTGACACTATACTCCCATACAATCCTTGAACCCACTGTTCTCTTGGTCTGCTCTATGTTCTGTTTCCATCCGCTTCTATATTTAATATCATCTCAGGTAACCTGTCATCAGACATCCTTTTTACGTGGCCAAAACATTTGTCTTCTTTCTTCAATAACTTGTAAATATATTTATGAACATTCATTGTTTCTCTGATTTTAGCATTCCTAATTTTGTCTCTTCTTGAATTTCTTGAAGGCTTCGTCCAGAAGTCCATCTCTGCCACCAATAGTTTGTGTGTTTGTTCTCTGCTTAATGTCCACATTTCCGCGCCATATAATAGTATTAAATATAATAAATATTATAAATATTTTATTTTTAGTTTTGTTCGCAATGTTTCTACTCACAACACCAAATTTAATATTCCAATTTGTTTTCCTTCCTTGACTAACTCTTTTGATTATCTCATAATTCCTTGTTCTTCTGACTCTAATATTGATCCCAACCTAACATTGTTTAATTAAAATAAGACATAAAATTAAATTATTACAAGTCACATTTAACCAATCTAGTTGGCAAAATACTGTTCTATGAGTTAGCTACGCTATATTCTTCACTTTTTCATCCGCTTAGGGGCTGTACGTTGGATAAGAATTTTGTCTGTAAGCAACTACGACCCAACCTGGACGCTTTAATACAATCAAATCAGCACACTGCCCAATTCTTACACTAAACCAAAGGTAAAAATAGCTTTAATGTTCAAACGGTTGATAGGGACAAAGAGAATCTTGTTTATCCATTCATACGCGCCACTAATTAATTGACGAGGTATTGGGCTACTCTAAGAAATTTCATTTTTACATAAGCTGTTAGTTTATGCTGATGATATAGTACTATTGGCCGATAACGAGGAGAGATACTAAAGGACAACACCCACACACTATTGAGTAACACTAAGAAATTAGGACTGGAAGTAAATATCAATAAAACTAAATAAATGGTCACATGTAGAAATACATTATATAACGGAAATGGACAGCTAATGATAAATGAGGGAAATTTTGAGGAAGTGGCTGAATTCAAATACATAGGAACAATAATCACAAATAAGAATGAGATGCACAAAGAAATTAAACATAGGCTCAATTCTGGAAATGCGTGCTATTATGCATTGCAGAGACTTTGATGTCCCAACTCCTTTCAAAAAACGTTAAACTGAAAATATATAAAACTATTATTCTACCAGTTATATTATATGGGTGCGAAATATTGACTCTTACTTTAAGGAAGGAAAGGAGATTACAAGTATTTGAGAATAAAGTACTTAGGAAATTTTTTGTACCAAAGAGAGATAAACAGACAGGTGAATGGAGAAGATTCATAACAATGAACTACACGGTCTTTATAGGAAGCCAGATATAATAAGAACAGTTAAGTCTTGTAGACTGCGATGGGCAGGACATGTTGCACGTATGGGGAATGAAAGACTTGCATGGAAGCTTCTTGCAGGAAAGCCAGAAGGAAAACGCCCAGTTGGTAGACCAAGAATGAGGTGGGATAATAACATTAACTATGATTTGAGGGAAGCAGATTTTACAGGGAATGATTGGAAAGCATTAGCTCTGGATAGGGATGTATGGAGAGCTTATGTTTACGCGGTCATGATCCTACGGGTTCGATAGTGCCAGTGAGTAAGTAATAAATAAACTGTTCTAATTTTAAAATATAATGTTATCTCTCGAATTGTTTAGAAAAAATATCAGGCCCGTGGCTGCAAAAGTTTTGAGCCACACAGGGTACAGGAAAATTCGTGGAGAAGCAAGACCACACGAGAATCGGGAATAAAAAATTAATCAATTATTTTATCTAAGAGTTTCTTATTTTATCTATTGTTATTATTATTATTATTATTATTATTATTATTATTATTATTATTATTATTATTATTTGGGGAGACGTAACTTACAAGATACCTACTTTTATATATTTTTATGTTTTAGTTTTTGTCAAGACTATTTATGAAAGTAGTGGAATTGGAGATAAAATACAGTAAAAGACATTATTTAAACATGACGAACATGCAAAGATAGTTTAAGTTTCCATACCACTTTTTCATTACCCATTCGTTCTACATATCCTGTTCATCACACTAGACTTAATTGTTCTCATTTTAAAACAATGCTAAAAAGAATAAAATTTTATCATAACCTGTTGAAGTAAGAAAAAATGCAATGTTCATGCTATCCATTATTGCTAGTTCTTACTTAGCCTTATTCACAAAACTGTTCGAATGAAGCATGAGAAATCCAGAATAATATTAATAATAATAATTACAAATGCACGCTTGGAAATATGTATGGTAATCGGAACAACCTACCTAATAGCGGATGTTGATACATCAGTGTACAAAAATTTTCAAATTTCACAGTAGTAGACTGCATTAGAATTGGTGTCAAATATTTGTGTAGTTTTATCTATAATTTTCTTTAAAATGTTATTCCTACAGTTTTTAATATTAACGTTAAACTTGGATTAGTTTAAATAATATATTTTCAACACCTGTGGGCGCCAACCAAACTATTTTTACTAACATGAAATGAGATGATGGGGTGATATGAAATTAATTAATCTTCTTCTTCACTTCCTGGTTTAGGCAAGAGTTGCCTGTTCCGAAAAATTAATTAATAAGAAGAGAAGAAGAGAAATTACATGAAAAGGGAGGAAAGGGATAATGGGGAGTGTTGGTGAGATGAAATTCGTAAAACGGGAGAACCCGGAGAAAAACCGGTATGGTCACCATCAATTGATTTAAATGCGGCTCCCTAACAAAAAAAAATGTTGGAAACCCCTGGAGTATATGCAGATATTTTCCGGACATTGACTCTTTTCTGATATATCGGATCAGCAGGAATCTCTGTTGATTCCGCGAACCATGCTGATCGTCATATGTACTGACCCAATTCCGATAATGGAATGTATAGCATTTGCAAGTACAAAACATTAACTCTCAGCTAACCTTATGATTCCTTAGGTCTATGTTTTGAAATACAGTCGACTAAAGAAATTTTTACAACATCCGAAAAAAATGAAAATTTAATTCTGTTGAAAAGAAAAATATGCTTCTAAAATTAAATGATTGACCGCGGTGGACTTAATGGTTAGGCCTATGTTACTTATCTCTGGTCCCTAGGGTCGCTGGTTCAAGTCCGGCAGGATACAAAACTCCAAGGAACAAGTCTTTCATGAGGGACTTTAAGCCGTGGGTCCCGATTCTGAAGATCAAGTTCGTAAAAGATCCTTAAGCCTGAAGAAAAGAGATCTCTAAGCAAAATTTACCGACTACTAATATATCAATTGCATACTAAATGTCTCATTGGGTCGTATTGACCGCATATCATTCATTACAACTTTAAATAAATAAGCGGAACAAAATTAACTTGGTCTAGCAACTCCAATCAGTGAGCCCAACATTGGGCTGTTACACCATATATATCCAATGCCACCAGGTTTGTCTTTTATGACATTTCTGGCTTTCTCTCCTGGCATTGGCGGAAATTTAATCAATTTCTTAGGTTACACCTAGAAGGCAGAGAGTTACGTTACCCCGATGATATGGTGGGTGATAAATGATAATGAAGCGCCAGGAGAGTCTATCTTCGGGTTTTTACAGCTGCTGCCGTCTTCCCGTGCCAAACCTCCAAAGCCTACGGTCTTGGGCATCTTCGATGCTTAGCCCTCTAACTTGCATTACTGTCTTTATGTTTTCCTTCCATGTTAACCTTGGTCTCCCTCTTTTCTTCTTTCTGTTCGGATGCCATTCATATAGTTGCTTTGGCCATCGCTCATCTTCCATTTTTAAGACATGTCCTAACCACTTTAATTCCTTCTCCTCAATTCTTTCAATTATGCTTTCTTCTGCTTTCATTATGTTTCTAATTTCCTTATTTGTGACATGTTCTAATCTAGACTTTCTGGCACTTCTTCGTAAATAATCCATTTCTAGAGCTATTAGTCTATTCTTGTAGTACTTATTGATTGTCCATACCTCACTTCCATACATTGCAACAGATTCCACCAATGTTTTACCAATATATTTTTTTGTGTCTTTCCAAATATGCGCCAGGAGAGTCCTTAACCTAAATTCCAGACCATTGGAAACCACAGAAATAAATCCCTTTAAGGAAAAATTCCTATGGTCTGACCGGGAATCAACATTTGTCTTACAGAAACTTTAAGGGCCAAACATCTTCAGACTCGGGACTCACGGCACAGGGAAGGAAAGGGCTTAAGAATAATTCTATCCTATCTTGTTTTCTTCATTATTTTTCTAAGTTTCATCATTTCTTGTGTTTCTAATATTTGTTTTGTTTTGGATGTTTCGGCCCTTGTTCCAGAATCGTAAATTCATCATCATCATCAACAACAACAAGGATTAAGCCCAATGGCCTGTTCCGATCTCATTATAGGTCGAATTGGTCCTTCTATCTCTTCAATGGTCTTCCCAACATTCTTCTCCCTCTTGGTTTATAATTATAGCTACATTCTTCTTGGAATGCGCTGTTCTTTCGTTCGTAATACGTGTTGAAGATAAGTATTTTGATAATATTTTATTCTTTCACAGAGATTAAATATATTAAGTTCTGTTCTTATATCTTCGTTTTTTTCTTTTTATCGGTCCTTTGGTAACCTGCTATTGCTCTCAACATCTTCATTTCAGAAGCCTCTATTTGTTTACTATCTGCCTTTGTTAATGTCCAGGTTTCACATACATAGATAAGAGATGGAACTGCCAATACTTTGTGAAACTTCAAAATAGTTTATTTTCTAGTCTTATTCAATAAAGTCCGTTTAGTTGTGCCACATAGAACATTGAATCGTTGTACTTTAGTGTGTTTATCTAAATTTCTGTCATTGCCTAAATGACTTCCCAAATAATTAAAATTCTGAACTTGGTCTATAATTACATTGTTTATCATTATTTTCGTTCTTATTGCACATTTTCCTTTCAGAGCTAATATTTTTGTTTTAGATGTAGATATTCTTAAATTGCATTTTACAGAGACATTATTTAAAGTATAAAGGAATTGTTGTAAAGCATTTTCTGATGCTGTCATTATTACTTAATCGTCTGCAAAAAGCAGAGTTGGCAATGCACTATTTATATTAATTTGTTCTTGTCATTCATTTATGACATGGTCCAAGTATAAATTAAATAATACTGGTGACAATGGACACCCTTGTGTTACTCCCTGGTTTTTTCTATGTTTTGTTTATTAATTTTATCTCCGCAGTCTATTTAATCGTAAATTAAAGGCCAAAATAGTCTTCCTATATCATATTGGTATCATAATCACCCATATTATATTCGCCTTGTTTAGAATGAATATATGAGTGAATGTTATATCTGACTTAAAATATTTTTTTTATTTATTTTTTATTTATTTAGCCTGGTGGAGTTAAGGCCATGTGGCCTTCTCTTCCACTCACCAGAACAAGCATATGTTACATATGAATACAAAAAAAATACAATAATAGTCATATAAAACAGGACAAACATATGTTACACGTGAATACAAAAAAATTACAATAGTAGTCATATTAGACAGGACAAACATGTTACATATGAATACAAAAAAAAGTTACAATAATAGTTATTGAACAATTCATTATCTGTCATATTGAATAATAATGAAATTAATGTCTAATAATAGAATGAAACTAAATACAATTAAAATTAAATTAATGATACAATGAATAAAAAAGGAATAACAGCTCGAATCTACTATGCATAAAAAGAAGAGAAAAAAAACACTACAATGAATTAATCTACGCTTTTTATACAAGGCATTAGGTAAATATATTAACAAATCCTAAGTCTATTTTTATTAAATAATGCAAAAACGCATTATTAATTCTTAAAAAGTAGTATTAGTGAGTTGTTTCTATTAGTGATTTTATTTTCAATTTATTTCTGAAAGATGGTAAAGTTTGGCAGTCTCTGACATAGGGTGGAAGTGAATTCCATGTTCTAGCAAGAGAAACTGTAAAAGATTTCGAATAATAGGTAGTATGATGAGGAGGGATATAAAGGACACTGTGCTCAAGGGATCGGGTATCTAAGTTATGTGTATCAGAGAGTTTAGTGAAGCGGTGTGATAAATAATAAGGTAAAGATGTGTGTGTAATATGTTATAGAGTAGGCATAGGGAATGGATGGTTCTGCGATCTTGAGAGACGAAGCCATGACAATTGTTCCAGGGATGGTGTAACGTGATCAAATCTACGTATACCACAAATAAAACGTATGCAAGAATTGTGAACACGTTGAAGTCTTTGGGTAAGAACAGTATTTAGGTCAGTAAAAAGAGTATCACAATAATCAAAATGGGGCATTGCGAGTGTTTCTAACTAGCATTTTTCTTAGAGAAAACGGTAAACAATTTCTTATACGATTTAATGAGTGTATTATTGAGAAGATAGTTTTGCAAATGTTATTTATTTGTTTATTCCAAATTAAATGTTTATCCATAAACACTCCTAGATTTTTTACTGTCTCACTATAAGGGATCTGAACCCCATTAAGTGACACATGTAATACTGCATTTGTGTTAATTGAGGATAATAGTCTCTGATGGCCCATAATGATTGCTTGTGTCTTTCTAGGATTTAATTCAA
Source organism: Diploptera punctata (assembly GCA_030220185.1). Taxonomy (NCBI): domain Eukaryota; kingdom Metazoa; phylum Arthropoda; class Insecta; order Blattodea; family Blaberidae; genus Diploptera; species Diploptera punctata. Next base: position 141,621 of record JASPKZ010000010.1, read on the forward strand.
GTCCATATTTCTCTGTCCACGCCGTTAGCGAGTCAAGGTCCTCGTTAATTTTGGTTACCGCGTCATTTAAAGAATATTTGTCTGAGTGAAGGTAGATCTGCATGTCGTCCGCAAATAAATGATGTTTGCAATGTTTTAGGGAGTCAGAAATGTCGTTTATATATATTGAAAAAAGCAATGGGCCGAGCACCGAGCCCTGTGGAACTCCAGCTTTACGGTAGGTCCAAGAAGAGCGTAATGTAGAATTTCCTACAACATATTGCTGGCGCTCACGAAGGTAGGAGTTGAACCATTGCGTGACACTGTCAGAAAGTGAGAGGTTTTTTAGTTTAAGCAACAATAAGTCCAAGTCTACCGTGTCAAATGCTTTACTAAAGTCAAGTAGTGTAAGAATAGTAAGTTTTCGATTATCAGATGCTTCGCGTATGTCTTCACATATATTTAGTAGAGCAGTATTTGTATTGTGTCCTGTCATAAAGCCTGATTGGTATTGATCTAAAAGGTCGTGTTCAGTTAGGTAGTCAGTCAGTTGTTTGTGGACTAATCGTTCCAAAGCTTTTGAAAGGGTAGATAAAATACTAATGGCTCGAAAATCGTTAGGAGTTAAGGGAGTTTTTACTTTCGGGAGTGGGCGTACAATTGCTTGCTTCCATAATGTGGGATATATAGAGGTTTGTAGTGAGGAGTTGAAAACATGAGTTATGGTAGGTAGTATAACGTCGATTATTTTGTTAAGTAGAGTGATATTTATACGGTCAGTACCTTCTGCTTTTGTTTTTATTCGTTTGAGAGCTTTCTTTATGTCATTTTCTGTAAGATATGAAAAATGGAAATGTTCTCTGTCTGGTGGATTTGTCAATAGTAGTTCACTTGTTGTATGTGTTTGTCTTTAGGAGTAAAGAATGTGCTTGTAAAATGGTTATTAAGTGTGTTCAGAGAAACAGGTAGTTTTTCTACCTGTGTGTCTTTCCTTCCTACACCCATTTTATTCAGATTTTTCCAAATATCTGGGTTATTGTTATTAGGTTCAGTAAGGCTGTATAGATGTCTAAGTTTGGCGTTTCTGATAGTTTGTGTAGTCTTGTTTCGTAACCGTTTATAGTGATTAAGATTTATATCAGTTTTGTCGACTCTATATTTCCGATATGCTGCGTCTCTTTCAGTCATCAAGTCACGAATGTTAGCAGACATCCAGGGAGCAGGGTGTCGTTTCACTAGTTTAGTTTTCAGTGGAGCGTGTCTGTCATATAGTTGTAATATAAGGTTATTTAATGCCTCAACTTTTTCGTCAACAGAATGCACGTCCATATAGTATGCCAGGGTAATTTTATAGCGTCTTCAAGTAGAGCTGCATTGTTTATATGTTTTAGGTCTCTATATGTGATAGTCTTACGCTAGTTTAGGGCACTGCAGTGAATATGCTAAGAATATAATATCATGTGCTGATATTCCGGGAGCTGACAGTTGCCCGTGGGTTAGTACTCTGTCTGGATTATTAGTAGCAATTAAGTCAATTAAAGTCGCAGAATGATTGGTGTGATGTGTAGGCTGTAAGGGAAGGATAGTCATATCACAAACTTGGAACGCGGACATAAGCTGTTGTGTATGTCTGTTGTCAGTGTCTAGTATATTTATATTAAAGTCACCCATGACGATAACGTGTTCATATTGTATACGTGCGTTTTGTAGAGCGGATTCTATTTCTGCTATTTTTTTCATTTTAGAGGGTTGGTACACTACACAAAGAAGGCATTTTTTGAAGCTTGCGTATATTTCTATAAACATAATTTCAGGAGATGTCTCGTTATTAGAAAAGTATACAGACTTAGGGCAAAGGTCTGTCCTAACGAAGACACCAACACCGCCCCCTCGTCTATGTACACGATCATGTCTAAGAAAAGTATAACCATCCATGTCAATTAAACTAGAATTAATGGAGGGAGTGAGCCATGTTTCTGATACGAGAATAGCATGAATATTGGAAGAAGAAAAAATCATACTAATTTCGTCTGTATGTGCAGTTAAGCTCTGTGCGTTCAAGTGAACCACATGTAGGGAAGACGGGAAGGGGGAGAATGCTGTTTCTAGAACCTGTCTTGCATTATTGTTGTTTGGAAGGGGTTTGAGAAGGGTAGTGTCCTCTAACCTGTCAGAGACCGCCAAATGAATAGCATTATTTGGATGGAAAATTTTAAAAATATTTAACTAGAATTATAAGAAAAGAACAAGTCACTAATATCTTATTCAAATATTAAATTAATAAATAAAGTAAAATTTCTAAATATAATACTAATAATTAATGTGAAATTTCTAAATATAATTTTAATAATTTATATAAAAGTGCTAAATTGGGGATATGGTATCACTGGGCGTGTTTGCACTAGGTAGATTTACATATCAGAGGCCCGGGTGATGATGCGTTTGGTATCTCCATTTTTCACGTGTATTGCGCCATCAATTGTCCACACATTTGTGACGCCAAATTTTGTGATGCAGTCCTTTAACAATTTATATCTAATTTGGGTGAGATCTTCTCTTACTGTGATCCCACTGCCTTTCAAATTGTTTTTTATTTTGGAAGACCTCCCTTCTCTTTCTATAACTGATGAACTTAACAATAACAGGCCGTGGTCGATCCGACTTTTTCCCAACCCTGTAACTCCTGTCGATATCACAGGTTTCTAATTTAACTCCAATTTTGGAGGCCACGTCGATTGCTATATTGTCCGTATCTTCACCATCCTGTTCAGGTATACCGAAAATACGTAGACACTGTCGACGTTGGTATTGCTCTAGCGAGTCGGTTTTCTCACTTAACTGTTGTTCCAGTTTTAATATTTTGTTGTCCCTCTCCTGAAGCGAGAGTTCCAACTGCCTAATAACTTCCGTATTACGGTATTGGTATTGCCTCGGAGGTGGCCTTGGCATTGAACTGATTACTCATCCGGTGTGGCCCTCAATGTCCTTGTATGATCAAAAAGAGTACGTAAGTTATGTGATCCAAAGTTTGATGTCCCCTCACGACAGATTGTATCCCTGTAAGGGCAGAGTGACATATGAGCCATGTAAAAGTTTCTACAAAAGGTGGAATCTATAATCCTTGGTTAATTTTTCACAATTATCTTATTCATAGTACAGCATTACAGGTCCCGCCATATAACTGAAAACATAGCATATGTCAGAGTCGAGTAGCTGTGCTCTCTGTATCTGTCTGCATATATCTCTCATGCCTCATGAGTGCTAATAATAACCAATCTAAAAGTATCGGTCGCTTAATTTATGCGCTACAACACTTCAAACAGCTTACTTCAAAATACGTTTTGCCAGTTGGAATAGTAACCTACAAGAGTAACATGTATCCCCTCGCACTTGTATGAAGCATTCGGCAGGCTGGCCGTAACGGTTTTCATGTTTTCAGATATTCGACAGTCTCTATACTTTCTGGCCCTAAATTATTGCACACGTTAAACGTTTTTGTACGCTGTTTGCTGTAGCAGCGTCTTTAAACGGTTTGTAAAGGCAGTAGGATGCGACATGAATTCTTTCACAATGGAAAATTATGCATGCACGCAAACTCAATCAAAGAAACATACAGCTTGCCTTACACGCAATGTTATCTGTGCGTCTGAAAAATGTAAGTAGGTAAACATTAAGCGTAGGCCTATCTCAGTTCATGTTCTTAATTTTGGATATGGTTTTGTAGGTTGTAAAGTAAAAGTAATCCCACTACAGGCCTCGGGAGGCCCTTGGGGTAGTAGGAGGTTAACGCTCCCACTTTTTCTAGACAATCGGCACTTGATATCAACCGGGTTGTCAGCCCTGCGTGACGGCCGCCTTTACCCCCAGAACAAGCGCCTGATACTCATTTCCGTTAGAGGCTGAGTCGACCCCAGGGCCACAGTGCCGCCACCGGGACTTGAACCCTCGACCTTCCGACTTGTAGCGCAGTGCCTTGACCACTACGCTACGGCGTGCCCCCAATTTATCTTAATATTATTACTACATATTTATGCAATGCATAATATAATATTTATTACAGGTGAGGAAAACCTCCGAAAAAACCTCACCCAGAAAAATTGTCCCGACCGGAGATCGAACCCTGGTCGCTGCATCTAAGGCAAAAACATTAACACATGACCATAGAGGTAAACTTTCCAAAAATTAACAATCAGCTAGATACATTTGTAAATAACGATATAGATCAAGAATCCAGACAACCTAGACCCATTTTTGTGAACTAGGCTCTGCCTGTCACTAGCCAGGAGAAATGGGGAGTCAATGAAAGAAATCAATTATTGGAATGTTAAATTCGGTGCCGTAGAGTAGAAACATTTTGAACAAAACCTAAAAATAAATAAAAAATAATAAAAAACGTATGTATAGTTCATTGCTGTAGAGTATACTATTGTTGAGTGCAAAAAATGGACATTAAGGCGAGAGCAAGCACATAAAATATTGATGAAAGAGATAGACTTTTGGAGGAGGGCTTTTATAAATTCAAGAAGAGACAAAATTAGAAATACTAAGATCAGATATTAAAGAAAGAAGGCTGAAATGGTTTGGCCACGTAAAGAGGATATCTGATCACAGGATACCTAAGATGATTATAAACTTTGAAGCGGAGAGCAACAGAAGAAAGCAGAGACCAAAAGAACAATAGATTCAAGGAGTGTATAGGAATATGGTGTCGAGAGGATTAACAGAGAACGATGCAGAGAATAGGGATTTATGGAGGAGTAAAATTTACAAAGGGCTGTAGGAAAACTGTTGTATTGTAGAGAAATTCCTAATAAAGAAGAAAAATATGTAGAAAAAAAAAGTATTTTAAGGATTATAAAATTAAATATCAACCTCTGGGCGAAGGGCTTCTGTATTTGTTTTAATTGTGGTCTAATAATATGAATTGCAACAGGTATCTTCGTTGAACTGAACAAACAAAATGGGCGAACTTCACATTAGTTTTAATAGCTACTTGTCTCTTTTACAAAGAGAAGGTTCTCCTAATATATATAGTTAAGAAGACTTAACTTCTTTGCTCAAAGGAGATTAACCTTTTGATCCTCTTTCAAACCGTAATCTATTGTCCATATTTTGCGAGGTGCTACTCCTTCCAATATTAATGAAAAGTGAGTTAATTATGTTCAATTCTTGATGATAGCTTACCACCAGGAGAAACGGGGCACCTCCTGCTGCGAGAAAACCTAAATCATCAATCACACAGTCATATACCCAACCACAATTAATACAATATATAGCTTTTTAAGAGTTGATAATTATATTTGTAAACAATAACCATATCAATTATAAAGACAAATTAGTCCAATAAAAAGAACATTAAGTGTAAATATATACCTTTAAAAAGTTCTAAAAAATATGGGCTGAGTTAAATAAAATAAAAAAATAATTCACGCAAGAACAGCGTCGCCTACGTGATCTAGTTGTTACGTTACTTGTCTCTAGTCCCGAGGGTCACGGGTTTAAACCCGGGCGTGGTCGATGGAATTTTAGGTTGGAAAGGTCCAAGAACAAGTTCTCAGGGAGGGACTTTAAACCGTGCGTAAAGATGCCTTCAGGGGAAGAAATAATAATAATAATAATAATAATAATAATAATAATAATTTTGTTAAGTATTTTCTCTACATTACAATAGTCATTCCTCAACCCAAATGTATTTTGCTCCGCCACAGATTTCTATCCTCAGCATCTTCTTCTTTGAGGTCTCTGCTGATCAGGTTTCTTCTCACTGTCCCCTGGGTTTCCCCCTCCTCTTTCTAATAATAATAATAATAATAATAATAATAATAATAATAATAATAATAATAATAATAATAATTTTCTTAAAGTGATCCCACAACAGGCCCGGAGACCCTTGGGGTAGTAGGAGGTTAAGGCTCCCACATTTTCTAGACAATCGGCACTTTATGTCAGCCGGGTTGTCAGCCCTGCGTGACGGCCGCCTTTACCCCCAGAACAAGCGTCTGGTACTCATTTCCGTTAGAGGCTGAGTCGACCCCAGGGCCATAGTGCCGCCAGAGGGTTTGGGTCAGTTTTAAAAATCCTGACCCCAACGGGACTTGAACCCTCGACCCTCCGGCTTGTAGCTCAGTGCCTTAACCATTACGCTACGGCGTGCCCCATATAATAATAATAATAATAATAATAATAATAATAATAATAATGATGATAATGATGATAATGATGATAATGATGATAATGATGATGACGATGATGATTATAAAGATTAATATAAAGCTTTATTAGTGTTGAGTTAAAGTCATGAGGTTTTCTCTTTCACGCAACAAGTGGCAATAAAAGGTTTACGATATATACCAATGTATCTGTGGTCTCGAAGTAGTGTAATAACTTGTCAGACTGCAGGCCCGGGTTTGATCCCCGGTCGGGACAAGTTTCCTGGGTGAAGGTTTTACCAGGGTTTTTCCTCGCCTGTAAGACAAATGTCAAGAAACTTTAAGGCCCAAAGGGTCCTCGAACGTAATGAGGCCATCATAATCATCTTCATTCATATTCGCCTTAAATAAATTTAGGAATAAGGACACTCCTGGCGCACCACTCTCATTAACATCACCCATCGGAATTGCGAAATCCCGCCTTCCAGGCGCCCCAATCTTAGAAGTGGGTTATAGTTGTGCCAATTCCGGGAGAGAACACTAGAAATGTCGAAATGACAGCCTGGGCATTAGATTTAAAAAAAATACATATTAACAAATTGTTTTTAATGAATAATGACAATATGGACCAAAATATTAATAGTAGATAATAATTAGTCGAGATATAAAACAGTTTAGATAGTAAAAATACAAAAGTAAATAAAATAACAATGAAATTCAGATAAGCTAGATATTATCATCATCATCATCATTATTAGCACAACAACTCTGGGTGGGTCAAGGCTTTCTTCAGAATTTTCTCCGCGCTTCTCCATCTCTGGCAATCGTCCACCAATCAAAGTTTTAAAATATTTGACATATTCTAGTGCTCCATCCACCCAACTCAAATTCGGTCTTCCAGTTCCTCGTCTTCCTTTTGGATTACCATCTATAATTCTTCTAGGTACTTCATTTTTGGTCATCGTCTGCGTATGTCCTCTCCATCTTAGTCTATTTACTGTAATATCTGTTATGATATCTGAAGATTTATACAACTCATTTAATTTCCTGTTATATCTCATTCACCATTCTATATTTTTTTAAATATAGATATTATTAATATTACAGAAAAGTATTATATTGTATTTTGAAGGAAGCTACTGCTTCACAGTCCTTAGTTTCAGGGGTGAGGTACAAGGGGATGTTAATTGTCAAAGTACTTCGTGATTCCGTACTTACATCATGTTTTGAGGCCAAGAAATTAAAGCGACAAAATATAAAGGTTCAGATCTTAATATAATTGGAAAAGGAAGAGAGTCTTTTTTAATACTGAAAACAATATCAATTTCCACATAAAACGAACTAGAGGCTATATAAATTTTACAACATAATATAAAAAACACTTTACTTTGAGTGAAGAAGAACAAATTCTCGCTTCTAGACGTAATTACAGTAACAACAATAAAAGCGCCATAAATTATTCAAAAGTAAAGGGGGAAAAATCCATCACGCAGGGATTGCGTAAACTAAGCCAATTCCTCAGCCTGTCCAATTTACAGTCCGATTTTGTTGGTTTACGGAGTTCACGTTTCTCTTGTTAAATTAGAGAATCTCAATTTCTGATGGCAGCTTATTTAAAAGTTTCGACTGACCCAAAAAATAAATAAAAAATATTAATAAAAATCCGAAATCAAACGAATGTAATCCTCTTAAGTAAGGTAAAATTATTCATAATAACAAAGATAAATTTAAACTAAATGCAGATGCAAAATGATAAGAAATATAATTAGAAGTTAATAATCAGGGAAAGTACCTTGGTTGGCACTGTAGTGCTCTTTAGTGAGCACAAGTTAACTGAAACCGGAGTATGTATGCGATGTGACGGCGCAAGACACCAACGCGGCCTAGTGCGCAGCTGCCGTGCATACGAGAGTGAACAGAATAGACACAATGGTTCTGTGTGTAGTATACCTCATTTCCCAACCAAGGTACTTACCTTGTTAATAACTTTCGAACATTTTAAATAATCATTTAAAAATTTGGAAAAGTGGATCTATTAATATAGAATTTTTCTATATCATTTTGAATTATCAGTGAAAACAAGCAATCATGGATAACCGTAAGTTTTTACTCTTGGTATATTGCAACATAGGCATAATTTGACACAAATTTATGTATCTATTGATTAATTTTTCCATTGGTTTATCAATAATATTAAATAAATTAAGGTCAATACATATTGTAGTATAGGATGCATTCCCAATTTAAGAGTTAATTGAACTTTATGGTAAACATTATGACGGTTGCTAGAGAATTGTTGAAAATATTTTACCCAGGCTTCGCGGGAAATTACATTTTTTGTAAGTTATATTTAACTTAATTGTTCAGCTTCTTAATAATTTTATAAGGTTGAGGCTAAGTTACTTAATTTTCCAAAATTGCTACAAATTATTTTCAGCTTTGCCTGTGTTTCTTTCTAACTTCCCACTTTGCGATTGTTTGTTTCTGATAATAGCAATTCTTTTTCTCTCTTAGTAGACAGATAGGCCCTATTACTATAAGATTTTCTTTTATCCTGTATTAATTATTGTATGTTAACGTCCCATTCTTTCAGACCTGTTCTCTTAAGCCTTTTTTTATCCTAAACCTTCTTTAGCAGCAATTTATAGAACTCACACAAGGCTTATATAGCTATATATGGTAAGCTCGGGTGAATCGGGACAAAAGGAAGAAAATCTGTGATTCGGTTTCATTATCGGTAAGACATTTATATTTTTTTACTTCATGATTTAATATAATTTTTGGTCAACATTTTGTACCAGTTATAGTTTCATCAATCAAAAGCATAAGGAATTATTGACATTTATATTCCAGTACTGCATGCCCCTATTCATGCTAATTTGTTAGGATGAATAAGGACAGTTTTTTGGATGAATCGGGACAGTTTTCAGATGAATTCCTTCGGTAAAATATTTATTTCTCAGAGATTTTAAACACGATTTTATAACATTTTTTTTCTTCTATAAACTATCATACATTAAAATGTATTTCTTTATATTAGGCCAACAATTTTGTTTCTTCCCCCAGCTCTAACACTCATTTCATGATAACCATTCACGTCCAGATGCATTCTTCCAGTTTTGATGAAATTGGATAACTATATTTTATAAACAAAACAACATACAGTGTTATTCTGTTCAGTCTCTCCAGTATCACCATTATTTTCCACTTCTTATTCAGATTCCGTCTGCGATAAATTTGTGCTTATTGTATTTTTGTCCGCGAAGCAAAAAGCTGCCTTTTTTACATTCATCATCATCATCATCTTAAGGCACGACAACTTCAAAAGTGAAAGTTTTGGCCTTCTCAACAATCCTCCTCCATGCCAATCTGTCTCTTGCCATATTCAAATTAGTCACTTTCATTTTCCTTAGATCGTTCATTGTGCCATCCTCCCATCTAATCTTCGGTCTTCCTGCAGCTCTGTCTCCTATAGGTTTCTATTTGTAGTTTTTTGACCAGTCTCTAATCATCCATTCTTATCAAATGTCCAAGCCAGCCAATTCTGAGAGATCTTATATGGTTTACTATGTTCTGATTTTTTATTAATTTGCTTAGTTCGTTATTTGTTTTGATTCTCCGACAGTTATCAGTTCTTCTATTTGGTCCAAATATTCTTCTTAAAATTTTTCTTTCAAAAATAAGTAATTTCTGTTTTATTGTTTCTTTTAGATTGTTGAAATTTAATTTAAAATCTATATGCTGATAATGGAAAAATTATTTGTACCAACTGCTATTTTCAGCGGAACGTCACTTCCACTGATAAGATGACGGTGAAGACACGAAGTACTCCAAATAACTGTGCCGCATGATATAATATCCTTCTCTGACGGAATGCTTTATTAGCTCTATGTATATCAACTTCTGCCAAACTCTGTTTAGAATTACACATCTGCAATTCAATAGTTAGAAATAAATTAGTGAAATACGCTGTCCCTATACAGCCGAAAATTAGGTCTCTATTCACCCGAAATGCTGTGTTTCGATTTTCATAGTTTGGCAACACCTATACCGTTGTCGACAAAGACGGGAATTATCCCAGTTCCTTTAGGGATAAATACTTAATAATTTAGCAAAAAAATGAATTCGTAATATGACCATTATTTAATAAGAGAGACGCATAATAAAAAAATTAATTACGAAGCTATCATTTCACTTATCTGGAACTCCAGTTCTTTGTTGTGAAATATTCAGATAACTAAACCAGAACCAAAGTGTCACACAACTGGTTTTGATACAAGAAGTACAGAGGTTAATCGACAGGTGCCAGAGCTTTCGCTAGAAGTCTTATATTTCAGTGGATATAACAACATTTAAGCCCCTGATCACCCAGTGTCCCGAATCTGCCGAGTTTACCCTACAATAATGAAGGCAGGAGTAACTGTGCGGAAATTAATTTTATATAAAAAAAAAAAATACCTTAGTAGTAATTCCGCTAAAAGAATCAGCAATCAATCTGAGATATAAATCTGTCCAAGTAATACCATAGATACCAGTAAAAGTGCTTTTAAAAATGCACAGATTTACCCCGACACGTGTTTCGCCCTTGAACAGGGCATTATCAGTAGTGTTTTTATTTTGATGTGATCACCTTGATGATGCCCTGTTCAAGGGCGAAACACATGTCAGGATCAATTTGGGTATGTTTCTTATCTTGTTTTACTGGTATCTGTGGTTTTAATTGGACAGATTTACATTCCACGTTGTTGCTGATTCTTTTAGCGGAACTACTGCTAAGGTACATTGCTTTATTTTATATTTATTTATATATTTATTTATTTATTGGTCGTGCTAATTTTCGGTGTATACTACGTAGGTAGGTTGATCGGTGAATATTCGTAAGAATTAAAAAAAAATAATGAAAACAACCTCAATATCTTCATTCCTTCCGAAGACTCTAAAAACGGGCGAAGAAAATGACACTGTGACAATATTAAACAGTCCTGATGTTATAGAAACCACATCCTTAAAGATTCATAAATAATTTTAAACATCAAAGATCACTTCTTATAAATAATTAATAAGTATTCATGAAATGTTTTATAATCATGCTAGCGACAAGACTGAAATTTACTTTCCTTTTTCTTAGCTCTAGGTTTCAAAGCAGTGGCGGCACATTGAACCACTGAAAAAATTACCACGGGGTATCTAAAAAAATATAAATTCATAATTATTTTTGCTCCTACTTATTTAATTAAACATAAAATTCTTTATCAAAGCACACTTGTACTCTAATATTGATTCTATGTTTAAACTTTTGTGAAAAATTTAGATTTTCTTTTTCAAACAAGCCTGGAATGATATTCGTAACTCATTTTAACCCATTTTGAATTTAACACCCTTTACACAACAATCACAGAATTATTAAATAAAAATTACACCACCGCGGGCCCGGGTTCGATACCCGATCGGGACTAGTTTCCTGGGTAGAGTATTTTTCTGTTATTTTCTGCACCTGTAAGACTAATATCTGGAAACTTCAAGGCCTAAATATTCCCCGAACTCTATTTGCGCATAGTTGTCATATCATTTTCTCATTCTTTTTCATGAAAGCATGAGTGAATTATGTGTGTATGTTCTCCTAATTGTACGTACAGTATGTATGAACTCCTTGTATGATCATCTCCTTGTACGATCAAAAAAGTATGTATAGGATTCAAAGTTTAAACATCCTCTCCCGACCGGTCGTGTCACTGTAGGGTCCGGGTAGCTTGGAACACGTGAAAGTACCTAAAAGAGAGAGGTTAAAGTAAGACTAAAAAATAAATAAAGAAAGTTAGGAAAAATAAATATCACAAAGTAATTAATGTGCCAACAGTTGTCCACCGCTCATTACGTACCATTCAAACTAAGTGTTTCTGTCTGTTAAATTTTGCATAGAGTAGGGCCTATTTTTTATTCAGGCTTGCGGTTCTTTTACGAGCCCGAAAATCTCCAGACTCGAGACCTATTGCTTAAAGTCTCTCCCGGGGGACTTATCCCTTAAATTTTTTAATCCTAAATATCCATCGACCTCGACTGGATTTGAACCACGACTCTCGAGACTAGAGGCAAGAAACATAACCACTAGACCACTGCGGCTGACATGTAGACTAATAGGATTTAAAAATTCTCCAAGATGCAGGACATGTGACACGAATGGGGAATAAAAGAGGGGGATGGAAATTCCTTATAGCAAAACCAGAGGGAAAGCGTCCAGTAGATATGAATGAGGTGGGAGAATAATATTTACCGTGATTTGAGGGAAGTAATTTATACAGGGCATGATTGGAAAACGTTGGCTCAAGATAGAGATATATGGAGAGCTTATGTCGGAGCGGTCAAGAACCAACGGGTTCGATAATGCCAGAGAGTTAGTTATTTAGTTAATAATAATTGCAATTTTATTCAAATAAATGCATTATTATTATTAGGCCTTATTATTATTATCATTATTAATATAATTTTCATCAGTCAATAGTAAATGGTTAGAACCTATGATGAGCAGGACATGTGGCACGAATAGGGAATGAAAGAGGGATATGGAAATTCTTGTAAGAATGTCAGAGGGAAAGCCCCAGTAGATAGATAGTCCAAGAATGAAATACAAGAATAACAACCGTGAATTTAGAAAAGTACATTATATAGGAAATGGTTAGGTCAGGTTAGGCATGTAATATTGAACTCACATCCACACGGGCGTGAATCTCTGGTTTCGATAGTGCGAGTGAGTTTTATTATTATTATTATTATTATTATTATTATTATTATTATTATTATTATTATTATTATTATTATTATTATTATTATTATTATTATTATTATTATATACAGAGTAAAATCTATCTCCAGAATACAATTTTAGAGAGATCTAATCAATTTAAATATATTGGATAGTATCTCTCTATCTGGGATGAAAAAGATATCCCTGAAAAAATGACTAGTTATAATAAAAGTTTGGGAATGATTAATCAAGTTATGAAACCATCCCTTGTACAAAAAAAAAAAAGAAACACCGGATTACATTTACATAACACTCTGACTAGACCGGTGTTGACCTATGGTAGTGAAGCATGGACACTAAAAAGAAACATAAAAGCAGAATAACGGCTTGTAAAATGAGATTCATGCGCAGAACAGTGGGTTACACCAAATGGGATCGGAAAAGGAACACACTACGCCAATTTTGGAATATATTAAACAGTACCAACTAAATTGGAAACGCCATCTTGAAAGAATGAGTTCAAATCGGATCCCCAAAGCTGTTTATAATTATATACCAAGAGGACGAAGATCTCTGGGCAGTCCTATGAAACGCTGGAGGGAAAATTTTCTATAGGATCGTAACAGGCCTTGGCCTAATACTTCGAAGTAAGAAGATTATTATATTATTATTATTATTATTATTATTATCATTATTATTATTATTATTATTATTAATTTATTTAGCAGGTTTCACAATGTTTCACAATATCTTCCTATGCCCAATTAGGCCTAATCTGCTGTCATTCTCCTCCACATATCTTTGTCATTCCATTCTCCATCTTCCAATCCTTTTTCCCTTATGATGCTCAAAACATCATCAATCCATGTGATATTTGACCGTTCTCTTCTTCTTCTTCTTCTTCTACTAAGTGGCATCCTTTATAGTGTTCTTCTTGAGAATCTGCATTCTGTCATTTTTTGACATGACCATAGCACTTTAATTGTTAATTTTTTATGAATTCCACAATTGAAATTTGACCATTCATCTTTTGTTTAAAACTATTGTTATTACTAAAAAATACCAGCATCATGGGCTAGTGGTCAGCGTTTTTGACTATAGTTCACGAGGTTCCGGGTTCGATTCCTGGTCAGACCATCAGAATTTTCCCTTAAAGGGAATTATTCCCGTGGGTTGACCATGGTCTGGAATTTTTGGTTCACTTTAGGTTAAGAACTCTCAATGGCTCTTCATTATCATTTATCACCCATCATCGGGGTAACGTAACTCCGCCTTCAAGGTGCCCCAGCCTAAGAAATGGACTAAAATTTCACCAATGCCAGGGGAAAAAGTCAGAAATGTCATAAAAACAAACTGGTGGCTTTGGACAAAAAAAAAACTAAATAAAAAATAAGCATTATAACTTCAATTTAGAACTAAATATCAGTTGTAAAACTGAACAGTTATTATTCACAATAATGTTATGAAAACTGAATGACTGTGAACAGGTATGCAAACTAAAGTGCATACTCAGGGAGACTTAATAGCATAATATATAATAAATTGCAGAGAGATCATCAACATAAAAACTCTAGAAACACACTCACTACTCCCTTGGATGGGCTGTTACACTGATTGCACTCTAGAATTATATTGTAAAAATAACAGTGAACGTATTTTACGTAAACGAGGTGGGAAAAAACACCTAGCAGTGGAAATAATAATAAAAAGTTGGAAGGTGGGGGCGTAACGACATATCAGTGTAATAGTAACATACAAACGCACTCGGTCTCCACACGCGTCCTAGATCTCCCGTGGATTATGTTCAGATGGAAAAGTTACATTAAACAAGTGGAACGAACCTTAATACTCCAGCAATATATATAAAAAGTATTTCAATCCCAGTGCTCATCCTCTTTTTGGATACAAAAATGTTAGAAGTGCACAGTCGTGTTGAACATACTCAAATATACAAGAGATAGTAACTTATATGTTATGTTGGCTAACCTTGCTACTAACTCACTGGCATTATCGAACCAGAAGTACATGGATGCGCGGATATAAGCTTTCAATACATCCCTAACATGTGCTAATGTTTTCCAGTAATCCCCTGTGTTCTTTTTTTTTTTTTTTTTCTGTGGCGTTGTGAAGTATGATTCCGCTACAGGCCTCAGGAGAACTTGGGGCCTACCCAGCTCTGGAATTCCCTTCCTTCGTATATCGAGTAATAATAATAATAATAATAATAATAATAATAATAATAATAATTTTTATTTCAGGATTGTTTCTGTTATATACACAGGTATCCTCAACCAAAATACATAATTTTTTCTTCCACACTTCCCGGTCTTGCGTGTCTGCTTCTGTCATATTTCTCTTCGTCATGTTGTCTTGAATTCCCTTTATCCACGTTGGCTTTGGTCTACCACGTTTCCCTTTTCCAGGAGGTATCCATTTCAATACTTCTTTGTTTCTATGTCCCTTCTTCTCATTATTATTTATTATTATTATTATTATTATTTATTATTATTATTATTATTATTATTATTATTATTATTATTATGTAGATTATTATAGTATTATATTATAGGTCCTTTGGAGCGACAGACCTAGAAGGTCCTTGCCTACCTGCCGGCTACTGGACTCACACCCACATGTTAGCCAGTTTAAGTATGATTGTGGTCAGCATGTCACGTCCGCCAGCCGTTACATCTGGTTTTCTCAACCTGGTGCAGCTACCCAAATTACTCACGATGTTGGGTGGGTACCGGTCAGTTACTGGCCGAAAATCCATGACAAAATTCCTCCTCAAGGAGACTTGATCCAGCGCATTTCTCGTAGCTCTGCGCCAAGGCATATTGCCTTAACTACTCGCCAAAGTCGCGGGATACATAACCTATCTATATATCTCTTTCATGTAATAATGTTTTACAAAATCACTTATACACTTCTTCTTCTTCTTCTTTTTTCCATGAACTACCAGAGTCTGCCGAACAATTGTAAGTCACTCTCTTCTATCCTGTGATCTTCTTCTTCATGTTCTCACACTCCTCTCCTTCATATCCTCCTCCCACTTCTTCCTCGGCCTTCTCTTGCATCGTGCGTCTTTCAAACCCCTAATATTTGCCATCTGAAATATATTACATGATAACAACATTCATGGATAGAGAGAATTAAAACAACAGTTTTTGGAACTACCAGCAGGCTATTATCCATTTGTATAATACTTCAATATCAACACAAGAACTCGCAGAATCTAAACAACACCAGTTGCATGGAGGTGACATCCGAAACTCGTCCTCTTTTCTTTTCATCTTTAGTCATCCTCGTTTTATCAGTTCGTTATCCTATGCTTGCCTTTCTGAACAGTGTTCCTCACAGATGAGGTTGTCAGATCCATGACCAATTTCCAACCTGGAGGACCAGTTCATTTGAACTCAGGATTTTCGTTCCCTATAGAAGTTACTTTCATCATAGCTAACCTGTTTACCCCTTATTTTCTGTTGCCCCTACCTTAAGAAGATCCCTCTTTGGCGAAAGGCAGCGGTTCTCTTCAAAAATCACTGGAGAGTGGATTACCTTCTCCGTTATTTATCCATTCATCCAACAGCTGATTGGCTCAAATTCGAGCTTTGGCCTCCCTTAACTTCTGCCCCCATTAATTTCTATTTTTCGCAGCAAGCCTCTATTTGCGAACTTAAATAGGTTAACAGCATCTTCCAAAATACCATCCTCCCATCGTTTTTTCGGTCTTCCAATCCGTCTATTCCCCATAAAACTTGCTGTAAGCACCTTTCCTGGTGTTCTGTCCGTGAGAGCCTTTGTACATGGCCAGCCCATTCCAATTTATTAAACTTAATAAAAGTGACAAGGTCAGATTCAATGTATTTGTCATTCATTATTTGTTGTATTGTATTCACCTCTGACCATAATATTTATCGGTCCAAATATTTTCCTGAGTTTTTTTTGTCAAAATTATTAGGGCTACCTCTGAGGCTCCATGTCTCACTACTATAAATCAAAACTGTTCTTATTAAAACTTTATAAATCCTTATTTTAGTAGCCGAGTGTAGGCTATATTATTAGGCCCTACTCTTTATTATTTTATGAAGAGAATAATAAGCTTTCTCCATCATTTATGCCGTACCATATGTCTCCTATCCCACCATATTCGCCGTTGAGGTCTTCTATGTAACCGTGGCTAGGAGCCCTCATAAGTTATCAGTCGAACCTTGTGCCAAGTAATGCAGGTTTGATGTTTCATTACACTGATACGCATGATTCTGGAGATTCCTGCAAAATCTGTCACATTTAGTAATACAGTACTGATATGCTGACCACAAAACTGCAATCAATTCCCCCCCCCCTCATCACACTTTTTTTTTTTTTGCGTGATAGTGCGTTTTGTCGTACTTACAGCAATTGCAACCATGATTGAACGTTCAACTTCCTACATTTCCGAGTTGCCAACCTAAATAACTATACTGAAATAAAATAGCTAGGGCCTATACTGTAATATTATATATTTCAAACACGCGTGTGGGTAGTAAATCACTGCCCTCTATATATACTACATACAATGTATATACAAAAAATATCCAAAAGGTAATGTTAATACACATTATACGAAACAAATCACTGCATTTTATATGAACGGAACTATATTTGAAACAATACAAAACAATAAATACGTAGGCCTACTTGCCTCCTGTTATTTTATCACTCATTGGTCTCACTGCCTCCTGTTATTTTATCACTAATTGGTCTCACGACCTCCTGTTGTTTTGAGTAATAAACATTGCCCACACTATTACGTTAGCCAACTGTTTATAATGAACGCAAATACTTCCAAAAAAGATATTATTTTACTATTATTTATTATTTTGAAAACAACATCGTGCAATAAATAATGTACAACGCACGTTCATGAAGTGTTTTACAGAATCGCTATCGCTCTGTTTTTAAACATTTTTTTCGATTCTGTAAAAACCTCTTCCCAACCTCGCATCGTAATATAGCCTACTATAACTAAACTTTTTTTTTATGTAGTTCTATGTATAACTCTTAATTCCTTTAAAATAGCGGATAAAAACTGGGCTAATATTCAGATAAAAGTGATCAATTAAGAACAGAAGTCAAATATTAATCACAAATAGGAATGAGATGCACAAAGAAATTAAGCATAGGCTCAATTCTGGAAATGCGTGCTATTATGCATTACACAGAGACTCTTGACGTCCCAACTCCTTTCAAAAACGTTAAACTGAAAATATATAAAACTATTATTCTACCAGTTATATTAAGTTATATGGATGTAAGACATGGACTCTTACTTTAAGGGAGGAAAGGAGATTACGAGTAACTTATTTGAGAATAAAGTTCTTAAGAAAATGTTTGGATCAAAGGGAGATGAACATACAGGTGAATGGAGCAGACTACATAACAGTGAACTACATCGTTTTTATAGGAAGCCATATATAATGAGAACAATTAAGTCTCGTAGACTGCGCTGGACAGGACATGTGACACGAATGGGGAAAGAAAGCATGGAATCTTCTTGTAGGAAAACCAAAAGTAAAACGTCCAGTTGGTTGACCTAGAATGAGATGGGAGAATAACATTAATTATGATTTGAGGGAAGTAGATTATACAGGGAGTGATTGGAAAATATTAGCTCAAGATAGGGATGTATGGAGAGCTTATGTCCGCGCGGCCATAAACCTACGGATTCGATAGTGCCAGTGAGTTAGTTAGTGTTATTTAAAATGTTTACATTATGATATAAAGAAATGTGAAATTGTGTTTCATAAGTTAATATTTATTTCTGTACATCAGACGGCAGAGTTACCTGTTATCACCGTCTCATTTTCGTAAAACTGAGTATAGATGTCAGTGAGTGACATATGGTTAGCACATTGCCTCAATAAAACATATAGTAAACAACTGAGGTGTTACTTGGAAGGACGGCACTAATTTAGACTTAAGGTTATTTTAAGAGCCATAAAATATTCTGACTCAAGGCTTAAAATTCCTCCTGGAGAATTTAACCTTTCGATTTTTCCATCATAAAAGTTCAATGATCCCAACCGGATATGAATCGCGACCCTTAGAAGTAAGTGCTAATTTACTATAAATTAGTTTAAGAGACCATTACTTGCTTTCAGTCATCTGATAACTCTCTTAGTTTAGAAAGTCAATTGATAAACTTATTTGTTGAAATTCTTTCAATAACAATTGGCATAAATCTATGATTAGCCCCACAAATTTCAGAACATTGTCCATAGAATACCCCCGGCCGATTAATTAAGAAACTGATTTGATTTAGTCGACCAGGGGTTGCGTCAGCTTTTACTCCGAGAAAAAATGAAAGAAAGAAAAATACTTCTGAAATAATAAATAGAATTATTCCTCATTGTAATCCTTTTGTAACAAACTTAGTGTGTAGTCCTTGATATGTTCCTTCGCGTACAATGTCTCGCCATCATTGAATTATTGTTAATAATATAATTGTTATACCTATCAATATTAATTCTTGATTATAGAGGTGAAATCATTTAATTAGCTCTGAAGACAACTTCTAGTCAACCCAGGGCAATCGTTAAAATGATACATGCCGTTAATTATATCTCGGGTGCCGGACATTGGCATCTTTTAAAAGAAATCTAAATTTATATTTGCTCTAAACTCGACTTCATTATTATCCAGTGTAAGAAATATATATTAATTGGTGTTTCCCGTATAATGTATCATATTTATATTATTATTATTATTATCATTATTATTATTATTATTATTATTATTATTATTATTATTATTATTATTATTATCGTATCATTATTGTTATTACCCTATAAAATGTTGTTTGTACATGACATTTACATTGCTACGTTTATTGTATCTTTAACTGTTTAT
This sequence comes from Diploptera punctata, assembly GCA_030220185.1. Classification (NCBI taxonomy): domain Eukaryota; kingdom Metazoa; phylum Arthropoda; class Insecta; order Blattodea; family Blaberidae; genus Diploptera; species Diploptera punctata. Next base: position 161,382 of record JASPKZ010000010.1, read on the forward strand.
AATTAGTATAGTGTATATCTATATTTGTCGAATATTTATTTGTATTTGTGCTGGTTGAGTGGAAGAGAGGGCCTTATGGCCTTAACTCTGCCAGAATAAATAAAGTATTATTATTATATTATTATTATTATTATTATTATTATTATTACCTTAATACTGGAAGTACGTACGACATAGTGCAATTGGTTACGACAATACACTACCAGCCGAAAGATTGAGGGTGCTAGTCCCGGTGGAATCATGTTTTTAAACTGACCCAAACCTTCTGGAGACACCATGGCCCTGGAATCGATTGAGTCTCTAATCGAAATGAGTACAGACGTTTTGTTCTGGGGTAAAGGCGGTCATCATGCAGGGCTTGACAACTTGTTTGATATCAACTGCCGATTGTCTAGAAAAAGTGGGAACCTTAACCTCCAACTACCCCAAGGGTCCCCTAAGGTCTGTAATGGGATCATTTTACCTTTACCTTACTGTATTATTATATTATGAAACGTGGCTATAATGGATGTAATTAAGAAAGTACTACGTTTATGAAATGAGCATTAGCAGACATACAGTTATCTTATAAAGAGCATGTTTTTCCTACTGGTATAATCAGAAGGAGCAAACAGAATAAGAGAAGAGAATCTGTCAATTTTCTTATATTGGAGGCTTGTTATTATTGATTGACAGGTGTTATGCATTCAGTGGTAGCTTTCCTTTTGGACCAACTGCTGGGACTGCGGTTCTGTGGAGGCACTTCCAATCGTTTATCGCTGTACCTTTTCAAAGCAGAGGTCACTTGAAAGGTGTTTTCTAGACAACAATACAGTCTGACAGCTCCTTTTGTTTCCTCCCCTTTGTCCAATAGATTAGAATCACTTAGGCATCTCTAAAAGCACGGCTGGAATCCATAATGCAAAACATACTGTAAACTGTTGAGAATAGCCAATAATTCTCTGTGTCGAGGCTTCAATAGGAATAACATGTGGCAATAAGGTAGAGGGGGAAATGTTTCTAAAGGGTTAATGTTGAACTATTGTAATAATAATAGGTTTTTTCTGAAAAAGAAAACACTAACACAAAATCCTTCAAATATCTAAAGAATTTTGGGTGACATGAGTCAGAGATTTTGGCGTCGCCTCCAGGATTCACGAAGTGCATTTGGTAGTAAGTGATTTCAGACATGTAAGCCTGCTCTACTGGAATGAGTGAGGAAAAATGTCCCTTTAAGCACCATGTAAAATAACGGGTTCTAACGTTTGCATGACTGTAAAAATACAATAACAAAAAAATAATAAACCAAGGATATGTCTACCTCTTGACAAGGATAAACCTTTTAAAATCACTTAAATGTCATCAGTTTCTCTGATCTCTAGTTTCTCTTCAAGCCTGTCCTTGTCATCTGTAAATTGTGTAGCTTATGCCTATTATATATATTATTATTCAAATTGTAGACAATACGTAATTTATATATATATATATGTGTGTGTCCCACGAACTCAGATAAATAAAAATGAAATAAAACTTAATTTCAAATAAAATAATAAAGAAGAAACGTCAATCCGACGAAAATTACACAAAAAAGTATTCTTATAAATAAAATTCTTGCATATTCAGCCAAAAAAATTCATGCAAATCCATCTCTTCTATACTCCACATTAAACTCATATAGCCTATATATATATATATATATATAAGAAAGTTTTCTTGGGTTTTCTGCGTCTTGGATTCAGTGGCTAGAGGCCGAACTTGAATCCAAGTTCGGCCTTTATTCATACTTACATACGCGAAAATCTGCAATATATATATATATATATATATATACATATATACAAAATAACCAGCTAATACTCGGCTAATACTACGCCTAAATAAATTAAATGTGTTTTTATGTCGAGTTGAATAAGTAAAAAGAAAAAAAAAACAGTTATAAATTTATATCGTATTTAATTTTATTTTATATACCCCATGCTGATTAAACCGGAGTTGCCCGAGAATCTACTTATCCCGATCTTCTTGGCATCAATGAGCTGAAACACAAAAATGATTATTGTGAGTTATCCGTAAAAAGGTAGGCATATGCTGTCGCGAACTTTTTTGTAGAATTTTTTGAGATACTCAATTCTGTGCAAATTAATTTGGTGTATTTGATGTGATTTAGGCAGTGTAAGCCATTTACGCGTCCAAAAATCGACTTTTTAGTGTAATGATGCACTTTTTTTTAGCTGCAAGCCTATAGTATATATATGGTATTGTTATACAGTAAATCTTGTTCAAAGCGGAATCGTATGGGACCATTTTTTTCACATTTGACAAAATTCCGCATTATAAAAAAATTATTAACCAATCTTAGATTATAGATACCGTATATGCCTTTTTACGTGGATTAATTGTAGTTCCACTGCCGTAGGAAAGTGAAGTTATAGTATTGCGAACGATTTCGACGGTAACACGCAAAAAAAAAAAAAAAAAAAAAAACAGTCCGTTTCGTCAGCGTTAAAAGTGTCTCTTAGGCCCGTGTCCTGAAATTAAATTATGCAGTTTCGGCTTCCACTCACTAACTATATTTTCGTCCACATCCTTTGATTTCCCGCAAATTTCATTCCACACTACATTGTGTCGTCTTTTAAAACTGTACAGCCAACTGAAGATGTCTTGAAATTGTCATTTTCTAGGGATGTAGCAACAGTTAGAGCTTGACTTTGGAGCATCGGTCCAGAAATTTGGAGATTTTTTTTTATCGTGCACTTGTAAAACACTTCTTGATTTCTTCATTTATTTTATTGATTTATTCTGCTTTCTTCTTTGTTTGATCATTTCCTTGCATCCATTCATTCATTATTTTTTCTTTGTGTTATAAAATTTCATAAACTTGAGTTTTTCCACGTTTAAATTTAGACATTACTTCGCGTACTGAGAGTTTTTTTTTAATCTTCAATAATTGTCACTTTTTCGTTTAATGACAATGATACATACGATTTACCATCTTTATTCCGGAAATTCAGAACGCTACCTGTGAGTATACAATCGGTCTCAGATCTTAAACTAATTTAAGATTTTACAGTGCACTGGTTGTTTGTAAGACAGATATCACACGCCAAATATTTGTTAAACGAAACTGTATTTCGCATAATGGGTGGGCAGTGAGGCCGAAAGAAAAAATCCAGATACAGGTAAAACATCTACTTCACCGGGCGGTAGAAATCAACCCTTATTGTTATTTCACCTAACGGGAATGAAGTGGAAACTAATTTATTTCTCTCTCAGTCTTTCCGCCTTATAAACATTTTTTTCATGAATTGTGTAAAAATATCCTTCCGTTTCCATGTTGGACAGATTCAGTTTTATACAAAATAAATACACGTAATATTGCTATTATTTCACCGGGACCAATACATTTGTTCACATTGGACAGATTTCCACATTATTCACGTTCCGGATGAAACAAGTTTTACTGTATATGTTAATTTTCCCAAAAAAACTCTAATTGATGGTAAAAATCCCTATTCAAATAGGTCAAGTAGTTTTGAGTCATAATGGACAGACAGACTCGCCACAGGCGTTCATTTTTATATTAAAAACAGATGGAAAGCAGGGGAGAACACCAGAAATGTCGAAATGATAACATGGAGCATTGAATTAGAAAAAAAAGAGGGAAAGTGCCCAATAGGTAAGCCAAGAATGAAATAGGAAAATAATAGTAATCAATATTTGAGGGAATAGGGAATGAAAAAGGGGATGGATGCTTCTTGCAAGAAAACCAGAGCGAAAACTAGTTGGTAGACCGAGAATGAGATGGAAGAATACGGTAACATCAACCATGGTTTAGTGAAGCAAATTATAAAACATTTGCTTAGAATAGGGATGTATAGAGAGCTTATGTATGCCATGAAACTACGGGTTCGATAGTGACAGAGAGTTAGTTTAATATTTGAGGGGGTAAATTAAGCCCTGTACAGATGATTGGAAAACAGTTTAGGATAGGGAAGTATGGAATGCATATGTCTGCACTACCGTGGACCTCCGAGTTTGATAGTGGCAGAGAGTTAGATATGGGAACTTGAGGAACTCGAACTAGCATTTCGTGTATATCTGTAGCAAGGCATGATTCCTTGCAGTGCGGAACTTGTTCGGCATGTGAATAGTTTTAATTAAATTAATAGAAAAGTTACAGTTTGAATGTTATGAATGGGTTTAATTAATGAACTCTGTGACGGGTTGTTTTACTGAAATAGCGACTTACTCACAGTATCCCATTTGTAACATGAGAACCACTCCTGTGTATTATGTTAACACACGACACATAAAACCTCAAATGACAGTCGTTAATATATGTTATGACAACTGATACACGTCATAATACTTCAGATAATGTTTTTTGTCCTCATCAGTAAATAGAGTTACAAATTATGATTACAGTAATATTCTACACTCTCCATTTAAAAAAAAACTTCTAGTATAAATTTGACACATATCGCAATTTGTAATATCTTTACTTTAACACAACTGAGCTAACAAAGTGCAGTGTCTATACGTTCTTGTCTTGACTATGCATTCCTCTCTACTCAGACGGTGTTCTCTGATTCCGACGTTTCGGTATTAATTAAATACACTGAAGAATATAAGTATTTGGGAATTAAAATTACTAAAGATGGAAAAAAAGAAACAGAGATAAGAAACAGGATCAATATAGGAAAGTATGCTATATCTGCCCTAAATGGAATAGTATGGGACAAACATATCTTCAAAGAACAAAAAAAAAACTATTTTTAATACAATAATCAGAAGCATTATTACCTATGGAGCTGATGTGTGGGCTTTAAATGCACAAATGAAAAACAATTACTCGCCACTGAAATGGACTACTGGAGACGTGCTGCAAGAATATCCAGGAAGGATAAAATCAGAAATTCATATAGGCCTATAAAAGAAAAAATGCAGGTACAATATTCAATATTAGATTTTATAAAGAAGAAACAATTAAATTGGTACGGACACATTAGAAGGATGGAAGAAGGAAGACTACCTAAGATAATCATGGATTGGGAACCACAGGGAAGGCAAAAGAAGGGTAGACCAAATATTACGTGGATTCAGGGAATCAATGAAGCTAAGAGGGAATGGGAAATAGAAGAAGATATATGGATGAACAGACAAGAATGGAAAAATGTGTTGAAACAAATGTGTAGTTAACTGTGAACATGGGTACCGGAAAAATGTATATTCATTGTAAAAGCCGGAATAATAATAAAAACATTATTATTATTATTAGTATTATTATTGGGGCACGCCGTAGCGTAGTGGTTAAGGCACTGCGCTACAAGTCGGAAGGTCGAGGGTTCAAGTCCCGGTGGGGTCAGGATTTTTAAACTGACCAAAACCTTCTGGCGGCATTATGGCCCTGGGGTCGACTCAGCCTCTAACGAAAACGAGTACAAGACGCTTGTTCTGGGGGTAAAGGCGGCCGTCACACAGGGCTGACAACCCGGCTGGCATCAAGTGCCGATTGTCTAGAAAAAGTGGGAGCCTTAACCTCCCACTATCACAAGGGCCTCCCGAGGCCTGTAGTGGGATTACTTTACTTACTTTATTATTATTATTATTATTATTATTATTATTATTATTATTATTATTATTATTATTATTTTGAATAATATATATCGCAGTATTATTTAATAAAGACGAAACTAACATTAGCATTTAAAAATATATATCTCAGAAATTTGACAGTATTTCAACGTCTGAATAAAAAATGTCTTAAGGAGACATTTCCTTGTTGTAGGAATGTATGTCTAAAAGCATATGTCCTTCCCACACCGGAACGTTCTTAAAGAGGAAACACGCATGATTTCACGTTATTACAACACAAAAGACGACATGTGCAATTGACAGAAAAATAAAAAAAAAGTTGGGTATGTATGTCCCTGATGGCTAAAGTTTATCATTTCTATACTGATCATCTGGGGACAAAGAGAAACGTTGAAGACGGAGGAATGGGGACACCAAAAGAATAAAAGCCTCTATGTACACGCACCTGTGATAAGCAGGTCAATTTCTTTAGAGTACTTCTAGAAGCTTCCTTATCTTATCCAGTTATCTCATCGCGTCTTTCTTTCTTTTTTTCTACAAAAAGAAGCTGCCCAGATCTGGAGACGGTGGTTTTCTGATCGAATCCCGAGATTTCAGATAGCAACGAACAGTCTCCCTCTTATCCAACATTTACATCACGGTCCTTTGCTTCTTCCCAATATTGTTGTGAGATTCTTATTGATTTCAATTTTCTTCAGTGGCGTTACATGGACCGGTTTTCTTGAACAAAGTATTTGAAACAAATTCAATGAAGATATATGTACATGCGCTCATGAATAGAGACCACTTGGCAGATTTTATAATTTTTTAATTCCAGGATTGTTTCTGTTATTTACATAGGTATCCTCAACCAAAAATATATTTTTTTTTTTCTTCCACACTTCCCGGTCTTGCGTGTCTACTTCTGTCATATTTCTCTTTTTCACATTGTCTTAAATTACCTTCATCCACGTTGGCTTTGGTCTATCACGTTTCCCTTTTCCAGGAGGTATCCATTTCAATACTTATTTGTTTGTTTGTGTGTCCCTTCTTCTCATTATATGTCCATACCACCTTAGTTGAATTTCTTCAATCTCTTGTACAATATTCTTTTCTACATTCATTATTTCTCTTATTGTATATATTATTGCTTACTTTATCAAATTTTGATATTCTTGCCTATCTTCTTAAAAAGGTCCATTTCTGTGACTAATAATTTATTTCTGTGTTTTTGCTTCAATGTCCATGTTTCCGCACCATATAATAAAATACTCTTCGCAATTGTGTTATATATTAATAATTTAGTCCTCTTAATTATATGCTTACTCCATAATATATAATTTAATATGCCAATAACTTTCTTTATCTCTAATATTCTTTTTTCGATGTTTAATTCAAATGATCCATCTTTTTGAATTATTGATCCCAAATACTTAAAATATTCTACTGTTTTAATCTTTGTTCCATTTATTTTTAATTCCTCGGAAAGATCTGTGCTCATATCCATCCAACCATCCAATAGTAATTCTGCCCGAGGGAGGTCTTTAACTGCAATCATAGCATTTTCATGCTATGCTTTGCAGCTTTACTACGGAATTATAGGTGTGGTAGCTTCCCTTTGCTTTCCGCATCGTGAAGGATGATGATGATAATGATAAGATAATGATGATGGCTGGATGATTTTTGGGGACCGTTGGGCCCTAAGCTTCCTGAAATTTGTCTTACAGGTGAGGAGAAACTCCGAAAAAACCTCACCCAGGAGCCTGTTCCTACCGGGAATCGAACCCTGGCCCACTGCGTGACAAGGCAGCACGCTACCTCGAGACCAAAGCGGTGAACTGTGCTCATATATCTGTTATAATTAATTAATTTTTAAATGTGTTTTCGATAATAGAAGTGAAAAATCCGTCACGCAGGAACTCAGAAAGTCTACGTTGTGGTCTGATTTTGGTGATTTACGGAATATATATTTATTTTGTTCATACTTACAATAGAAAAATAAAATTTTGGATGTCAACTTATTTAACTGTGTAGGACTGCAATGAAAACAAATCATGCATAAAATTAATAATATCTATTACATATTGTTGTATATAATTTTATACATATTTAAATAATATCTAAAAGGTAAAAAGATTATGTGATTCCACTACGAGCCTCAAGTAGTCTGGGATAGTAGGAGATCATGGCCGCGCGAACATAAGCTACCTATATATCCCTAACCTGAACTAATGTTTTCCGATCATCCTCTGTATAATTCATCTTTCTCAAATCTCGGTTAATGTTATTCTCCCAAATCATTCTCGGCTAACTACTGGGCGCTTTCCGTCCAGTTTTCCTACAGTAAGTTTCCATGACTCTATCATTCTCCATTCGTGTAACATGTCCTTCACATCGCTATCTGTTCTTATTTCATTTAGTCTTTATTTTATCTGGTTTCCTATAAAAATCATCATTGTTCAATATTATATAGTCTTCTCCATTGACCTCTCTCTTCATTTATCTTTAGTCCAATATTTTTCCTAAGAACTTTATTCCTAAAAACTCATGTTTTCTACTCCATTAAAGTAAGAGTCCATATTTCGCTTATATATATTAAAACTAGAAAAAATAAGTTCAATATAGTTTAGTTTAACGTTTTTGAGGTAAGTTGCTACAACAATATGTCTCTCCAATCAATAATAGCATCCGTTTCCAGAGTTAAGTCTATGTTTAATTTCATTCTGATCCTCACTCCAGTTTGTATTGATTGTTCTTAGGTATTTGAATTCAACCATTTCTTCAAAATTTCTAAAATTTGTTATTAACTGTTCATCTCCATTATAAAATTTGTTATTAACTGTTCATCTCCATTATAAAATGCATTTTTACGTGTAACTACGTATTTAAATTAATTGAAATTTACTTCCAACTCCAGTTCCTTAGTGTTCCTGGTGGGCTATCTTGATAGAATTCCAAGAGTAGGCAGTGAGTATCGGCATGTGAAATAAGTAGAACATAAATAGGTCTTGTGAAGAGGGTCAAAACTTGTCTAGGGTCGATGAATCTTTTATTTATACGATAAGGATATAATTTATAGGGCATAAATATCTTCCTGTAGCCAAAGTTACAGCACTTATATGTTGTTTTCTCCATTCAATTGTATATTTCCAATCTCCTTCCTGCAATTAATTCTGCACTATTTATCCTGTAATCGTTCATATCCTTGCATTCTTTCGTCGACCCATTTTCTTTCACTGATGCATTTTTTAAGGACAGAACAATATTGATCCAATATCATATAATAATGGGTACTGCAAGTAGAAACACCTCAAGCCTGTAAAAACAGGCTCTGAGAAAATTTGCTGTCCTTTCTTACCCATATAGGGAAGTTCGAGTAATGTGGACCCTTGTGTTTGAGTGGACCCTGTTAATATCTTCTTTGATTGGTGCTGCCCTCGAACAGAAAATATTTTAACTTCTTCCCTTCATCAACTTTGACGGGTTCAAGGCCAGTTTTTGTTATTCTTTGTGCGAAGAAGGGTCTGTGATATTTATGAAAATGACCACTTTAAAAGTGTTTCAAACTAAGAATCAATACTTAATTTCTGCCCTTGAATATTACAAATGTTGAAAAAACACCTAATTATATTATGTAGATGCTGTTTTAATATGCTAACGGGTTTGGTTTGATATTATGTGACATGGTGGCTGTGTAAAATAATTAAACATAACAAAGGAATTCTGTTAATGTGGACCCTCTGGGTCCACTTTATACGAATACGTATATTTTATCAATGAGGATGCTATCTGTAAAAACCATTCACTTAATTAATTGTATTTAATATCCTTGTAATTTTACTAAACCCAAAGACCGTCGCTTTCTGTAGTTGAATGACGTGTGAATGTTATAATCATCAATAATTTTTCGAAACATTAAACAAATATCAACTCTTTTTAATTATGATCAGTCATAAATATTTTTAGATTAATCTGTGCATGTCTGTATAAATTAATAGAGTAAATAAACTTAAAAATAGCCTAAAAGCTAAAGTGGGCTCTGGGGTCCACTTCATGCGAATATGGAGGTTAAAGTCGACCTTTCTTGGAAAGGAAAAAAAAAAATTATAAATTATGAAGATGTATATTTGAATAAATTAACCTTCGGAGGACTGCAGGATGCTATGACTATATATCTTTCGGTCTTATTATGTTTTCTACTACTAGATCACAAAAAAAAAATGAAGACATCTTAGAAGAATTACACATCGAACCTTTAGAAAACAAAATTTCTGATTATAAGTCAAGATGGATGCAACATGTTAATCGAATGGAAGATCACAGAATACCTAAACCAATGTTAAGATATCAACCTGCAGGAAGAAGAAGACCAGGACGTCCACTCAAAAGACTTTTGGATGGTGTTTCTCTTGAGACCGAAACAGGTCAACAAATGGCCTAAATTCGTGAATGTACTATGATGATGATGAATAAATTAACAATGCTATTTCATAGTTACAACACTATTGCTAATCACTGTAATTAAACAAAATTCAAATCCCTTAATTAAGAGAAGAAATGCAACAAATTTAAAACAGGGGTCCAAATTACCCGAAGCTTTTCTATATGAAATGTCAAGTTAAATATTGTTTTCCAACCAAGAATATCGACATAAACATCGTAGGCACAATAGTTTAATAATATAATATCCTCAACTCGTTTCCAACTCATGGTCGGATCGAGGGATGAGATGAGATGAGATGAAACCCCTTATATAGAGGACTATGAATTACAAGGGTGTCTGCCAACCACGCCTGGCGCATTATCACAGGGACAGACGAACGAAATGGATGATATGAGTATGTAGAAATGATGGAATGAAATTATGGTAGGGGAAACGGGAGAAAACCCCTAGAAAAACCTGCCCAAGCTCCGTTTCGTCCGCTATGAAACCCTATGGAGTGACCGAGACTCGATTTTGGGACCCCAGCGGTGAGATGCGAGCGTCTAATCGCTTGCGCCACAAAGTCGCCTTGGCACAATAGTATACACAGTTTAATAGTAGCATATGAATGCCAGGTGCGAGTTTTGTAAGTGAAGCTGGTTTTCAGTCACTGACATCGCTATTTCCCAGATGAATTTCACAAACTGCACAATCAACAACGTATATTCAAAATAAAATAAATTATTGTATCTTACTAATTTAAAATAACTTAAAATTTATGCTCGTTTCATAAACATTAGCATTATTGCTACCATCGTAGACTCACTCCATAATACGCTATGATGTAATCAACTAACAACTCACTCACACTATCGAAACCGGAGGTTCATGTTATACTGACATAAGTTCTTCATACATTTTTTAGCTAGTATAATCTAACATTTCCTATATAATCCACTTCTCTGAAATTATGGTTAAAATTACTATCCGGCCTCATTCTTTGCCTACCGGCAATTTTCATGCCTTCCTTTCAATCCCCATTCGTACCAAGTGCCCTGTTCATCGAACCCGTGACTTAAACGTCTGGTTTCCCATAATACCATGTAGCTCATTGTTAAGACATTGTCTCCATTCGCCTATCTGATAATATATATCTCTCTCTCTCTCCCCTTATAGGTACTTTTACGTGCACCATGCTACATAGCCCTTACAGGGACACGATCTGACGAGAGAGGATTTAAAACTCTTGATCACACATTTACTTTTTTGGTCACACAAGGACATACAGGACCTTCTCGAATGAGTGATCAGCTCAACGCCAGGTCACCTCCGAGATAATACGAACATTTAATAACACACAACATGCATACTAACCGAAGGAATGCGATATGGATGACTAATGATGTCAAAATGATATTTGGAGACTAATTCAGTCTTAATGATTTGTGAGAGGTAAAGAAAAAGCCCCGAGAAAAATCTGTTCCAGAAACTTGCTCTGACCAAGGATCAAACCCGTGCCCGCCGCATAAGAGGTAACTATGTTATCCCGGAACCACTGCGGTGGATTAATCTATTTTTGGTCCAAATACTTTACTAAGAGCTTTACATAGCAGTGAGTTGCATGATATTTATGGAAGACCGTATTAAAAAGAACAGTTAAGTCTCGTATACTACGATGAAAAGGACATGTGACACGAATGAGAAATGAATGAGGGACATGGAAACTTCTTATGAGAAAACCAGAAGGAAAGTGCCAATTAGGTAAACCAAATAGAGGTGATAGATTGATATTAACCGTGATTTATGGGGTATAAATTATATACAGGGTATGATTACAAAACAGTTCAGGATATGGATATATGGAGAGCTTCTGTCCATGCGACATGGACCTACAGGTTAGTATCAGTGAGTTAGTCAAAGTGAAATATAAAATAAAATTATGGCAAGTACAGAATGGATATTAGAATATTAGAGTTCTTAGTAGTTCAAAATAATTATTTATCATATTAAAATTGTAATCTTTCTAAATCAAGATGTATTAATATTATGTGCGTCAAAGTACGCCACTGCAGATGCAGTTTGAGACACTTCTCTGTGCTAACTCTTTAACCAAAGAACATTAGTTGTGGCTAGGTTGGTACCATGTATCTTTTCAGGGGACGAGAGGTAGCAACTGTTAGGCATATAGACACAAGTCTAAGGGCCTATTGGAGTCAGAAAATGTGCAAGATAACATCATATAGCCAAGGTATATAACAAGAGAAAAGATGAACGGCTATGCAATAGTTGGAAGTCCTGGTTTTTAATCTCAGCATCTCTGTTGGCCTGTAGGGTTTTGTTGGAGTTCGATAATTGAAGAAGATAGCATTGATTCTGGCGGTCGGTTGCTGCCAGTCTCTCCTCCTCCCTCCACTCTTTTTCTCCCGCCCATTCCATTATGGATACGGCTTGCTTTCAGAAAATAGGTAAGATTCTTGTCCCCCCTCTAACCTAAACATGAAACTAATGGTATGGAACCCATACACCCTGGCATATCGCATAAAGATCTGCTATCGTATGTTGAGAGGAGACCTCAATTGTTATAACCGCAGAGGACAATGACATCTGGGGACAACGTCGAGGGCTTGAAAAAGGTAAATAAGAGGTGGAGGAACAGGGTGTTATTGAAACGTAAACCACAAGGTCAGAGCGATAAGTATAGTCCTATAAAAAGTGTCCCTCCTCTTCTTCCCCTTCAACAACTTCTTACGGTCTGATGCTGTCTTTCTTAAGAATTCATTTCTCCCCAGGGTGGCTGTGCTATCCAATGCATAGGACAAACCACAATACACGCCGGATAATCTAAAACTCCCCAGGATGAGAAGTATCGGTATCACTTCTTCCGGGTTCCGCCTCTGTTATAAATAATTATCATAATTATTTATAAGTAAATCTATAGCTAAAGGAAGATGTAGTAGGCATTTCCATCTGCTCTCCAAGGAGCATAGGGCTTCCAATAAGATCATTAACAAACTCTATTCCTTGCCAGAACCTTAAAATCACTCTTCCCCAATAATAATCAACGCTTAAAATCGCCTTCAAAACTAATAGCTCAACAACATCATATCCAACAAAATAGAAGTAACAAATAAATATGAAAATAAAGGCATTTATAAACTAAAGTACAATAATTGCGAAAAGTTTTACATAGGCAAAACAACAAGACATTTCAACACAAGATAATCTGAACATTAAAAAAAATTATTAATAACGAAGAAAAATAAAGTTTTGCCAAACCCCTACTATAAACGAGTCATCAGTTCGATAAAATCGATAATAATATGCCAGTACTACACAGAGAGTATAACAACAACAGGATCAGCATTCTTGAAGATTTAGAGATTCTAAAAGAAGCAAAGAATACAGTCCTACTCAATGAGAACACATCCGCAGATCTAAACCCGTTTTATAAGTTATACAACATCAGTACCAGTTAAAATGCAGAAGATGAAACATTGTTTTTGAAAGGCCTCCATGTTGGAACTACTTGATGAAGTTTAATAATTTAGTTGAGGACGACTGACTTACCAGGTACCAATTTTATATTTAATATCTCCTTCCCCCATTGCTCAGCTTCCCTTTTCACAGTACATTTCAGGCGATTCAGGGTCTTCCTCTTCTTCTTCTGGGCATTTATTTAGGATTCCATTTCACAGCCATGTTTGCTGTATTTCCATATTCGCTTCTTAAAACACTTCCAATCCTTTTTCATGTTCTTTGTTTAAATTGCTTGGAAATCTTAGAACTGATTTGTCAATTTCCACAAGACCTTATTGGAAATTATTTTTGGACACCAAGTTCATATAAATCTTACAAGGGAACTGTCAACAATTACATGCAGAAATCTAATTTGAAATGTATCCCCTCTTTTTCAACCAATCAACCTGAGAACCCGAACTGATTGCAATGGGGTTAGTATCGCCCACAAAAATTTGAATAATGCAATCTGACTATTCCGGGAACATTTCGTCATTGAATTCCAGAGCATGCTCACCACGACTGAATAATGTTTGCTGCCAAACTATAGATATCTTATTGAAGCGATATGCTGATCACATGTCACTTGCTGACATATGTTGGAAAATAACTAACTAACTAACTGACTGTAACTATCGAACCGTGGATTCATGGCCGCGCGGACATAAGCTCTCCATACATCACTATGCTGAGCTAATATTTTCCAATCATTCCCTATAGAATCTACTTCCCTCTAATCATGGTTAATGGGCGTTTTCGCTCTGGTTTTCCTACAAGAAGCTTTAATACCACTCTTTCATTCCCCATTCGTGCTACATGTCCTGTCCATCGCACTCTACGAGACTTAACTGTTCTTATTATATCTAGCTTCGCATAGGCCTAAAGACCATGCAGTTCTCTGCTCTGTAGTTTTCTCCATTCACCTGACTGTTCATCTCTCTTTGGTTCAAAAGTTTTCCTAAGAACATTAATCTCAAATAGTCGTAATATTATTTCCTCCCTTAAAGTAAGTGTTAATGTTTCGCATCCATATAATATAACTGGTACAATAATAACTCCGGCCGCGAAAGCCTAAGTCAATATAGTAGAATAATAGTTTTATATATTTTCAATTTAACGTTTTTTGAAAGGAGTTGGGACGTCAAGGGTCCCTGTAATGCACAATAGCACGCATTTCCAGAATTGAGCCTATGTTTAATTTCTTTGTGCATCTCATTCCTATTTGTGATTATTGTTCCTAGGTATTTGAATTCAGTCACTTCTTCAAAATTTCTCTCATTTGTCATTAGCTGTCCATATCCATTATATGTATAATGTATTTCTATGTGTGACCATATATCTAGTTTATTGAAATTTACGTCCAGTCCCAATTTCTTAGTGTTACTCAATAGTGTGTGCGTGTTGGCTCTTAGTATCTCCTCGCTTTCACACTACATCATCAGCATAAACTAACAGCTTATTAATACCATTGAATTGTAGGCCTTCTTCATCCTCTAAAGGTTTGATGACATGCTCTAGTACAAAATTGAATAACAGAGGAGATAGTGTATCTCCTAGCTTCAACCCATTGTGAATTTCAAATGTATCCGAAAACTGTTTGCCTACATAAAAAAAACTCCTGGCGCGACAGGCCTAGAGGGCCCTTAGCCTACCAGCCGGCTGCTGGCCTCACATCCACATGTGTCAGTCACAGAGGTAGATGATCATCAGTCAGTGTTGGGGTGACATGTGGTCAGCATGTCGAGTCCCCCAGCCGTTATAGCTGGTTTCCTCAACCTGGAGCCGCTACTTATTGTAGCTACCCAATTGCCTCACGATGCTGGGTGGGCACCGGTCCCATACTGGCCGAAATACCATGAGAAAATTTCTTCCCCCATGGAGATTTGAACCAGCGCAAGTCCCATAGCTCTGCGTCAAGGCTTCCTGCCTTAACCATTCGGCTACGGCGCGGGACGTTTGCCTACATGCACCCTATTATCTTGGCCAAAAACTCCACTAAGGAACACCAATCGGGCCCATACTGGATAGACTACTACGTCTATTACAAGCCTACTACTTCTTTCTTCTTCTTTTTCTTCCTTTGGCTCTAAGGTTCTCTAAGACCCTTGGTCTCCTTCATAACAACTGCCCATTCTTTTCTATTTTATACCTTTCTGTCTCCACCTTTTCACCTCCAATTGTCTTAAGTCTTCCTCAACCTTATATAACCATCTTAGTTTCTGTCTTCCAACCTTTCTTCCTCCTTCTGGTTTCCCTTCTAAAATCTTTCTTGCACCTCATTCTTGCTCCTTTCGCAACCCATGTCGTGCGCATTCCAGTCTCTTTCTTCTAATATCTCCTACCAGATCTAAATCCCTAGGCTTATAGGTCTACAATTCTTTCAATTACTGGTTCATTCTAATTCTCCATAACTACAACAACAACTACTACTACTAAAACTACTTCTTCTTCTTCTTCTTCATTTGCCTCTAAGGTCCTCTAAGACCCTTGGCCTACTTCATAACTGCCCATTCTTCTATATTATATAGCTTTCTGTCTCCACCTTTTCACCTTCAGTTGTCTTCAGTTTGCTGTCCCTTTCTCAACTTTATCTAACCATCTTAGTTTCTGTCTTCCTACCTTTCTTCTTCCTTCTGGTTTCCCTTCTAAAATATTTCTTGCACCTCATTCTTGCTCCTTTCGCAACCCATGTCGTACCCATTCCAGTCTCTTTCTTCTAATATCTGCTACCAGATCTAAATCCCTAGGCGTATAGGCCTATAATTCTTTCAATTACTGGTTCGTTCTAATTCTCCATAACTACAACAACTACTACTACTAAAACTACTACTACTACTACTACTTCTTCTTCTTCTTCATTTGGCTCTAAGGTCCTCTAAGACCCTTGGCCTCCTTCATAACAACTGCCCATTCTTCTATATTATATAGCTTTCTGTCTCCACCTTTTCACCTTCAATTGTCTTAAGTCTTCCTCAACCTTATATAACCATCTTAGTTTCTGTCTTCCAACCTTCCTTCTTCCTTCTGGTTTCCCTTCTAAAATCTTTCTTGCACCTCATTCTTGCTCCTTTCGCAACCCATGTCGTACGCATTCCAGTCTCTTTCTTCTAATATCTCCTACCAGATCTAAATCCCTAGGCCTATAGACCTACAGTTCTTTCAATTCCTGGTTCGTTCTAATTCTCCATAACTACAACTACTAGTACTACTACTACTACTACTATTATTATTAGTATTATTATTAAAAGAACCCCAAGCATAAAATAACAAAACTCTGAACAACATCCATGGGCACTTTTATTTCCAGATTTAATTGCGATGCTAATAGCCTAAATTGTTAAAGGGAATCGGCAAACAAATATAGTAACACTGAGACTAACATCCCCATTGTGATATACACACAACTAACAGTTTTGCATCTACGTAGTGTAACTGGGAGGACAACTGTTTTAGTTTGTATTTTGTTTAGAGAAGTTGAGATAATAAAACTCTCTCTAATGCATAATAGCTTGCGTTTCCAGAGTTTAGCTCATGTTAAATTCATTTCTGCACTTCATTCCTGTTTGTAATTATTGTTCCTAGCAATTTTGATTCTGCCTTTTATTTTCAAAATCTATCTCATTTGTTGCTGTCCCTTCCTATTTAATTGTATATTGAGCATATATTTCAAAGATAACCGCAACGACCTCAACATCTTTCCCCTCCATGAAAAAAAAATGGATTATATAAATATGATAGATGGAATTCCTATGTATTGAGGATATATCCTTATTATTATTGTTGTTGAGGGGATTAGGTTACTTTTTTGGATGTGATTATATTTCCTATGGTCTAAATCCTTCATTCCTAATCCAAGGCAAGTCCATGATTACAAAGCAACAGGAAGACGGAATCTGGGACGATCGAGGAAGCTTTGGAAAGAGTTCATTTAACTGTAATATAGGCCGGAACAGGAGATTCACCTAAAACATGAATTGATGATGTTCTATTGATGTTTACTTCCAGCACCATTTTGTTAGTGTTATTTAATAGAGTATGTGTGTTGGCTTTTAGCATTTCCTAAAAAAACGCTTCAGCATATACCAACGGTTTGATAATGTTATTGAGTTGTATGTCCTTTTTATCCTTTGGTTTGATTGCATACTCTAGTATAAACGTGAATAATACAAGAGATAATGAATCTCCTTGCTTTAAACCTCAGTACATTTCAAAAGTAACTGGAAAGTGTTTACCTATCCGCTCTCTACTTTAATTAGTTATACTAACTAACAAACTCACTGACTGAAACCATCGAACCTATAGGACCATGGCCGCGCGGTATAAGCTCTCCATATTTCCCTATCCTGAGGTAATGTTTTTCAGTCATCCCCGTATAATCCATTTCCCTCAAATCTAGTTAATATTATTCTCCCGTCTCATTTATGGCCTATCAACTGGGCGTTTTCCCATCTAGTTTTCCTACAAGAAGCTTCCATGTCCCTCTTTCATTCCCCATTTGTGCCACATATTTTGCCCATTGCAGTTTACGGGACCTAACTGTTCTTATTGTATTTGGTTTCCTACAAATATAAATATTTTGTAGTTGATAGTTCACTGTTATGATGTTTTCTTCAACCTGTCTGTACATCTCTCATTAACATTTTTTCCTAAGAATTTTATTCTCAAATACTCGTAATATTTTCTCCTCCCTTAGTGCAAGAGTCAATGCTTAGTATCCATATAATATAACTGGGTGAATAGGCCTAACAGTTTTATATATTTTCAATTTAACGTTTTTTGAGAGAAGTTGGGACGACAAAAGTCCCTGTAATGCAAAATCATAGCATGCATTTCCAGAATTGTGTCTATGTATAATTTCTTTGTGCACCTCATGTAATTATTGTTCCTGGCTATTTAAATTGAGCCACTTCTTCAAAGTTTCCTTCATTCGTCATCAAATGTCAATTTCCATTATAAATTAGTTATAATATTATTAACAATTTTAAATGGATATTCATTTCATCGTTTGGGAACATCACGTGTGGTCCAAACCTTAATTATTATACTGCTGTAATACCTAGTGTTAATTTTGTAGAGAACATACTGCATTGGGTGTCTGTTGGTATAATGGAAGGAGGTGGTATGCTCTACTTCAAGACAACATGCTGAAGTGTATTTATGTGATGTAATAATAATATAGTCTGGAAAGAAAACAACACTGGCTAGCCTTGAGTTTCATCCGTCCACTTAAAGTTGATCACATATAAAGCAGGTGCAAGTGTTGATGAAGGGGTTTCAAATTGTATACTCCGAAATATTCATTTACTGTTTTACACCTTGGCAGCTCCTACGATGAAGACGTGTCAGAAATTTAACTTTTTGTGTGTAAACTTCTAAGCTTTTTGTTGCGGGAGGAGGTACAGAGGGTCATGATGTTTTATTATCAAATTACTTTTTCTTAAATAAATATATGTTTTAAGGGGTACTGGATTGTCCGATATCCCTAATTTTTTAGTTATTTACGTTACAAGTATTGAAAGTGTGATTTTACGATGTTTTGAGATGTTTGCGGTTGTAACGAAGCCGAAGAAGGAATTTCGAAACGAATTCGAAAACTTTTCGATTATGACAACCTAAATAGTATAATTTTATTTCACTCTACTCGTATGTGGAGCCAGATACAATTTCAGACATACAATTATGGAGGATAAACAAATATATTTTTTCTCATTTTTTTATTAGGAATATTCCAAAATACAGTGTTTCTCCTTCAATCCAAAGTGATTTGTCGCCGAGGTTTCTGTCTAAAGCATTTTCTTCCTTCAAATCTCTAGCGTCCATACTTCTCCTCATTCCATCTATCCAACGTTCTCTAGGTTCGTCTCTTCCACTTTTTCCATTAGTCCTCCAATCAAGGATATTCTATGGTATTCTATCTTCTTCCATTTTTATGAGGTGTCCATTCCATTTTAAACATTTTACTTCTATTTCTTAGAATAGGCATATATTTTCATTTTTTCAACTTGCATAATTTACCTTATTGTGCTGTTTCAGACTTTATCCTTTCTTGAAATTCTTGTCGATCTCCTCCATAAATCCATTTCTACTGCTAACAGCTTGTTGGCTTGTTTTCTACTTACTGTCCAGGTTTCGGAGCCATATAATAAAATGCTTTGTAACAGAACTTGAAATACAGTTTTCTTCGTTCTGTATATTATATTTCTATCTATTTTTCTCAATAAATATTGAATATATTTGCTTACAATTTTCTGAAGATATATTCCAAATTCTTCTGCTCAAGTTTACTCATACATTTCTCTAAGTAGGCCCCGTCACGACACTCATTTATCAATTACAATTATTACAATCATATAAATAATATTTCTTCATTGTCAGAGAAATAGTTTAAAATGATGTCCTTGTCCTAGTAGACATTTTTGACAGCGTTTAAGAAAATTTAAATTCGCACACATAATTTTTTCTCGTGAAATTTTATAAATACAATAGGCTACAACGGCTATCACTTATGAGAGGAACAAACTCCAAAGATGATTCTGTAAAATTTGAATTAAAAAACTTGAAAAATTATGAAATGCGGCAAGAATACCAAATCAAAATTGCTAATAGATTTGAAGTACTGGAATCTTCAGATGACAATGTGGCAAACGAAGAAGAAACTGATATAAATAAAGAATGGGAGGCTATAAGAGATACCATAAAATTGTCAGCATCAGAAAGCATTGGTTGTTTAAAAAAGAGGCAAAACAAGAAATGGTTTGATGAGGAATGTGCCGACATTGTAAAGAAAAGAAAGCTAGCAAAAATGAAATGGTTACATGAGCCAAATGAGGTAAATTTAGAGCAATTAGGTAGTATTAGACGGGAAACCACCAAGTTACTAAAGAGTAAAAAGAGGGAATACTTGAGAGAGAAGATTAATGATCTTGAAATGAATGCAAAAATAGGAACATTAGAGAATTATATCAGGGAATTAGTATAGAGAAGAAAGGGTTTCAGGCTAGAACAAATATAATTCGGAACGAATTGCAGATTCCAGGAGAATATTAAATAGATGGAAAAGCTACTTAAATCAGCTATTAAATGTACATATACACGGTGATTACAAATGATTGGAGCGATTTCATGATTTTATTGTAGCGATCTTATTTGACATATCTTCACAGAACTTTAAAGTTATGTATAAAACCTCATAAGGTTTTTTTTTTTGTTTTTCTCTCGCAGCCGTGTTTCAGCTTTAAACCGAGAGAGCGCAGCAGTTATCAAAGATGGCGACAGGCGAGGAGAAAGCATATGCTGTGCTTGAATTTCATTCAACTCAATCTGTGATAACTGTGCAACGACACTTCAGAACGAAGTTCGAGAAAGATGCACCGAGTGCCAACTCCATTCGGCGATGGTATGCGCAATTTAAAGCTACAGGATGCCTCTGTAAAAGGAAATCAAACGGGTCGTCCTTCAGTGAGTGAAGAAAAGGTTGAGAGTGTGCGGATGAGTTTCACACGTAGCCCACAGAAATCAACACGAAAAGCGAGCAGAGAGCTGAACATTCCACAACCGACCGTTTGGAAGATCTTGCGGAAAAGATTGAAGCATAAACCTTACCACTTGCAATTTCTACAAGCCCTTACGCCCATTGACAAAGTGAGTCGGTTTGAATTTTGTACACAAATGCAGCAGTTTATGGATGAGGATGGTTTTTGTGAGAAACTTGTCTTCAGTGACGAAGCAACATTCTTTGTGAATGGCAAAGTGAACAAACACAATGTGCGAATCTGGGGCACAGAAAATCCCCGCGTTATTGTGCAGCACATTCGCGACTCCCCAAAAGTTAGTGTGTTCTGTGCGGTTTCTCAGTTCAAAGTTTATGGCCCTTTTTTCTTCTGCGAGCAGAACGTTACAGGACACGTGTACCTGGACATGCTGGAAAATTGGCTCATGCCGCAGCTGACGACCGACAGTGAGACCTTCATCTACCAGCAGGATGGTGCTCCACCACACTTCCATCACGATGTTCGTGAATTTTTAAACATGAGATTGCCAAACCGATGGATCGGTCGCAGTGGAGAGAATGATCAGAAATTGTTGTCATGGCCTCCACGCTCCCCCGATTTGACGCCGTGCGATTTTTTTGTTTGGGGGTATGTGAAAGATTCAGTGTTTGTGCCTCCTTTACCAGTAGACTTACCAGAACTGCGAGCTCGCATAATCAATGCCTTTGAACAAATTAATAGGGACATGTTACGTCGAGTATGGGACGAACTTGATTACAGACTTGATATCTGCAGAATCACCAAGGGGGAGCATATGGAGCACCTGTAACATCTCAAAAAAAAACCTGGGAAGTTGCTCTATGTATCTGTAAAAGTTCGTGAAAATATGTCGAATACTACAGCTACCATAAAATCATGAAATCGCTCCAATCATTTGTAATCACCCTGTAGAATAGGACATTGAGGAGGATAATGTACAGAAATGCTAGTCGTAGAACCAAATGCATTAGAGGTTGAAATGGCGATTGATCCCAGCAGAACTGATAAAATCAGGGGGAGAAAAATTGATGGACAAGATACACTAGTTGCTTAGTATGATTTGGTAAAAAGAAGCTCTTCCAGATGAATGGAAGGAATCAATTATACCAATTTATAAGAAAGGAGATAAAACTGATTACAACAACTACAGGGGCATCTCATTACTTTCAACTTCGTACAAAATTCTAACAAATATATTAGTAAGCAGACTTACTCCATATATTGATGACATTCTAGGAGATCATCAATGTGCATTTAGAAGAAACAGGTCTACAACAGATCAGATTTTTAGTATAAGACAGATTTTAGAAAAGAAATGGGAATATAATGGTACTGTATATCAACTAAGTAAGTGATCCCACAACAGGCCCGGAGGCCCTTGGGGTAGTAGGAGGTTAAGGCTCCCACTTTTTCTAGACAATCGACACTTTATGTCAGCCGGGTTGTCAGCCCTGCGTGACGGCCGCCTTTACCCCCAGAACAAGCATCTGGTACTCATTTACATTAGAGGCTGAGTCGACCCCAGGGCCATAGTGCCGCCAGAGGATTTGGGTCAGTTTTAAAAATCCTGACCCCAACGGGACTTGAACCCTCGACCCTCCGGCTTGTAGCTCAGTGCCTTAACCACTACGCTACGGCGTGCCCCGTATATCAACTATACGTAGACTTCAAAAAGCATATGATTCAATTAAGAGGGGGAAGTTATATAGTATCCTGCTGGAGTTCGGAATTCCTAAAAAGTTAGTTAGACTTATACGAATGTGTCTAAATGGCACAAAGAGTAGGGTGCTTGTAGGCAAACAGTTTTCGGACACTTTTGAAATCCAGAATGGGTTGAAGCAAGGAGATGCACTATCTCCTCTACCGTATTTAATTTTGTACTAGAGCATGCCATTAAATCTTTAGAGAATGAGGATGGCTTACAACTGAATGGTATTAATAAGCTGCTAGTTTATGCTGACGATGTAGTAATATTGGGCGATAGCGAGGACATACTAAAGGACAACACGCACACACTATTGAGTAACACTAAGAAATTAGGACTAGAAGTAAATATCAATAAATCTAAATATATGGTCTCACGTAGAATTACATTATATAATGGAAATGGACACAGCTAATGACAAATGAGGGAAATTTTGAGGAAGTGGCTGAATTCAAATACCTAGGAACAATAATCACAAATAGGAAGGAGATGCACAAAGAAATTAGGCCTAAACATAGACTCAATTCTGGAAATGCGTGTTATTATGCATTGCAGAGACTCTTGATGTCCCAACTCCTTTCAAAAAAAGTTAAACTGAAAATATATAAAACTATTATTCTACCAGTTATATTATATGGGTGCGAAACATGGACTCTTAGGGAGGAAAGGAGATTCCGAGTATTTGAGAATAAAGTACTTAGGAAAATTTTTGGATCAAAGAGAGATGAATAGACAGGTGAATGGAGAAGACTACATAACAATGAACTACATGGTCTTTATAGGAAGCCGATATAATAAGAACAGTTAAGTCTCGTAGTCTGCGATGGGCAGGACATGTTGCACGTATGGGGAAAGAAAGACTTGCATGGAAGCTTCTTGTAGGAAAGCCAGAGGGAAAACGCCCAGTTAGTAGACCAAGAATGAGGTGGTAGAATAACATTAACTATGATTTGAGGGATGTAGATTATACAGGTAACGATTGGAAAGCGTTAGCTCAGGAAAGGGATGTATGGAGAGCTTATGTCCGTGCGGCCATTAACCTACGGGTTCGATAGTGCCAGTGAGTAAGTAAGTAAGTATGTTAAAATCAGTCATTGTCCACTATCATTAGTTAAAATTGACGCTTATTGAAATGTGTAGTGAAAGTTCGATGCTTATACTGTAATATAATCAATATTTCCAAGTCAACGTCCACCTCAAGTTGAAAATTGTTAGGCACTCTCTAATCGATTTTCAAAACCACAATAATATGTCGAACTTGTCCTCTCCTTCCTACTTAACTTCATTTACCTTTGATGTATTGTTGAAACAATTATAATGTAAGATGTTAAAATTCTGGATATCAAAGATATAAACAGGATTCAGTTGACTGAGGATGGAGACCAGCGGAAGGTCTTTAGTGAATGCGCCATTGCGGATCTGATAACCCATAAAGTGAGATAGTCATTTACTTAGAATCAGTCAATTTAGTTTAGAACTGAATACGTCGATGCTTGAAGAATTAAATGCTTTAAGGACGATTTAGTTTTGTTGCCTAATTATTTTTGCAATTAGATATTGGAGGGATAACTGATTTTCGCTTTTGAAAACACATAAATTGTTATTTGCTTGTTTCAGGTTGGCCTATTTCTGTTACGAAGCTGTTTGCATCATCTGAAGGTAGGCCTACATCACTATATAACCTTTATATTATGGATAATTTTTAAAAAATAATACTTTTTAGTAATTCGAAACGAGAATCAACATTGTTGTTCCCTTTAATATTAGTTTTTTTCCTTAATAGTGTATATGTTATTCCTCTTTCTTGTTTATATCGTTTCCAAAACAAAACTGATTAATATATATGTTCATATACAAATATATTAGTTTTACGAAACATTATTTGAATAGACCTTTTTATACTTAAAATTTATTTCTGTAATAAATTAGTTTACTTAAAGTATAGATAGGTTACATAATGTTTCTCAGTTTTATTTAAGGAAAATGGAGAATTATATTAAGTTTGCTTTACATAGTTTTAATTATATTATTTTAAAATTAAATAGTATTTTATAACAATTCTACATTACAAAATTGATAAAAGTTGCAAGAAATTAAAGCATCCAAATTTTAATACAGTAGAAATTCAAAATTATTTCTAAAAAAAAGTCTGTAAATGTTTCAGTATTAACAATGTTAGTCTCATTTTCACAAAATATATCTAATAAACGTGAAATGAAACAATTTCTTCCTATCGTAAGTTTCCATAAAACTTTCTGTTTGATATGTTCATTGCAATTTAGTATTCTGTAATTAATCCAAATATTTATTCATTTCATTTAGCACATTTATTTAATAGCATTATGAATTTTATCTTTCAATAATTTATGCGATTTTTTAAATTTATTTTCTGCTGTTTATTTTTTTCTGTTATCACAATCACAACCATAAGTTAAACATAGGCCTATTCTCTTACATTCGAATGATGTATTCTTACTTTTTTCAGTATATAGGCCTAAACCATTTTATGGAATTTTATTTCACACCTGAACAAATATACATGTAGGCCTAATAGGTTCCTTTTAGCGTCTATAAATAAGAATAAATACATTAATATAAGCTTCTAAAATTACAAGCGTGGATCTGTTCATGGAAATGCACTTACGTTTTGATTTTTATCGAATTCCGAAGGAATGAAGGTATGGTGTTTGGTCTCTTAAAAATATTTTTGAAAATATTTTACAGATCTACACTGAAAACCATATTTGGCTTATAAACAATAATTAAAAATAATAAAGTGGAGTTCGTTAACCAGAAAATTCACGCAGTTAGATATAGGAGTTCACTTGGAACGAGAATTTAAAAATCGCTGTTGCATTAGCAATTTTCGGTGTTTTACAACCAAACTCAGTATATGCTATTAGAAAAAACAGAGAAAGATTAATTAAAAATCGCCGATGTCTTACCATTTGAAGTGGAGGTTTACCTGAAATCCGAAATAAAGAATTCACTCTAGGAAATGTCATAGTTAGATTTTCGGAATGTATGCCATACAGTTTAGGCCCTAATTAACCATTGGTAATGTATCCTATTAGATAAAATATCTTAATTTGTGTAATGTTTTTAATAAAGAAATGGAAAAATGGATCGGTAGATAAATGGGTAATAAATACGGTTATGTACGAATTGTTTTAAATAAGCTGGCATCATAAATTGAGTTTCTCCAATTTAGCAAAAGAAAAATATATTCTGTATACCAGCAAAATGGGACCATAAATTCGACTTGCTGAGAAATTCGCTTGATTTACGCAGTAACGGACTTTTGTTTCTCTCAGATTGTGCTCTTTAAACATTATGTTTATACTGTTACCTTCTTTTTCTGTCATTGTTTTTCTTGATATTCGGGAATTGTGTACATTCATTCCTTTAATTTAGTAGCCTATGTTTAATTTTCAATATCTATTCTTTACTCGCACCAAAATCTTCTTCATCGACATCAAGGATTAGGCCTTCTGATCCGCACTGTTTCAAAATAATTCTTCAAAGATCGGCCTATATTCCTTTTTCCTTTTGGATTACGATGTACAGTGGCTTTCGATATCCTCAAATTTGGCATTCGTTGATGTGATCTTTCCAGTCCATTCTCTATTAGGCCTTTAACTATAGATGCAATTTTATTCTTTTGTAATATCTATGCTCATTTTTGTGGTCTAGTAGTTTATAACCTGATACAAGTCTGAGAAATCTCATTTCTGATGATTTCGATTCATCTTCACAATCAGATTTTAAGGAAACTGCATCATCTTCATCTCTACAGATTGAACTGCAAAAGGTAAGCCTACATGTCTCAGGAAACTAATTTCTGCAGATTCTATCTTTTAAAATTGATTTTCAGTTAAAGTCCAATTTTCGGAGCCATATAACCAACCACACAGGAACAATCATAACTTTATACAATTTTAATTTACTTTTTTTCCTCATGTATTTGAAACAATGTCTAATTGTTCCACAAATGTATCTGAATTTATTCAATTTATTTTCGGCATCTCATTGTTTATCTATGTTACATCATATCCCAGGTAATTAAAATGATTTACTTGATCTATTAATTTGTTTCCTATACATATTTTTGCACGTAGCGGAGAAGACCTTAAATGCTATAATTTTTGTTTTATTTACATATATTTCCAGAATTATTGAAATGAATCCTATTTCGCAAGAGATGCAACACGATTCAATAAATATTGTGAATTCATTAAAAGCTTCAATGCGAATTCAAGAAAGTTGCATGAGTTTCATTTTGAAGAAGGATTTAGTGTGCACAGGATTTTTGGTCGGGTTTAGGTTTGGATCGAGAATAATTTAGGTAAATTGCGGTAGAGCTGTGGGTTCTCTTCTCAAGTGTCAGATGTTAGTATACAGGAGATGTTAGTAAACAGGAGATGCTTCATAAAAAAATATTGCTTGATGAAAATTATTCAAATTTATTTTAAATTTGAATATCAAAGAAGACTAGTATTTTTCACCATATATGTAAATCAATTCTTCTTATTAAATATTTTCTATTATTTTCACTTTACGTATAAAAATTTCACTTTTCTCAATCCTAAAATCGTAGAGATTATTAAATCTAACTTGACTTGAAGAGTTATTCTTGCTTCCACTCATAATAAAAGTTGACATCGGAATGAACAAATTTAACATGTTATAAAGTTCATTATTCCGTCACATGACATTATTCTTTATTTGTATTGGTTAATAATATTATTTAATATAAGGTTAAATCCGATTTGTCATATAAGAGAGATAAGTGTTTTTAATTCCAATAACAATTTAGTTTATTTTTATTTATGAACGTATAAAATTATTCAGATTTTATTTTTAAAGTTTAGTAGAAATATTTAAAATTTGACAACAATGAGTTAGGATAATTTTTAAAAGTATTGTTAAGGACATCTTTATCATAAGTAATGCCACGAATGATTTCCAATTTATCTACAGTATTTGGAAATCAAGGGAGGCATTTGTTAGAACTATTTAACGAATAAAATGGAGATATTTACTCACAAATCATTATTTAAATATAGTTATTTTAAAATATTTATGTATTTAATGTAATCGACGATGTTTGAAAATGATGCTTGGTTATGTTTCATTTGTTCATTAACTGCAACTAGGTCATATTATTTATTGCCAAATAGGATCGCAATATTCTAAGAATGCTCCTTAATGGAGAAGAAATTAAACACATCAAACTGTATATTATAACAGTATTATAGGTTATTATTTTTTTGAAAACAACTGAGTAAAATCATTATTTAAAAACACTATTATTGAACACACAATTATCAAATGTGTAGTTCGAAAAAAATCTGTTCATTATTTGCTATATTCAACGTATTTGTTGGATAGTCATTCACTGCAAAATAATGCTCTGACCTGTTCAGAATATAAAAAGGAGCTTTCTTTATTTTGTTAAACAGAATTCGATAAATATCGAGGTGAAACATGACTGTTATACGTTGTAAAACAAAATTCATTGAAACGTAATTGGTCATTGACTCCTACTGGGACACGAGTTAAATAGTGTAGTAAAATATTATTATTATTATTATTATTAATATTATTATGAACATTTTATTTAACAACTAACAATGAAATATTTAGGTTTTCATTCAAAGTTATACTTATTTATAAAAGGAATATTAAAATACATTATTTATTAACTTTAATATTATTATATTTGCTAATGATGTAGTACTATTGGGCGACAGCGAGGATATACTAAATGCCAACACGCACACACTACTGAGTAATACTAAGAAACTGGGACTGGAAGTAAATATCAATAAAACTAAATACATGGTCACACATAGAAATGCATTGACAGCTAATGAATGACAAATGAGGGAAAATTTGAGGAAGTGGCTGAATTCAAATACCTAGGAACAATAATCCCAAACAGGAATGAGGTGCTCAAGGAAATTAAACATAGGCTCAATTCTGGAAATGTGTGCTATTATACATTACAGAAACTCTTGACTTCCTAACTCCTTAAAAAAAAAACTTAAACTGAAAATACATAAAAAAATATTCTACCAGTTATATTATATGGATGCGAAACATGGATCTTACTTTAAGGGAGGAAAGAATATTACGAGTATTTGAGAATAAAGTTCTTAGGAAAAATTTTGGACCAAAGAGAGATGAACAGACAGGTGAATGGAGGAGACTGCATAACAGTGAATCACATGGTCTTTATATGAAGCGAGATATAATGAGAACAGTTAAGTCTTTAGACTACGATTGGCAGGACTTGTGGCACGAATTGGGAATGGAAGACGTGCAAGGAAGCTTCTTATAGGAAAACCAGAGGGAAAACGCCCAGTTGGTAGAATAAAGAACGAGGCGGGAGAATAACATTAACTATGATTTGAGGGAAGTAGATTATACAGGGGATGATAGGAAAACATTGGCTCAGGATAGGGATGTGCGGAGAGCTTATGTACGCGCGGCCATGATCCTACGGTTTCGATAGTGCCAGCGAGTTAGTTAATTTTATTATTTAGGCAATATTAAAACCCTGCTTTAATTTAGATTCTAGAAGATGGTCACACCTGAAGTCACACCCAAAACCGGACTTGGTCACTCATTCGTTGTTACAAAAATTACGTCATACGCTATCAACTGAAGCGATCAAAATTCACAATTGGCGTGACTAACACCATCATCCTTCCCGAATAAGAAATTAAACAAAGGCGGAAATTCCGTTGAGTAATGGGCGTAACTTCACATTGAAATGGTGGGGAGACACGTCTGGGCGAATAGCAGAGGTCTTGTATATTTACTTGCAAGTTAATTATAGTTTGAAGGTGAGGATGGTTTACTGGCTCATTTTATTCTCCGGGAGGGGCACTTGTGTCAAATTTTCGTTACGGAGGCGGAGTTTCCTGTAAATAATAGCATATGTTATCATTACTTACGTGTACAGGATATTGTACTGCGGGAGTGCAATCATTTTAAAAATGGTAGAGGACACCTGACCGAAAAAGGCATCTTTTTCTTCTACTGGTAAACAAAGGAAGGAGTGTTGTTAAGACAAATTACTAAGATTTATTTTCATTATGAACCTCAAGTGGAAAAACTAGAAATGTTTCATGTCATTTAGAAGAAAGCTATGTGAAGTGAATTTCCTTGTTCATGTGATAATCTCGTAATCTTATAAAACTAATTAATTTTTATTCATTTCTCAAATAGGCTTCAACGATTCTCGGAACACGAGTGTTAACTCATATTTGGCACATATATTTAAACTAGTTAATGCCCGGCGTTCGCTGCTATGCCTAAAAAATTAAATATTAAGGCTAATAAAATTTTATGGTATAGGTTATAGCCTACTGCAACGAACCAAACATGGCGGTTACTAGAGTCTATTTTAATTTTAGAATTTCAGGTAAACTCCATTTCTGAAGGTCAACTTTCGCTAATTATTTAACAGTACCTATGTCAATTTATTTAAATACGATATAACTTACTGAGTTTCATTACAAAACATCGAAAACTGCGACCGCTAGAGCGTTTTTCTTTTAAGTTTTCGTTTCAGGTGAACTCTTACACCTAATGGTTTTAGAACACAATATAGGCCTATAGCATAAAAAACGTATTCATGAAAAAATACATGGGCCTATATGTGCCAACTTTCATGGTGATCGGTTAATAGGTGTCTAAGTCTATTAACCTCAGATATACCAACATATAAACTTATATACACACTGCTCAAAAAAATTAGGGGATATTGTGGAATAACCTATTAAGACTATGTTTTTAGGAACAGTATTAGATGCAATCACTTTCTATTACTCCAAAAGAATGTCAACAAGAGTTTGAAGTCATTACGTAACCTCTGTACCACACCAGATGTCAAAGAGATCCTGATTAGGAATATGGCAAACAAACAAAGCAACATTAACATGGGTGAAAATGTTTCTTTAGTATGGTGTATGGTCTCCTCGAACGGCCAGCACTGCCTCACACCTGTATGGCATTGATGCAATGAGGTTAGCAATGAGTTCTTGGGGGATACGTGGCCACTCTTCCATAAGAACAATGTGCAGCTCTGGAACACTTGTGGGAGGTGCTGGTCTGCCTGCAATGCACCTGCCTATTGTATCCCACACATGCTCAATCGGATTTAAGTCCGGTGAGGAAGCTGGCCATTGCATACGCTCGATACCCTCCACTTCCAGCATGTCGTCCACCAAGCCAGCTCCGTGGGGTCGTGCATTATCGTCCATAAAAAGAAAAGAATCACCTATGGCATCAGCATAAGGCACGACAAAAGGTCGGAGAATCTCATCTCTATACTTTACAGCAGTAAAAGTACCACCTTGGATAACGTAGAGGTCCGTACGTCCACCACTACTGACTCCTGCCTACACCATCAATCCACCGCCACCATATGGGGATCTTTCACGTACAAAAGCTGGATTGTTTCGTGTCCCTTTTTCTCTCCAGATGAATACACGCCGACAATCACATTCCACGTTGAATCGCGACTCATCAGAAAAAATAACTGATCTACATTCAGCATGCCTCCACCAACGATGTTCCTCCGCCCAGTTTCTGCGATCTCTACGGTGTTGTGGAGTTAACCTGGTACACACCATGGGCCTACGGGCATAGAGACCACTTCCATGCAGTCGATTAGGGACAGTTTGAGTTGACACCCTGCGTCCTGTTGCTGTTTGAAGTGTATTTCGCAGTTGAGTTGCATTCTGCTGTCTATTCCGACGGGCTGTTAACAAGAGGTAACGGTCATCCCTTGCTGTTGTTGCCCTTGGTCGACCCTGACCGGCTCTTCTGTGAACAGTATGTTCTTTGAAAATGATTCTAAAGACTGGAAATCACGCTTTGAAAACACCCCAATGGCTTGTGCCACCTCTTGTTGTGTCTGTCCAGCTTCCATCCTTCCTATGGCCCTCCAAGCCATTGGTTCAGGTAAATCACGTTGTCGAGGCATCATTGTCCCTAAGGCAAGTCATTCACTAACTGAAAACTGGACTGGATTTAAAAACAGCAACAAAACATTCACACCCACACCACCCTTTCACATCAACAGTACAGACACTGCCCTCTGGTGTGGTACCGAGGTTACGTAACAACTTCAAACTCTTATTTACATTATCTTGGAGTAATAGAAAGTGATTGCATCTAATACTATTCCAAAAAACATAGTCTTATAGGTTATTCTACAATATACCCTAATTTTTTTGAGCAGTGTATATATATATATATATATATATATATACAGAGTGAAAATTATTTAAACCGACAGAGTCTGGGAGGTTGTAGGGGATACCAAAACAAATATTTTTCCCTAATGTCATTTTTTCCTTTGAGGATTATTTAAACCGGTAGAGGAAGATTTCTCTGGCGGCAAATTAATTAATCCAACAAACACTTTTCCATTTTTTATTACCAAGAGACAACACATTAACACAACGCAATTACTTAAATTACAGTAGAGGTTCAAAAATATCTTCATTGACATGTAAACAAAGGTTACACCGGCAGATCGTGTTCTGTCTAACACGGGCAAAAGCTCCAGGAGTATCGTTAATTGCTCCTGCTGCTGCTGCTACTATCCGGGCAACCAGATCCTCTTCTGATGCAACAGGAGTTGTGTAAACAAGGTTGCGCATCTCTCCCCACACAACAAAAAAAAATCCAGAGAGGTCATATTTGGGGATCGAGCAGGCCATGGTACAGGACCACCTCTGCCAATCCACTTTTCTGGAAACCGTTGGTTCAAGAATCGACGCACACGACGACTGAAATGTGCCGGCGCCCCGTCATGTTGGAACCACATGCGTTGTCTTGTATGGAGCGGGACGTCTTCCAGCAATTCTGGCAATGCTCTGGCGAGAAAATTGTAATAGTACCTGTCATTTAATGACCTAGGTAGGAGATATGGCCCAATTAAACAGTCCCCAACAACACCGGCCCACACATTAACGAAGAACCGCACTTGATGTGCGTGAGTAACTGTGGCATGTGGGTTATCCTCACTCCAAACATGCGCATTGTGCGTGTTGAAGACTCCATCACGCCCGAACATTGCTTCATCTGTAAACAACACAGAGGATAGAAATGTAGGATGAATTTGACACTGTTCCAGGTACCACCGCGAAAACTGTGCTCTGGATACATAATCAACTGGTTCCAGGTTGTGGACACGCTGTAAGTGAAATGGATGTAAGAATTGCTCATGAAGGACGTTTCTTACATTCGTCTGATTCGTCCCCATGTTACACGCAATTGCACGAGTGCTGATTGAAGGATCTCCCTCCACACGCTGCAGGACAGCTTCCTCAAATCGCAGCGTTCTTACTGTGCGACGGCGTCCCTGTCCAGGTAATCTCCTAAATGACCCGGTCTCACACAGACGTTGATACACAGCAGTAAACGTCGTATGATGCGGGATACGGCGATTAGGATATTGTTGTTGACTATTTAACTCATGTCGCAAATGGTAGTCAATGACCAATCACGTTTCAATGAATTGTGTTTTACATCAATGACAGTCGTGTTTCACCTCGCTCTTTATCGAATTCTCTTTATCAGCTCCTGCTTTTGTGATAAAAAAAGCTCCTCCTTTTTTAATATTCTGAACAGGTTAGACCATTATTTTTCTCCGACAAATACATTGAATATAGCAAATAATGAATAGATTCAGTGATTTTACTGAGTTGTTTATTCAAAATATAAATGATTACCCTATAATGTTGATAATAATAGTTTGATGTATTTCATTCTTACAATATTGCGATCCAATATTTCGCAATAAATAATATGATCGAGTTGCAGTGAATATACATAATATCATATTTCTAATTTGTTTTCAAACATCGCCGTTTACATTAACTATATAAATATTTTAAAACACCGGTAACTATATTCAAATAATTATTTTTTAGTAAAGAGCTTAATTTTATTCGTTAAATAGGCCTAACAATGCCACTCTTGATTTCCAAATTCTCTAGATAAATTCACTCCTCACTTCGTGAGCCGTGAATTTATCGATAATTTGGAAATCGCTCGTGGCATTACTTATGATAAACCCGCTGTGCAGTTCGTCCATGTACTCACTCCAGGTGTATCGCTCCATTAGTAAACAGATACAATTCACTACTACACTGGTGGACAAAACAATTCCTACCATTAATCGCTGGTTGAGTGGAAGAGAAGGCCTTATGGCCTTAACTCTGCCAGCTAAAATAAATCATTATTATTATTATTATTATTATTATTATTATTATTATTATTATTAACAGCAGTTGCAGTCATGACAACTGAAGAGCGTAATACGCCCTCTACTGGTTTAAATAATCCTCATAGGAAAAAATGACATTAGGGAAAAATATTTGTTTTGGTGTCCCCTACAACCTCCCGGTGTTTGTCTGTTTAAATAATTTTCATCCTGTATATATATATATATATATATATATATATATATATATAAAGCTACCCTGGTTGTTTGCCCGGCACACGGCCGCCTTCACCCCAAGAACATAATCTAGAACTCATTTTCGTTAGAGTCTGAGTCGATTCTAAGACCATGGCTGTTATCAAAATATTTAGGACAGTTTAAAAAACCTGACCCTGAAAAAATAGAAGAACATGTTTTCCAAAAATCAGCGAAATCCGACCATTAGAAATGGGGTTTACCTTGAACCCGAAATTTTAAATCGTTCTAGCACCGCCATGTTTCCCTCGTCGCAAATTAGGCCTAGCTGTATATAATACAAGTTAACTAACCCTTAAATTGACAATGCATATTGTAAGATACATTGCTTTAATTTTATTAATAATTTAATTAAATAATGGGAAATTAATCGATATGGATTATTAAATATATATATATATATATATATATATATATATAGCCTATAAGCTACCCTGGTTGTTTGCCCGGCACGACGGCCGCCTTCACCCCAAGAACATAATCTAGAACTCATTTTCGTTAGAGTCTGAGTCGATTCTAAGACCATGGCTGTTATCAAAATATTTAGGACAGTTTAAAAATCCTGACCCTGAAAAAATAGAAGAACATGTTTTCCAAAAATCAACGAAATCCGACCATTAGAAATGGGGTTTACCTTGAACCCGAAATTTTAAATCGTTCTAGCACCGCCATGTTTCCCTCGTCGCAAATTAGGCCTAGCTGTATATAATACAAGTTAACTAACCCTTAAATTGACAATGCATATTGTAAGATACATTGCTTTAATTTTATTAATAATTTAATTAAATAATGGGAAATTAATCGATATGGATTATTAAATAAATAAATAAATAAATATATATATATATATATATATATATATATATATATATAAGAAAAATGAATGTTTGTACTAGATTTGCTCGATTGCGTAATCGGTAGCGCAGTGGGGTATCATCCAGAGGTCCGGGTTCAAATACCGTCCGAGCATTTATTTTTCTTATGTCATATATACAGGCCTATATATATATATATATATATATATTATAATTAAATGTTTAACATTGAGCAATGCAAGCTTAATATGGTATGATAAGAAAAATAAATGCCTGGACGGGATTATATATATATGACATGATAAGAAAGTAGAGGAACACAACAAGAGTGAAATACAGAACGAACTGGAAAGAAAACTTGGCATGGATGACTGAGAATAGATTACCAAAAGCAGCATACAGCTATTCACCATGAGGAAGTAGTTTGGGAAGACGAAAGAAATATGGAAACAGCAGCAATTTGGAGCCGGAACAGGCTAGTAAATAAGTCTAAAAGTATATATACATATATAGTAATTTACGGTTATGCAAGGCTTGTTTTCACTGGCTTCCGACACGTTCAATTAAGCTGGAATAAGGTATTGAGTTTTTCCTATTTAAGGGTCAACAAAAGAAACATAATTATATTCCGTAAACCAGCAAAATGGACGTTATCTTCAACTTGCTGAAGAATTCACATATTTTACGCAATTCCTGCGTGACGGACATTTTTAAAATTATGCTTATATTCTTCATGTTTGTTTTCCTTATTATCCTATTTTCCACCTTATCCAAACTAGTATATGTCCAATGAAAAGTCGAAAATTTATTAATTATGCAGCATCTATTTTCTATCCATCTTTTATTTCCCATAGGCCTATCTAAACTATCAATATTTTAAGCATTTTAATTTCCGGGTTCACTAAGCAGTTTATGTAAATACTAGCGGGACACGCGACGTTCTTCGTGTGGACAAAATCATTTAAACAGAAAAAAAATGGTTGTTGTTTTAATTTGAAAATTGTGTTGGAAAATTTTTATTAAATCCTTGCTTTTAATCTATTTTGAAAGACAAAAATGGTTATTGTGAGTTATCCGTAAAAGATAGAGATAGCCTATGCTGTCTTGGACTTTTTTGTAGAATTTTTTAGATATTCAATTCTGTGTAGGCCTACATCAATTTGTTGTGTTTGTTATAGCGTAGACAGCGTAAGCCATTAAAACATTCTAAAAGCTACTTTTTTTTTAGTGTATCCATGCACTTTTTTTTAGATCCGGCCCTATAGTACGTACGATATGTTATACATACTACGTACGATATGTTATACATACTACGTTTAAAAAATACATTAACCATCACCGTTGAGGTTTTTGTTAAATGTTTGAAATAATACAAATTGTGTCTGTGATGCCAATCGTCCTCAACAAATTAAAATATTTAGCTAGGGATGTATGGAGAGTCGATTTCCAGGCAGGAATGAACCTCAGCGAACGATAGTTCAATTAATTGGTTATTTTGTTAAATTTTGAGATTGACTCTAAATTTGGTGTCAATTTCTTTGGACTAATGGTTCCGATATTCAAATCCTGCATTTTTTACTGTTTTTTAACCCTTAAATTGGCAAAACACCAATTTCCCGTGTCGGTTAATTAAATGGAGCGGACCGCAGTGAAAACGAAGTCATTCATAACTATTATTATTAGGTATATTGTTTAATTCGATACACATTTAATTAGTTTGTACTAATTCGTTAACTTCCGTTTAATTACAGTTAATTAATACATAAACCAATTGATGTATCCTACAGAATACATTGGAAATTAAAAGGTTAAGAGCGTAAAATTCTTAGATAAAACTTCCTTCAGAAGGGATAGACAGATGTTAATACGGTGTCTGAGATTATTGGTACGGCTCTTTTTCAGCTACTTTATTATTTACTAGCTAATACCCGGCGTGCGTTGCTACGCCTAAGTAAATGGAAATTAATATGCTTTTATTTTTAATTGAATAAGTAAAAGGAAAAATTATTATAAATTTATATTTTTTAGATACCCCGTGCTTATTACCCGGCGTTGCCCGGGAATCTACTTATACCGATCTTCTTGACATAGGATAAATGGTTTGAAATGCGAAAATTAATGTGTTTTATGCTTAGTTAAATAAGTAGAACGAAACATTTATATCGTAATTATTTTTTGATAACCCGTACTGTTTATCCGGCGTTGTCCGGAAATCTACTTATCCCGATCTTCTTGGCATAAATGAGCTGAAAGACAAAAATTAATGTACTTCTTATGATTAGTTGAATAAGTTAAATGAAAAGTAATTATAAATGTATATTGTATTTATTTTAAGATTCCCCGTGCTGATTACCCGGTGTTGCCCGGGAATCTACTTAATATTCATTTTTATACGTTATATATGCTGATTTTAGGTTACATTGAGCTGAACTACTAATTTATTTTAAGGCATTTTTCACATTTTTGAGGAAAATCGACATTTATATTTCTCTCAGGTAATTATTCACATACTAAAACAATAAATTGTGTGTTTCTTTTTCGTTTTTTATTAGAATTTATGTTGGTGGCATCTCCTTATACATATGTACATCTCCTTATACATACATAGGCTATATTACTATATTTCTCTGGTCGCTAATTATATTGCACAACATACGAGTTAATTCGTCCGTTTTACTGTTTTTTTAATTGCGGTATCAAGCCATCTGCGCTACAATGTTGTAAGGAATTAATGGACAGAATTTATGGGTAAATAATGCAAAACATGCTAACATAAAAATCTAAATTTCCTTTAAAAATGTAGACTGAGTCCCTTTCTGCATGAAACGATTGAATTTTACAAACTTAATGGCATTGCATACTGCAGGCTTAGAGAAGATTTAAAGAAATGATGACGTCATAAAGCATTTTGTTTCAGTTAAATTGTCTACTTTTAGACCAATAGTATCATTCGGTTCGTTGAGGAATAAAGTTTTGTTTGTGTATTTGTAATGGTATTCTAGTGCAGATAATAGGTGTGGAGATAGAAAGTTTAAAAACAGAATTGCAGAGCAGGTAAACTAACACAGTTCATCCTAGTGTCTGAAGGTAAGACAGTCATAATTATTCCATTCATAATTTGTTTAAATGTTTTAATTATTAGTATTAAATGTACTTTAATATTGTGAAATATCAATAAAATAAATATAATTGTCACGCATAGAAATAGGCGTACATTATATAATGGAAATGGGCAGCTAATGACAAATAAGGGAAATTTTGAGAAACTGGTTGAATTAAAATACCTAGGAACAATAATCACAAACAGGATTGAGATGCACAAAGTAATTAAACATAGGCTCAATTGTGGAAATGCGTGTTATTATGCATTACATGGACTCTTTGACGACCCAACTCCTTTCAAAAAACATTAAACTGCAAATATATAAAACTATTATTTTACCAGTTATATGTATGCGAAACATGGACTCTTACTTTAAGGGAGGAAAGGAGATTACGAGTATCTGAGAATATAGTTCTTAAGAAAATTTTTGGACCAAAGAGAGATAAACAGACCGGTGAATGGAGAAGACTAAATAACAATGAACTACATGATCTTTATAAGAAGCCAGATATAATAAGAACAGTTAATCTCATAGACTGCGATGGGTAGGACATGTGGCACGAATGGGGAATGAAAGACGTGCATGGAAGCTTCTTGTAGGAAAACCAGTTAGTAGACCAAGAATGAGGTCTAGAATAACATTAACTATGATTTGAGGGAAGTAGATTATACAGAGTATGATTGGAAAACATTAGTTCAGGATAGGGATACATGGAGAGCTTATGTCCGTGCGCCCATGAACCTACGGGTTCGATAGTGCCAGTGAATTAGTATGTTAATATTGTGAAATCTTGAACCATCTTGAATCAAATCGTGTTAATATATAAAGCTACTAATTAATTATTAACTAAAATGCCAATTGGTAAAAGTTGTTACAGTTGATTACAGGCTATCATCCTGCCCTCTAGTTCTGAGGTTCCAGGTTCAAACCTAGCAGAAATCGATGAATTTATAAGATCATTACAAGCCTGAGCGTGGTTTCTTTCGAAAAATAAACTCATGGATAGCGTGTTGTAGAATCTCAAGTCAGAAAATAGAGACAACCGAGAGTTTTGCTGCCCATTTACACCCTGATTGTAATTGTAGTTAATGACTTGAGATGTTAAAGATCGTTGTTATCTTATCTGAGTTTTATTATCTTATACATAATTAATGAAGATTCTACACCCAGGGATGACCTATGGTACATAAACTGAAATGAAAAACCCCGAACAAATTATTGTTGCATGTATAAATGAATATAATAATTACCCGAGGAAAAAATATGTTGATTTTTTTTAAATACGAGAAATTACATAAATAAATTTATTAGGTGTTTTTTGCTGATTATTAAATTACTCTGAACGTCCATCTGCGCAACAATTCACAAGAATAATTATGCAGATTTAAATTTATATTTATTATTAAATATTAAAAATAATAAGAAATTTTGTACAAATAGGAATGAGATGTACAAAGAAATTAAATATAGACTCAATTCTGGAAATGTTTGGACCAAAGAGAGATGAACAGACAAATGAATGGAGAAGACTACATAATTTTGAACTACATGATATTTATAGGAAATCAGATAAAATAACAGTTAAATCTCGTAGACTCCGATGGGCAGGTATTGTGGCATGAATGGGGAATGAAAGAGGGGCATAGAATCTTGGGAAAAGCCAGAGGGGAAACATCTAATTGTTGACCAAGAATAAGATGGGAGAATAACATTAATCATGATTTGAGGGAAGTAGATTATACAGGGTATGAATGAAAAACATTAACTCAGGATAGAGAGGTATAGAGAGCTCATGTCCGCCTGTCCATGAACCTATGGGTTCGATAGAGCCAGTGAGTTAGTTTTAATTCAGTAAGATCTATTATTAAATAGTTTCACACTATAATGTTAAAATATTAATTTAAGTATCTGATTTAGCAGTCGTTCTCAACTAAATTAAATTTCTCTTTAAGAAACTTTGTAAAGTGATTAAAACTATGAAGACCTTTCAAAATAATTTTTCATCTTCTGCATTCTATTTTTAGAAGTATTGGCAGTTTCACTTTTTTCTAGATTATATTAACATATTGTCTAGCTATTTTTATTGTTGGTAGTAAAAGTAGTTGTGGGATTTAACTTTTGTTTTAGAAAAGTAGGCCCACACAGGTCTGCTTGGGCGATCGTACTTATTCCTGTTGCATGAATGTAAGTTACAGTCATAATTATTCTCTATTTATATTTATTTTTACTTTCGACTGCGTTTTTATAGAATTAGAATCTATGGTATAAAACATAATTTCATTGAATATAACACATACAGTATATGACGATTCAACTAAAACAATAGGCCTATACAATACAATAGGGAAATAATTGCCATATTGAAATTAAACTGACAATAAAATGAAATGGATAAGATTGATAAAATATTACCAAACGGTCAACAACTAAGGTAGGCTGTAGCATGTGTTTCTTATCTTTACGTACTTTGTAGCTTCTTTCCCAGGACATCGTTCGCTGATTTATACTACGCGAGTTATCTTTTGCTTATGCGATTAGTTGACAAGACAGTTCGACTTAAGATGTCGTACGTTGTATAAATCTGGCGGTTTTCGTGTATAAAAGTTGATAAATTAACACTGTAATAATTATGGTAGTTGTTCAAGCGTGTGTACAGTGTTTTAATAAATAATAATAATCAACATCAAGTATTAGACTTGCTGGTCTGTTCCGATCTCATGTTAGAATTGGTCTATCCATCTTTTACTGGGTCTTCCAACATTTCTTCGTCCTAGTGGCTTGTAATGAGGAATCTGTTTCGGAATTCTATTGTTATCCATTCTGTTGATGTGGTCATCCATTCATCTCTGCATTGTTCTCTTCGTATATCCTCACTTCGTCTTTGATCCATTATTGTATAGCCAGCCACATTCCTCAGAAACCTCATTTCTGACGATCTTGAAAAAGATTTTCGGGCTGTAGGCTGTGGTCGTTGAGGCTTGTAGTTCCCCGACGTTTCGCCAGAGACTGCGTCTGGCATCCTCAAGGGTTGTCATTTCTGACGTTTCTATTCTTGTTCCTGGTTTTTGGTTAAGACCAGTGTTCCGATCCATACTGTAGTGTTGGAACCGCCATTGTTTTATAAAATTTTAAGTGTCTCCTTTCTAGTTCCTTTGAGACTTCGTTTTATGGTGCTACACATATAAACAAATGTATTTTGTTTTCAATGTCTTCACTTTTTCTATATGATACATTGTATCCCAGGTAATTAAAATTGCTCACTTGTTGTATTATGTTATTCTCTGATTGAATGTTTACTCTTAGTGGCTCATACCCTCGGAAAGCTAAAACTTTTGTTTTTAGAGTAGATATTTTCAAGTTGTATGTTTTACATATTTTACTTAATTTGTAAATTGCCCGTTGTAAATCATATTCTCTCTCAGATATCACAACCTGATCGTCTGCAAAAAGTAAAGTATCTAATAAAATATTGTCAATTTTAAATTGTTCAGTTAAAACAATTTGCCAATTCTGTATGGCATCATATATATATGTACCTATATTAAAAAGTGATGGCGAAAGTGGGCATCCTCGTTTTAATCGACAGTTTATTGTCGCTGTTTTATTGTTTTGTGCTTTATGATCCACGCTAATTAATATTCTATTATCTACATATACACTCTCAATATGTTTAACCAAATGCTATGGAATGCCTCTGTTTATCATTATAGGCTATTCCATAATTTCTTTCTATTCACTCTGTCATAAGCCTTCTCAAAATCAATGGATGCCATATATGTTGGTAAGTTATATTCTTTACGTTTCTCTATTAGTTGTGTTATAACATATATACAGTCTGAACAAGATCTTCCTTTTCTAAAACCGTTTTGATTTTCTGATAGCATACTTTCACTGATAATATTAAGACGGCGTTTTAAGATGGAGGTAGGCCTATAGATCTTATAAAATGCATTTATAAGATTTATTCCTCGTCCACCGCTGTGGTCTCGGAGTAGCGTGCTGCGTTGTCACGCAGCGGGCCCGGGTTCGATCCCCGGTCGGGACAGTTTTTCTGAGTGAGGTTTTTATTGGGGTTTTTCCTCACCTGTAAGACAAATGTCAGGAAAACTTTAAGGCCAAAACGGTCCCCAAAATCATATGGCCATCGCAATCATCATCATTCATATTCAGCTTAGGATTAGGGACTCTCCTGGCGCACCATTATCATCATCATCACCCATCATATCATCGGGGCAGCGTAACCCCGCCTTCCATGCGCCCCAACCTCAGAAGTGGGTTACAAGTACGCCATGCCAGGAGAGAAACCAGGAATGTCGAAAGACAAACCTGGGGCATTTGGAAAAAAAAAATTATTCATCGACAATTATTGCATTCATATCATATAAATAATAATAATAATAATAATAATAATAATAATAATAATAATAATAATAATAATAATCTTCTTGTAAGCCCATGTTTTCCTTAACAGAGATTTAGGCGCTCTGCCCTTATAGGGGATAATTTGAACCATACTAATTTAGTTACACTTGTTTTCGTATAGATGTCTTTTGAGTAGTCCGTGAACAGCGTTCCGCTTCATACTGACATCTAGGAAACCAAGGTAGTACTAGGACGGGAAAATTCGGTAAATTTTGCTTAGAGGCCTTTCATTCAGGCTTAAGGATCTTTTACGAACCTGAAAATCTTAAAACTCGGGACCCACGGCTTACAGTCCCTCCCGGAGGACTTGCTCCATGGATTTTTCCGTCCTAAAAAAATCCATCGACCCCGGCCGGGTTTGAACCCGCGACCCTCGGGACCAGAGGCAAGGAGCATAACCACTAGTCCACCGCGGCCGAT
The DNA here is from genome assembly GCA_030220185.1 of Diploptera punctata. Lineage (NCBI taxonomy): Eukaryota > Metazoa > Arthropoda > Insecta > Blattodea > Blaberidae > Diploptera > Diploptera punctata. The sequence continues at coordinate 204,372 of JASPKZ010000010.1, forward strand.
TAAGTTTCAAAAAAATTTCAGAAAATGTAACATTAAATTAGCACCAAAAATGATTAAATTTGAACAAATTAATTAAAACAACAAAAATGAAAAGATTAATAAAGGCAACAAATCAGGGATTTATCAGATTTAATATAATCATTTTGGGAATTTTTAACATTATGAGGTTTTATCGTCATTTATCAAATTGATTGTAATGATTATGAAATATATATATACGTACAAAAAACAAAAAGGAACTTGAATACAAGATTGAAAACACCTTAGAAATGGGGAAATGGAAAAGTCCGCAGCAGCCGCACATGCATGGTCACAAAAAACACAGAATCAAAAGAAAGGCCAACTTTAATATATGTAGGAAATGCAAACCTAGTTTCGTCTCTTCTGTGCGACATTGTCAATGCTTCCAACTGTCATATAGCGGTTGTCCTTCATGAGAGTTGATTTCTGCTCCCTCCTCTGGCTGACCGATGAATTTCCACATCAATTGATATTTTCATTATAAATGTAACACTTCTCACCATCAACCACAAGCTATGACGTGTACACTCATCAAAAAAGACACTCTTGTAAAAATCACACGCAAAATAGACTATACGAACCTCCTTAAATTTTTAAATGAACACAATGTCCCTTATTATGTCGGACCACGACCACCCAAACACAACGCATATAAAATCGTCATACGAGGAATTCCTCCATCAGTGACAACAACTAAACTCCAGAGCTCACTAGAGGAAAAAGGGTTCCAGGTTCTCTTTATAAGAAACATGAAATCGCCACAAGGTTACTCCTATCCCATGTTTGCCGTGGACCTGGAGGACACGCAAACTCAAGAACTATCCATGAAGTGAGAGGATTATGCCACTATGAAGTAAGGATAGAACCACTTAGAACCAGAGAACAACGCAAACAATACTCTAACTGCCAGAAAGCCGGGCACATCTCAGAAAATTGTAGGGCACCACCAAGATGTAGAATATGCGTGTGCGAACACCCTACCAGAGAGTGCCGCTTCCCACTCACCACCACCCCCAGATGCGTAAATTGCAATGGCCCGCACACGGCGGACAACTCGTCATGCGAATATCTAAAGAAAAGAGCAACAAATACAAACAGACGTATGAAATCCAACAATAAGGACCCTGGAGCTATGCAATACTCCACACATCATGAGTCTCAACACCACTCCTACACTCAATTACCGAACACCAAACAGCCCCTTGAACCCTACTCCTACATAGCCCTCGCCCCAGCACCCCACCCCCAACTCAAGAAACAGCTCACCCCATCCTCCGGCTAGATTCACAATATACCACACAGAAAAACGTGAATACACATCATAAAACGTATCACGACGAAATCAACACACGGGGCAACAACGCAACCGCAACAGACGAATCAGCCTCAGAGAGTGAAGGGGAACGCCGTTCAAAAAATAGAAAAAGACATCGGCACACCCAACATAACCAGACCCAAGAACCAAACGATACCAAAGAAACAGATCCAGTATCCACCAAACACCACCTGAATACAGTAATATCTCTTCGGACGAAGATCTCGAAATTGAACTTCATTACACAGAAGACAGGATCAGACAAATGCAGGATATGAGACATAGAATGGAGCAGGAGCAAATGAAGCTTAATAGAATTGAGGAAGATCTCTATATCCAGGAAAAACGCATAGCGGAGAAAATGCAGGAAATCCGAGACAATTACAACTATATCATGGACCGGGAAAACATATATAGAAGACACGGCCGGCACAACGACCCTATACACAACGAAAACCACAGAGACAATCCAAATGCTGCACAACATCATGTGCCAGTTCAATGATACCTACAATCACAGTGATCAAATATCCATATTACTGACGGCACTATCCGACACATACTGGATCATCAAAGACGACCCCAGTTGGACAACAATTCCAAAGGCTGTACTTCACTTCCTATCCACTCTCCTTGGCTACACCACCAGCGACGAAGAACACTAGAAAAACAAAACAACTAAGAAGGAAACGATGAGAAAGGGAGATAAAAACTACAACTCAAACTAATTAATCAACCATCCCCACATCCAGCATTCCAAAAATTAAAATCTTATTTTGGAATGCCCACGGCACCCAAAATAAAAAAAAAACAGGAATTACTCCACTACTTGCATTCAAACAGAATCCATATTGCACTCATAAACGAAACCTATTTACAACAGCGCAAAAAACTCAAACTACAAAATTACTTCGTTTATAGGATGGACAGAGTGCATGGTCAAGGCGGCGGAACAGCCATAATCGTACATCGCAGTATCACCCATCACCAAATCACCATTCCACACCTCGCCCGAACCGAAGCGTGTGGAATATCAACAAACATCAACAACAAACCGCTTACACTTATGGCCATATATATCCCTCCATGAGACATCGACACAGTCGAAATCCAAAATCTCCTCAAAGTTTCCCACTCAGTCATCATCGCCGGTGACCTGAACGCGAAACAGACGACTTGGAACTGTCGAACCAACAATCAGGCCGGCATCAAACTCTGTAACCTTTTATATACAAGCGATGAATAGTTCATGATCCTGGCCCCCAAACAACACACACACATTCCGGACAATGGAAATGCTACTGACGTTCTGGACATAGCACTCATCAAAAATATCAGACATTACCTTAACATAACAGCACACAACGCACTAAACTCAGACCACCTCCCAGTGATGCTAGAAGTGGAAGGTAACACCTCATACACTGCACCAAGAATATTCTTCAAATATCACCTAGCTCACTGGGAACAATTCCAAACGGATATCAACACCTATCTGACAAAGTGCAACACCGGCACCGAGAATGACATCGAACAGTCCGTAACCCACCTAACTGAAGTCATCAGCCATGCCATCAAACGTAATATGCCAACTGGCGAGAGAAAATCAAAAAGTCCTCCACTACCTAAAGAAATCCTAACACTAATAAACAGGAGAAATCAAGCCAGAAGGAACTGGCAAAGGCACCACACTGAGCTTCGGTACAAAACTGAAATGAATAGGCTCAAAGCAGAAATAAAAACGGCCATCTCCACATACACATCACGCACTTGGAATTCGGCACTTGAAAACACTGACAACACAATGAAAAAACTCTGGAACATCGCGAAAGCAATGTCAACGAACCCGAAACCCTCCCCCCCCCCACTTATATCAGGAAAAAACATCGCACATTCCAACGAGGAAAAAACAAAATTAATGGCAAAGACACTGGCTGAAACCTTCACACCCAATGCGGTGACCAATATACCCTTCGAAAATGAAACTTCAACCTTGGTGCAAAATTTCCTACGCCAAACCAAAACATCATCCATCAAAAAGTGCACAGTTCCGGAACTACAGTGGCAAATCAAACATCTCAAAGGCAAAAAAGCCCCTGGACCGGATCAAATTCAGAACATAGTCATCCAAAAACTACCACTCAAGGCTACAGAGTTTATAACAACACTGATCAACTCCATACTTGCCACCGGATACTTCCCTCTACAATGGAAGATGGGGCATGTACTTAAGTTCCCGAAAGAGGGGAAAAATCCAAGCGACCCCAACAACTACAGGCCGATCGCACTCCTGAACACCCTGAGCAAACTGGCAGAGAAAATCATGCATAATCTGTCAACCCTCAATATAATTCGTAACGAACAACATGACTTCCGCCGCCACCATGACACAACCACTCAACTGATGCGTCATGTTGAAGACATCACACGCGGATTCAACGAGAGGAGAACAACAGTTGGCCTATATCTTGACATCAAGCAGGCCTTCGATAAAGTCTGGCATGAAGGCCTGCTACGAAAATTAATAGAACTTGGCATCGACGACGGCATCATACACTTAGTAGATAGCTATCTCAACCATAGATCGTTTCGAGTGCTGTTCGAGAATGCACTGTCCGTCGTTTACCTAATACACAGCGGGGTACCACAGGGAAGCATCCTTGCACCGACCCTATTCAATATATACATTAATGATATCCCCCACAACACGCTACACAATAACAGCAAGCTACATATATATGCAGATGACACCCTAATAACGGGCCAATCCACGCAGGTAAACGCGGCATACAAACAAGTGCAAACTAACGTACAGCTACTCGAGACGTGGCTACAGAGGTGGCGAGTCGAAATCAACCCAACCAAGTGCCAAGCTATAGTATTCTCCAGACGCCGCACTCACCTCAAGAATCAGCCTAATCCACTGACAATCAACGGGAGTAACATCACTTGGAATACCGAGGTCAAATACCTGGGGGTCACCCTCGATCCCAAACTGACCTTCAAAAATCATATCAACAAAACACTACAAAAAGCCTATGGACGACTCTCCAAGCTCTTCCCAACACTAAATAGGGAGAACAAACTCCAATCACATATCAAAATCACACTCTACAAAACACTCCTACGGCCGATATTGACCTACGCGTGCCCAATTTGGTGTCACGCAGCTCAAATCCACCAAAGGAAATGATACCTCTTCCAGAACAAAGTTCTCTACATGTGCACGGGTCTCCCACGCTACACACCAATTAGTACCCTAGAGAATCAGTACAAAGTTATCCCACTGAAGGAGTACATTCTTGATCGAACATGCCACTTCTTCCTACGTATAGAGGGGCACAATAATCCACTCGTCGCCACACTGGGCCATTATGACATAGCCCACGGCAAACATCTGCGACCAACATCCATCCTGCCTCAGGTCTGGCGTGACACACTCTGCCCTCAATAACCATTCACGCACCTAACATCGAAGAACTTCAAGTGAAGGTAAGTGAAGTGAAATGAAAGTGAAGTGAAGTGAAATAAAGTGCGATTACAAACCAATGATCTACATAGAACAAGAAAATGTAACTCTATTAGTTAACATTAACATTACATTTATACATTTATACTTTTACATTTATACATTTATATTTCCATTTAACTATGTATACACACATGCATTTTCTTTTGTTTAATAAAGATAGGCCCTAGAGCGCCCGGTTTTGGCCAGCAACACTAAAACCAACCCACTCTGCATGAGGTTTTCATAGTGGTTTCCCTCATGCGTGAAGACAAATGTCGGAGTGGTCCCTTTGCACCACTAATTAAATGACTAATACCCACAATTCTTCAAAATTTTCGGTCGGGAGAGGGGGAAGGACTTGTGATTCCTACAGGAGATTTCATTTCGTCTCATCCCGTCACACAGATCTCGGACGCCTCTGCCACTCTGCCTTTGCCACTCTGCAGCCACATACATCAACTTCTCGGCGACTTAAGTACAACAAAAACGACAACCACTGCTCACCGCTCCAAAACATACAATCAACACCGCTACAACACACTGCCATGGTCATACACTTTATTACACACCATATATATCTCTTTTCGGCTCTTACCTTCAAAATTAACGGGGCAAAAGGGCGAAAGCCTTGGCACCCGTGGTTGGCCTCGGCCAAACTGAAGGGAAATGTCTGTAGCTGCTGTTGCACTCAGCGATTCCTAGTTCTCATTCGATTCTTTTTCTCCGGGAATTATAAAATTCATAGTTTTCTTTTTATTCTTGCACATGTACTTACTTACTTACTTACTGGCACTATCGAACCCGTAGGTTCATGGCCGCGCGGACACAAGCTCTCCATACATCCCTATCCTGAGCTAATGCTTTCCAATCATTCCCTGTATAATCTACTTCCCTCAAATCATAGTTAATGTTATTCTCCCACCTCATTCTTGGTCTACCAACTGGGCGTTTTCCCTCTGGCTTTCCTACAAGAAGCTTCCATGCAAGTCTTTCATTCCCTGTACGTGCAACATGTCTTGCCCATCGCAATCTACGAGACTTAACTGTTCTTATTATATCTGGCTTCCTATAAAGACCATGTAGTTCATTGTTATGTAATCTTCTCCATTCACCTGTCTGTTCATCTTCCTTTGGTCCAAATATTTTCCTAAGTACTTTATTCTCAAATGCTTGTAATCTCATTTCCTCCCTTAAAGTAAGAGTCCATGCTTCGCACCCATGTAATATAACTGGTAGAATAATAATTTTATATATTTTCAGTTTAACGTTTTTTGAAAGGAGTTGGGACATCAAGAGTCCCTGTAATGCATAATAGCACGCATTTCCAGAATTGAGCCTATGTTTAATTTCTTTGTGCATACCATTCCTATTTGTGATTATTGTTCCTAGGTATTTGAAATCAGCCCCATTCCTCAAAATTTCCCTCATTTGTCATTAGCTGTCCATTTCCATTATACAATGTATTTCTACGTGTGATCATATATTTAGTTTTATTGATATTTACTTCCAGTCCTAATTTCTTAGTGTTACTCAATAATGTGTGCGTGTTCTCCTTTAGTATCTCCTCGCTATCGGCCAACAATACTACATCATCAGCATAAACTAACAGCTTATTAATACCATTGAGTTGTAAGCCTTGCTCATTCTCTAAAGATTCAATGACATGCTCTAGTACAAAATTAAATAGTAGAGGAGATAATTCTTGCACATGTATATAAAAAATAAAAATAAAAACATAAATTTCCAAATTCCCAGAGAAAAAGAAAAAAAAAGTTCATCAGTCAGCCAGCAGAGGGAGCCAGCTACAGGTTGCAAACACAACAGTTAGAATGCATCGATAATGTCGCACAGATGTGACAAAACTATAGTCTGCAGAATATCAAAAAAATATGAGGTGAAACAAAATTACTCGTAATTATTAAAACATGGCCATTTATTTATTTATTGGGTATAAACATAAATATGTAAATTTCAGAAAAAATGTTCGTATTTCCTGTTTATCCACATATCGGAGACCCTATTAACCAATATAATTAGGAGCTTGTCTTTGATTTTAAAGTAGGTGTTTATAGAGACACAATACATAGCCATATTTTTAAATAAATTCTAACATATTATTATATAGTCTAAACAAATTAAGTTACCATGACATTACATTTAAAACTATGATATTAAAATTATTAAAACCATGGCTAACTCAAATCTATGACAACATCAATGAGTCTTCAAAATTCAATTATAATTTTTATAGTCATAGATAAGCAAGGAATACAATCTTTGCATATAAACCACATTTTAAATATATCATAATTTTATAAAACTAATATGGTCTCATTTCTTTGTGAATCTTGTGCCAGACAAAACTGATTTTTACATGAATCTAAATCGGATTCAATATTATGAATTTACAATATTTATTTGAATGACAATAGTGGTAGTATGGAATTTGATGGCACAAGATTCACAAAAAAAGTGACCTAAATGCTAAAAATATATATTTTACATGTGTATAAAAAGAGATTTCAGTTCAACAATTTTGTTGTTTGAGGGCATTTCATTTAGGAGGATGTGATTCCCTTTTCTTGTCCTTCAGAACTTCAGACTTGTATCTTGTCAATGAAGAACTTTTATTTTCTTTATTGTCACTCTGTTTTAATGTTGCAGCTTCGCTACGATGAGAAGTGTTCAAAAGAGAATCTGGTGCATTTGTAAGATCGCTCACTGATGCAGACTTCGATTTACTCGAATGTTCCATTACCAAACTCATGTCATCACTGCTGGAGGAAGCACTTCTTCCTTTCAAACTATTCTCATCCTTGAGTTCATCATTTGGATTCTTGAAAAGTGCCTCCTCTGAATCTAGCAAGAATTCGCTTGTGAGGTGATGTTGCAGCAAGCTGTCTGGGGTACTCAAACTCCCTACGCTGTGGAGTACTTCCTGTTGGAGAATCTTTACGGAGATCTACCAAAAACTTGTAGCGAAGTTGAAGTTCTGATGTAAACGTCTGACTCCAGCTGTTTAAGTAAGAACAGTGATTCTCAAGGCCATCTTAGTGTTCCCGAACAAATGTACCAAAATCTATTCTCTGTTGTTCGAGAATTGCTTCATGAGACGCGGCTGACTCCCTCAAACCAGTCGTTAATTCCTGAGTCTGTTTTAATTATCAATGAGTTCCTCATTGTAAAGCTCCAAGAATGATACTCGAACAGTAAATTCAACCTGCTGGATTCTGAACTCATTAAACAGATTGCTTAGTGATCTAGGTATGATTCCCATTAGTGGATCATTACACCAATTAATTGTAGAATTTGGTGTTCTTTCTCCCTCCATAGTGAATGTTTTTCTTGTTTGCCCATAACCAAACACAGTAAAATAATAATAATAATAATAATAATAATAATAATAATAATAATAATAATAATAATAATAATAATAGTTTATTCGTAAAATCAGGAAATTCCTTTGTCCATTGAAAAACATATGGTTTTGTACATGCAGTAAACATAGCTTACGTAACACGAACACTGCATGACTATTATATCCTTCGTACTACTGCGAGAATCCCGGGACTTCTCATTCTCGAGCTCTTATTAGTGGCACTCTCTTTCAGCTTCACTCGCATACTAGAGCGAGCTGGAGTAAGAGTTTGACCGCCTTTACCTACTACATTCTGCATTAAATAAGTTGGAAAACAAATAAATATAGAAGTAAGGAATATTAATCAATTTAATATCGAACCCCCCCCCAAAATAACTATAATTAATAATTCTACCATACCTACCATCATATTCTAGTTTTCCTCTCCATATATTAAAATATTGTTGAATTAAAATCCTCACATATTGAGCAATAAAATAAACGAAATGAATAACACAGTTAATCCTGTAGAAAAGTAAAATAAAAAATCCAAAAAAACATTTAAATATTGTACCGGTATAATTGGAGGGCTCTTTTGATTGTAAAAATAAAGTAATATGTTCTAGTAAACAAGTAATTTCCGACAGCGGCGTTTTAAGTTATTTGAGGATGTCTGAAGTAATATGAATAGCTGTTAAGTTTATTATCTAATCATATGTTACGTATTTTGGAAGCCGGTAGATATTAAAGATGGTCATATTACGGTCTTAGACTTTACGCAAATCCGATCCGATTGAGGGTCTTTCCACTTTTCAGCGGTTGCCCTTTTACCAGCCGGCTGCTGGCCCTTCACATCTACATGTGTCAATCACAGAGGTAGATGATCAACAGCCAGTGTAGGGGTGACATGGGTTAGCATGTCGAGTCCCCCAGCCGTTATAGCTGGTTCCTCAACCTGGAGCCGCTACTTATTGTAGCTACCCAATTGCCTCACGATGCTGGGTAGGCACCGGTCCCATACTGGCCGAAATACCATGAGAAAATTTCTTCCCCCATGGAGACTCGAACCAGCGCAAGTCCCGTAGCTCTGCGCCAAGGCTTCCTACCTTAACCGCTCGGCTACGGCGCGGGACTACGCAAATCCTCGAAGTTATATCTCAGAAGGGGAGCATCGATACGGTTAGGAGGGATGAAAGATAGATTTATTGCTTTTAAGAAACTTCAAACTGAAAAAAATAATGTAGCCTCCAAAAACATAGCGGGCAGCTAGATAGATTATTGACCTCGAGTAACTTGGAAATGAAGATAGTCCTGTAAAAGTTCACGCCCCAAAATTTAGTAGGCCTACATCGACTTGGACATGTAGCCTATAGAGGTGTGTCAAAATATTTATTTTATCCAACGAAAATTTTGTATAAAAATTGTAATGGCGACGGAAAAATAAGTCAAATCCACGACTTTCGTAAGTATTTAATATAACATGTTATGAAGTTAAAAATCGAAGTAAGTAGGACGAGTGCCCTATCCGTAGACCATACAGAGTGAGACGGACGAGTACTCCCTTATAGTCAGTAGTCGAGTAAGTAGGGTGAGTGTTCCCATTAGGAGAACGTACAAAAGAAAGATCCGCGATAAGCATTATTAAAATTGAGTCGTGGTTTTGACCGTTTCTTAGCCAAGTTATAAGAAAAAAGTGTGTAATTTACTATTGATAGAAAAGAAAATTAATAAAATCCTTCTATCACGTCACCAGAAATTAGTCATCATCATCGTCATCTGCATTCATGGATTAGGCTGTTGACCCGTTCCGACTTTAGCCCATCTCTTTCTAGGTCTGCCCACATCTCGGGTGCCTTTAGGTTTGTATTTTGTTATTTGTTTTGGATATCTATCTTCATTTATTCTCTCTATGTGTTGCTTCCATTTTTGTCTATATGTATCTATTTTATCAGTTATTGCAAATATTTCAAGTTCCTGTCTTATTTCTGTGTTCTTGATTCCGTCTTCCTTAACAGACCTCAAAAAGTTCATTTCTGCCGCCGTTATCCTACTTAGATCTTGTTTTTTTATGTATCTAGGCTTCTGAACCATAGAGCAGTACCGGTACTGACAACGTTTTGTAAAATTTCAATTGGGTCTCTCTTGTTGTTTTGTTATTTAGTGATTATTTTATCGTACCACATATTCCCTGGAATTTTGCTACTTTATTAGTAGAAATTAGTTTGATCACTATTTTGTCCTAAATAGTTTCCTTAAAAAAAAATAGTTTCCGTAAATCATAAGTTCAGCCCTACCCCTGAAGAAACATAGAGGAACTAATAGCTCGCCTTATCTATCATTAATTACCCCAATATTAGTTCCTTTTATCACCGGATTTTTCTTGGTACAATATCTCAATGAAGCCATCTACAAAATTAAATCCTTAGAATAGAAGCCTGCTAAAATGTGTATTCCAAATTAAATGCAACGATCAGATAATTATTGTAAACCAAGAATACAAGACGCGAATCCGGTGTCTGCAATGAAAGATTTCCTATAAAACGAAAGTCTTGAGAATGGGACTAGTCGTTGATTAATATTCAAAAATGTTGAGGAGACTGACCTACTAGGCACTTATTTTTATACTATAATTTTAATATTGTGAATTGTATACTGTTCGGATATTTCAAACAATTAAATTAATTTTAATTATACATGGTTATATATATATACACATATGTGTGTGTATTATAAGTCACTGAACTATTCTGATTCACTTAGGGGGATTCTATGCTAGAAGTGTACCTACATGAATGATTATTATAACGAAAAGCCCACTCTATTGTTCTTCTTCTTATTCGCTTTGCGGGCTAGGCAAATTGCCTGTTCCGCATTGCAGTTGTTCTGACCATCTTTTCACTGGCCTTCCTACATCCCTTGAATCTCTTGGTTTGTAGTTAAATGCTGCTTTTGGTAATCTTGTTACATTCATTCTTTCTACATGTCTAAATCATTTATCTCTATATTATTTGATTTTATCATTCACTGGATATATATTTAACTCTGTTCTTATTATCTTCATTCTTTATCAGAGCCAATCTTCTGCAGCTTTTGTTCTTCTAAGGATGTTCATTTCTATGCTATGTATTCTACTTTGTATTTTTTTTTGTCATTACCCAGTTTCACTCCCATAAAGTAATGGAGGGACAACAAATGTTTTATAAAACTTCAATCTAGTATCCATTCTTGTTTTGTTCCTTAATGTTTTATTTATAGTTCAGCACATCATTTGAAATTTCGACAGTTTCATATTTATGTCTCTTTCAGTTTTTTGTTTATAGTAAAATTACAAACCAAATAATTAAAGATTTATTACTTGTTCCAGAGGTAAGTTTTCTATTATGATTTCTTATATGTTCATTTCCCCCAAAATACTATTCGGATTATTTTAAACAATTTTAATTTTGTTGAGAACGACTCACATCACAGGCACAATTTTTATTGATTTAAGTATTTATATACATTAATTGTCCCAAAAAATTATCTAAATTATGGTAAAAACCCGATTCAAATTGGTCAAGTAGGCTTTGTGTCCATAGAGAACAGACTCACAGACGTTCATTTTTATGTAAGTATGAATATTATCATAAGTAATGCCACGGGTGATTTCCAGTTTATCTAGAGAATTTGGAAATCAAGGCTGGCATTTGTTAGGACCATTTAACGAATAAAATTAAGCTATTTATTCACAAATCATTACATATAGTTACTTTAAAATATTTATATATTTAATGTAAAACGACGATGTTTCAAAACAAATGAGAAACGTTTGTTATGTTTCACTTGTTCATCACTGCAACCAGATCATATTATTTATTGCCAAAGGATCGCAATATTGTAAGAATGCACCATAGTGGAGAAAAAATGAAACGCATCAAACTGTATATTAATTAATTTCTGATGTCCTATGATGTAAATATATCAATTATATTTTTCTGCAACGTTATTATCTGGGAAATAATACGTTTAAGAAAGTGCAAACGGTGGTTTCTTTTTTTTTTGTGGTATAATTAATTGCTACAAATGTTTGTATATTATATCCCGCAAGCACTAACTGTTTACATTTGTGCACTATATATACAATCTGGTAGCCACATAGGGTCACTGCAAAATAATGTTATGGCCTATTCAGAATGTTAAAAAGGAGGAGCTCGATGTTGCAGTGATAAAATTAAACTGATAAAATCGAGGTGAAAAACGACTGTGATTAGTTGTAAATAAAAAATCATTGAAATGTGATTGGTCATTGACTCCCATTTGGGGCATGAGTTAAATAGTCTTCGTAAGTTATTTTACATGTAATGCAAAATATAATATATTAGATACGTCCGCTGCCCATGCTGGATCAGATGGTAGCCTATCTACTTCCTGAATAGTGGGCCTAAGCTTTATATCTGACGAAGTTGAACATGTTAAATGTAGAATTTTCAATATCAGAGCCAGTGGATTTAGTGGTATACAATTTTTATTCTCTAGATTGTGCACCAGATTCGTGCATTAGATAGCTAATCCCTTGACAGTGCATATTTTGGCGAGACATAACGGTACTATTGATGGCGATTCATCCCTCGGATTGAGATATTAATCCTGGAGGCGCCATTGGTGCTTTTCGACAGGAGGAGGCTATGTGCCGGGACCGGGTTTCACCTTCTCCCTTCTCTTCATCATTCCTCATACAACACACTTTACACTGCACAAACACATGCGCCCTTCCTGCATTCTTTTCTGTACACAATACAAGATTACATCTACGTATACTAGGATCAACGGATCTGTGCCCCTATAGCGCTGGCATCGTTCTTAGAAATATACATGTCTATACTCACACAATTTCACCGCACATCTCTCCCACTACGTCAAATAGTAGTTATCGAATAGGGATGTTACCAAACTTCCCCAACGGTCATGGCATTGAATATTTATAATGCAAGGTTGGAGTCGAGTTGAAAACACTGGAGTGCAAGTGCGAGAGAGAGAGAGAGAGAGAGAGAGAGAGAGAGAGAATATATATATATATATATATATATATATATATGTGTGTGTGTGTGTCCACCGCTGTGGTCTCGAGGTAGCGTGCTGCCTTGTCACGAAGCGGGCCCGCGTTCGATCCCCGGTTGGGGCAGTTTTTCTGGGTGAGGTTTTTATCGGGGTTTTTCCTCGCCTGTAAGACAAATTTCAGGAAAACTTTAAGGCCCAAACGGTCCTCGAAATAATATGGCCATCATCTTCATTATCATCATCATCCTTCACCGGTGTGTAAAGCAACGGGAAGCTACCACACCTATAATTCCCTAGTAAAGCTGCAAGGATAGCATAAAAATGCTATGATTGCAGTGAAGGACCTGCCTTCGGGCAAAATTACTATGGATATATATATATATATATATATATATATATATGGTATGATTAGAAAAATAAATGCCTGGACGGGATTCGAACCCGGATCTCTAAGTATATATATATAGGAGTGCAGAGAGGGAAGTGATTTGCCGAGGCAGAAAAGTAAGAAGGCTTTGGTTCGCATATTTTACGGGGGCACACATCCGTTGGACAGACAATAGAATGGTTAACCAAAGTGGTGTGTAAATTGAAAATAGACCACATTAACGTCATCTATCTGTCCAGCGCAGAACCGGAAATTCAAAAAGTGCAGTTGGTGGCGTTCGAACATACTATAATTATTCTATATATTAAAAATTTACCATTAAACTAACTCACTAGCTCCATTGGACCCGTAGGTTCATGGCAGCGCGGACATACGCTCTCCATACATCCCTATCCTGAGCTAATGTTTTGCATTCATCCTCTGTATAATCTACTTCCCTCAACTCATAACTAATGTTACTCTTCCACCTCATTCTTGGACTACCAACTGAGCGTTTTCATGCCCCTCTTTCATTCCCTATTCGTGCCACATGTCCTGTCCATCGCAGTCTATGATACGTAACTGTTCTTATTATATCTGGTTTCCTATAAAGATCACGTAGATCACTGTCTTGAAGTCTTCTCCATTCTCCTATATGTTCATTTTTCTTTGGTCCAAAAAAAATTCCTAAGAATTTGATTCTCAAAAACTTGTAATCTTTCCTTCTCCCTGAAAGTAAGAGACCATGTTACGCATATATATAATAAAATTGAGAGAATAACAATAGTCCTATAATATATTTTCATAAGTGAGTAACACTAAGGAATTAGGACTGAAGTAAATATCATTAAAACTAAATGTATGGTCACACGTAGAAATAAATGCATTATAAGTTATAATGGAAATGGACAGCTAATGACAAATGAGGGAAATTTTGAGCAAGTTGCTGAATTCAAATACCTAGGAACAATAATCACAAATAGGAATGAGATGCACAAAGAAATTAAACATAGGCTCAATTCTGGAAATGCGTGCTATTATGCATTGCAGAGACTTTTGATGTCCCAACTCCTTTCAAAAAAATGTTAAACTGAAAATATATAAAACTATTATTCTACTAGTTATATTATACGGGAGCGAAACATGAACTCTTACTTTAAGGGAGGAAATGAGATTACGAGTTTTTGAGAATAAATTTCTTAGGAAAATTTTTGGACCAAAGAGAGATGAACAGACAGGTGAATGGAGAAGACTACATAACAATGAACTACATGGTCTTTATAGGAAGCCAGATATAATGAGAACAGTTAAGTCTCGTAGACTGCGATGGGCAGGACGTGTTGCACGTATGGGGAATGAAAGATGTGCATGGAAGCTTCTTGTAGGAAAGCCAGAGAGAAAATGCCCAGTTGGTACACCAAGAATGATGTGGGAGAACAACATTAACTATGATTTGAGGAAGTAAATTATACATGGAATAATTGGAAATCATTAGCTCAGGATAGGGATGTATGGAGAGCTTGTGTCCCCGCGGCCATGAACCTACGGGTTCGATAGTGCCAGTGAATAAGTAAGTAATGTCAGGAGTGATTTCCAAATCATCGATGAATTCACGAGTCACGAAGTGGCGAGTGGCATTTGTTACGACTACAGCCTATACGAAAAGTTTAAGGACACCTGTCAGTTTGAAATAATTGTATACTGTTCTTAAACCTTATTGCTGAATTGATTGAACATTTTTAGGGGGATTGTTACTGTTAAAAGGTATTGTTTAAAAATGTAATAATTAACGTTTATTGATTTTATATCAATATACATTTTTAAAGTATTTTATTAAATTAATAAACTACATGTTTTATGTTTTTGTGCATTTGGAATATGTTATAATGAGAGTAATGGTATATATGTAATGAATGTTTTGAAATATAATTACTCATTTAAAAATATGTTTTTAAAGTTAACACACACACAACTATTTTAAAATGCAAGAAAAAAGTTATTAAAATGTCACGTTTCTAAGTGTGAATATCCAAAACTCACAATTGATCCAGCGACACTGAATCGTATTCGAATATTAATTCAGAAGAGTGCAGCACCACTTAAAAATAAAATGATTCGCTTTCATTCCGTTTTGTGTTTCGGACTTTCACACTTAGAAACGTGGCATTTTAGTAACTTTTTTCTTGCATTTTAAAATAATTGTGTGTGTGTGTTAACTTAAAAAAAATATTTCAAAATTCGTAATTATATTTCAAAACATTAATTACATATACGCATTGTACCTAACAAAAAGGAAACCATTATTCTCATTATAACATATATTCCATGAGTATAAAAACAAAAAAATGTATTTTTTATTCATTTAATAAAATACAAAATGTACGTACATTGATGTAAAATCAATACATTTTAATTGTTATATTTTTAAACAATACCCTTTTAACTGTAGCAATCCCTCTAAAATTGTTTTAATCCATTCAGCCCAAAGGATTAAGAACAGTATATCATTAATTCAAATTGAAAGTGTCCTTAAACTTTTGGTATAGACTGTATATAACAAATAAAAGTAAGCTGTTTCCTCAAAAATCATTATTTAAATATAGTTATCGCATTTTAAAATATTTATATAATTTATTTAATGTAAATGGCGTTGTTTGAAAACAAATCAGAAATGAGAGGTTATGTTTATTCACTGCAACTTGATCTCATTATTTATTGCTAAATAGGGTTGCAATGCACCCTAGTGGAGAAAAAATGAAACACATCATACTGTATATTAATTTATTTTTTTAGTAAACAACTCGATAAAATTAAGGAATCTGTTTATTATTTGCTATAGTCAATGTATTTGTTGGAGAGTCAGTCACTGCAAAATAATGATCTGACCTGTTCACAGAATATTAAAAAAGGAGGAGTTTCCTTTTCACAAAAGCAGAAGCTGATAAAGAAAAATTGATAAAGAGCAAGGTGAAACATGACTGTCAATGGTTGTAAAACAAAATTCATCGAAACGTGATCGGTCATTGACTACCATTTGGGGCAAAGTTAAATAGTCAGTTTAATATTATTCTTAAATAAATTGGGACATTATTCCCTAAAAACTTACCAATAGCAAAATTAATTTAATTAATTTTTTAAAGAATAGCGAGGAGGCTTAGAATAGCCAACAAACATTGTAGAATTTTGCTGGTAAATCAATACGCTAACAGAGTGTGGTGTTATTCCTTACACTTGATTAGAATTTCTGATTACTCGTGGTGCTGACGCTGTCCATTAGCATCGAGACAGTACAAACACGTGATCAGTGAATACGTGTATTCTCAGGATCTGATTGAATACCGTCCCTCGTGGATTTAAAATCTGGTTAAGTGACATAATTCTGCAGCGTATGTTATTACTCCAACATATATGCTGAGATTTATGTGGTATTCCTTCGTGTTCATTTTCTATTTTTCTTCCATTTTCATTCTTTTTTCTTCTTTCTTTCTTTTCCTTTGTCTCTATTTTTTCTTTATCTATTTTTATTTCTCTTTATTATTTGTCTTCATTCCCCCTTATTTGTTTACATTTGTCTTTATTTCCATTTATATAGCATTTCTCTATTTCTCTTTATTTATCTTCATTTATCTTTATTCCTCGTTCTCTGTCTCTA
Organism: Diploptera punctata; assembly: GCA_030220185.1. Taxonomy (NCBI): domain Eukaryota; kingdom Metazoa; phylum Arthropoda; class Insecta; order Blattodea; family Blaberidae; genus Diploptera; species Diploptera punctata. The sequence goes on from JASPKZ010000010.1 coordinate 221,633, forward strand.
AATTTCTCTTTGTGTATATTTATATGTCTTTATATATTTGTATCCTTATTTATGTGAGCCTTTATTGCTGTGTGTGTGGTTTATTTTTGGGTGTTTTTATTTCTGTTTATCTTTATTTCCCTGTGTCTATATTTCTACGTGTATTGAGTTCTCTGCGTACTTATTTCTCTGAGTCTTTACTTCTCTGTGTCATTATTTCTCTGCCTCTTTAGTTCCCTGTATTTCTCTGTGTCTTCATTTATCTTTTAAAACCGGATATTTATCCCCATATAATAATAATAAGGGTTTTTGTTTTGTTTATAATTATATTTATTTATATGAAGAATGGACATAAGATTTATTTAAAGAATTCAAATTTTTTTATAAGTATATAAAAAAAAAATAACTGGTCAATATAAACTGTTAATACAGTTAGATGTTTTTATAACTGATGCAGTATGTAAAATACTTCAAATATTCAAATTGATAATTTTTATAAAGAAATAAATGGGATTGGTGGAATTGGATAGAAGTTAGCTTGAAAATACTCCTTCCTTTTCTGTTGGACCAATCAGAACCTAGAGGTTATAACTGAAATAAAAAGATGGCTACAATACTTGAAGATGGTCGGTCATGTTCAGCGACTGCTCCTTAAAGAATAAGGAAATAATGGTTTATTTATTGATGTTGGTAGAAAGAAATAGTGTTAAAAGTATGAAAGATTATATAGTGATATAATAGTCATCCATCTTGGTGAAAAACAGTTTTCTAAGTGAAAATAATGAATAATTACTGGATTGACCGTTAGCATTCGTCATCCGTTAAATACATAAAATAGTAATCTTCTAGAAATGAAAAATATCAACCTAAGCCGGAATCTTTTGGAACTTTTAAATTACAAGATTCATCTTAACCAAAGTGAGAGTTTTAAATAAACTAACTTATAGTTCAACTGTTAATAAAGTGTTGTTATTTGTGTAAGAAACGTTTCCTCATTCCCCTGAAGAGAGTTATTAGTGCTGTGGCAGATTTAAAGTGGTTTAAATTATATCACAAATCTTCAACTTCGGATATCTCACCGAGAAACCCAACTTTAAATGTCTCCACAACGAGGGGCATAAATTAAACACAACTTCAAATGGCGCATCAACGAGGGCTCGAATGGGAATCCAACCAGGGACCTGTAAACCTGAATCGAACCAAGGACCACGAGAATGAGGAAAGTAATGAAAATCTTCAAAAGTGAGTACAGTTAAAATTTATATGTGAAAAGTGAATTAGTGATAATAACAATTAATGCTTTTAAGAAATAAGAAAATATTAAAATACCCAACAATGGCCAATAACGAAAATATAACTTGTAAAACTGTTAATATGAAAACGAACAAATTAGTGAAGGCCAAGAAAATTTAATTTTGTGTAACAATGAAAATAATCAAACTAATGATACACCTCCTTGGGTAGCATTATTAATAAATAAATTAGAAAAGAATAGTGCAGAATTAAAAGAAATTAGGAAAGACAATTCAAATCTCAGTAACAAATTAGAAAAGAATAGTGATGAATTAAAAGAAATTAGGAATGACAATTCAATTCTCAGTAGAAATTAGAAGCTAATGTAACTAATCTTAGCAATAAATTAGAAAAGAACAGTGTAGAGTTAAGAGAAATTAAAACTGACAATTTAAACCTAATTTCCAATCTCAGTAAAGATATAAAGAAAGAAATTAAAGAAAATAACTTGAAACTAGATGAAAAATTAGAAAGCATTAGGTTAGAATGCAAACAAAACAATTCTAAACTGGAAAAGAGAATAGTAAATATAGCCAAAGATTGTAAAATGAGGTAGAAAAATGTAATGAAAAGATTGATGAAACTCATAATCAAATAGAAACATCTTTGATTGAGGTAAGGCAAAGTTGCCAAGATAAAATCGAAGAATTAGGAACTAAAGTCGAAGATAGACTAAAAATTTCCGAAGAAAGTGTTATCTTAGGTAATGAAGAACTTCAATCAAAGATAACAAATGAAGTAATTATTATAAAAGAACAAGTTGAAGGATGGATAACTAAGATTGTTGAACTTGAAAACAAATATGTGTCAAAAACTAGTGAAAAGGAGATTGAGGTTATGTCAGGACATTCTAGTAATGTTAATAATGATCCTCCTTCTAGCAGTAGTAGTAAAAATGTATGTAAAATTCCTGCTAATCTTTTAGGGGAAATTAACTTACCTAATTTTGGTGATACTGTAGGCCAAAGCCCTACTGATTTCATTAGGGAAATTGAAGAATACTTCGAAATCAAAGGAATAGAAGACAAGTTCAGAATGTTCTTCATAAGAAAAAGTTTAAAAGACAATGCAGAGTCTTGGTTTAGATAGCTTGCCATGATTCAATGACTTATCAAACATTTAAAAATGCTTTCTTAGGTTACTACTGGGGACCAGAAAGACAAAACAAACTAAGGTTAGACCTAACTAGTGGAAAATTCTCCAACAATGGTAAACAAGGTTATCTTAATTATTTCTTGGAGAAGGCAAAAATGGCATCATTGTTACAGCCTCCAATAGATGAGAGAACTTTAATTTCTATGTTATCGCATCACTTCCCAGATGAGATTAGATATCATTTGATAGTAGCCAGACCACAAAATGTATCTGAAATGTTAGAGTTATTGGCTCTACTAGAGAATAAAAGAGAAGTAGATAAATGTAGTAAAAGAAATTTATTTGGGGAAGGGGCAGAGCCCTATAATAAGAAAGGTAATTTTGTAACTAAAAGAAATGATGAATATCATAATGAGAATAGAGAAAGAAATTTCAAACAGGGCAACAATAATAATAGGTTTGTTCAAAATAGAAACAGCCCAAATAAAAATAGGATGACTAATAATTATAGTAACAATAACCAGAATGGATGGTTCAAACGTAATGAAAATAGGAATGACAGACAAATTAATTATATGGATGTTAACAGAGTAGGAGAAAATAGAAATAGGTATTGGACTTCTCCCTGTAGAGGTAAAAGAAGAAGGAATGCCTATGGTAATGAAAATAAAGGGTATTTCCAACGACAACAAAATTGTCAAATTAATGAAACTAGTGATAGGACAGAGCAAAATAGAATAGACTCTGTAACTATTCACAACCAAAGTCAAGATATACCTAGTAATGAAAATGACCACGAAGTAAATCACAGGATACCTCATGCTTTAAACGCATAGAAGGTACATTAAAGACTCCGCAATGTACCTCAATCGTTATGAACTTAGGGGTCCAAAATAGATGCTTTGATAGGTTTCAAAATTTAGAAATCGTACCAGCAAATATGAGAGGATAGTAAGTTATGTACCTCAAGACAGCGAGATAGCATAATAGTGAATAATCATTTGAATGTTTCTAAGAATCAGGATACTATGGCCTGTTACTAATAAAGAATTAAATGTCATAGGACGACCACCCAAAATTAAAGTAATATTTTTAACAATGATGTTACTTGCATAGCGGATAGTGGCTGCTCAAACACAACAATAGATCAGAAATTTTATAATTTCTTAGTCAACAAAGGGAATAAGATAATGACTGTAAGAATATGTGGAGTGTATTGTACTCTTGCGATAGGCAAGAAGAAACTGCCAATTAAGCTTCAGTGCCTTCTAGATTTACATATCGGAGGATATTACTTCAGTGCAATATGTTTAATTTCTCCATACTTGTCTTGTGATATGTTAATAGGCTGCGACCTGTTGGAGCAATATAATGCCATAATAAATTTTGAGTGTAAGAATATTTCCTTGTATAATGAAGATAATGTGAGAGTCGTCATCCCATTTGATAATGAATACGAGGAGAACAAGAATCTAAGTAAGAAGGAGAGTGACTTGCTGAAGAACACATTTTTATAGAGAATATTGTTGTTCACGAGGAGAGGGAATTGGTGAATGGCCGTGGATGCCAAATGCAAGATAATATTGCAGTTAATTGTACTTCGACAAAAGTGTCGAGGGCGAAGAAAGCCTTAATAATGAAAATGGTTGTGCTGACGATTATGTCGCATGTAAATGTTGTGATTTAGAATGTGTCTCTTGCAATACTGAGTATGATGAAATTCCTCTATTATATTGTGTGAGTGACGAACTTGAAAAAGACATCTGTGAAATGATAAAGGAAAAAGTTAAAGACACTCATGGCATAAACAATGAACAAAAGGCATGTTGTATGACATCTTAATGAAAAATAAGAGTTCTTTTTCTTCGGAGCCAGGATTGTGCAACTGTTTTAAATATTCCTTTAAAGTGATGGAACATCCACCTATAAATATTAAAAGTAGACCCATCCCTATTGCCATCAGAGAGCAGGCAGATCAAATGATAGATGACATGTTAATGCAAGGAATAATACAGAAATCTGATTCTCCTTACGCCAACCATATTTGCTGGGTGTTAAAACCTAATGGCAAAATTCGCCTGTGTTTAGACAGTCGTAGGACAAATTCTTTCACTGTCCGGGATAATATAGGCCCGAGACAATTGAAGCATCTATAGCAAATATGAAAACTGGTAGATTTATTAGTTCTATTGATTTAACTTCTTCATTTTGGCAGATAGAACTAGACCCCAAAGTTCGACCCTATACAGCTTTTATACATAAGGAAAAGTATATGAATTTACCAGGTGTGCATTCGGTCTAAGAAATAGCGGAAGTGCGCTTCTTAGAGCCCTAGATATTGTACTATCTGATGATGTTAAAAGACATTGTACTATATATGTTGACGATGCAATTATTATTGATAATGTTTTTGAGAATCATATATCTCATATTGATTTAATGTTGTCTCAATTAAAGAATAGTGGAATGACAGTCAGCCTAGAAAAGTCTGTGTTTGTTAGGTCGGAGGTTCAATTCCTAGGATACAGGATCTCTAATAAAGGGATTACTCCTGACCCAGACAAGGTTCAAGGAATCTTAGAAATTCCTTCACCAAAGAACATAAAACAACTTCGTAGATTTTTAGGAATCTTAAATTACTATTCGAAGTTTGTCATCAACTATGCCTCAGCGGTTAGTAAGCTGAGAGGGCTGCTGAAGAAAGATAGTAAATGGAGATGGACAGAGGACCATCAATCTACTTTTGAATATGTTAAGAAGTTATTTGCAAATAGTATTTCACTACAGAGACCAAAAATGGACAGAGAATTCCATTTATACACAGACGCGAGTAAAACTGGCCTCGGTGCTGTTTTAACTCAATTTGACGATGATGGGCAACAGTATGTTGTGTCGACAGCTTCGCGCTCGACTACCATCATTGAAGGAAATTACACTGTTTCAGAGTTGGAGCTTACAGCAATATTTTATGCTCTAAATAAATTTAGAATTTATGTTTATAAAAACAAAGTTATTGTTCATAGTGACCACATTTCACTAAGTTTTATAAGTAAATGTAGATTATCCAATAATAAACTGAGTAGGATGATCATGGAAATAATTTCCTATGATATTGAAATAAAACACATAGAAGGAGAACAGAATGTGTTTGCTGACCTCCTGTCTAGATTGAAAAGTGTTTGGGAAAATACCTGAAACTGTACATACTCCTAAACACGAAGTAGTAATGTTTAATGTAAAACTGTATAGAGACAAAGGATTTTCATTGTTGATGAAAAACATTGTTGAGCATCAAAAATCTGATATAGAGTTACAACGATTGAAGTATAGTGCGAGAGATATAAATAATGATGACAAAAATGGAATTGATTGTAATAAGAAAATCGGTATAAAGGATGACATTCTTTACAAATTACATGGGGAGAAATGTAAAAAAATGGAAAGTTATAATTCCTAATAATATGGAAGTTCCACTATTTAGAACTTTCCATGTCGGCTTAAATCATGCAGGTTGTGAAAAATTAGCTCTCAACATAAGTGAATTTTTTATGTTAAACATTTAGATAAAAAGTTGAGAAAGTTTACTTCTTCATGCATAACTTGTCAAAAAGCCAAATGTATGAACGTAAAATATGATATAGTTCCACAAAACATATTAAGGAACAAAGTAAATAGCTTAGTAGTAATGGATACGCATGGAGAAATGCCTACTACTCAATTTGGTTACAAGCATATTCTTGTATTATCTGATGTATTCTCAAAATTTGTAAAAATATATCCATTAAGAAGTGTAAATAGCAGAGCTTGCCTAGGTAAAATTGTGAGAGATTATTTACCTAATTATGGACCTATTGATGCACTACTTAGTGATAATGCTTCAGTGTTCTCAAGTCCTAAGTTTAAAGATAAACTTACTGCGATAGGAATTAAATTGTACCATTGTAGTAAATATCACCCAAAAGTAATCCCTGTGAGAGAGTTAATAGGGAAATTACTACAAGTTTAAGAATTTTGACCCATCATAAACATTCTGACTGGTTTAAACATATCAGTGTTATAGAGAATGTTATGAATCATTCAATTAATGTCAATACTGGGGAAGCACCCATATTCCTAATGACAGGTAAACAACCTGACAGGTTAATTGCTAATTTACCATTACCTATCATTGATAAAAGTCAAATCCCGGAGACATCCGAGGAAATATGTAAAGAGTTATTGAAAGGTTAGAATGTCGCGCAGAAAAGCGCAACAATAAGGTTAAAAGACATAAAAGGAAGTGGAATCCCAAAGTTGGAGACAAAGTTCTCATAAGGGATATTTCATTATCCAATGCTTTAAAGAAACAATATCATAGGATGAACCTATTGTATAAAGGTCCCTATGAAATATTTAAAAATTTTAATGATACCACATATGAGCTAAGAGAAATAGACACTAGAAAAGAAATTGGAAAATATTCCAAAGAACTGTTGAAACCATTTCAGACTCCTATTAATTAGTTGTAGCTGGTGACTTCAAATAGTTCAAAGTGTATTTAAAATATTGTATGTAAATTTTGTAAAATTAATACTTCTATTTCTTTATATAACATGTATTTATTATAATTGTGATGTATTACATTGTATTGATTCTAATACAGATGAATCTTGTATAGAAAGAAACTTGATATTTGGGGAAAGTGATTTATTTTAATTTAGCCTCACACTTAGTTGTAGCTAAGATTAAAATAAATCAGGGGCAATTTAAAACCGGATATTTATCCCCATATAATAATAATAAGGGTTTTTGTTTTGTTTATAATTATATTTATTTATATGAAGAATGGACATAAGATTTATTTAAAGAATTCAAATTTTTTTTATAAGTATATAAAAAAAAATACTGGTCAATATAAACTGTTAATACAGTTAGATGTTTTTATAACTGATGCAGTATGTAAAATACTTCAAATATTCAAATTGATAATTTTTATAAAGAAATAAATGGGATTGGTGGAATTGGATAGAAGTTAGCTTGAAAATACTCCTTCCTTTTCTGTTGGACCAATCAGAACCTAGAGGTTATAACTGAAATAAAAAGATGGCTACAATACTTGAAGATGGTCGGTCATGTTCAGCGACTGCTCCTTAAAGAATAAGGAAATAATGGTTTATTTATTGATGTTGGTAGAAAGAAATAGTGTTAAAAGTATGAAAGATTATATAGTGATATAATAGTCATCCATCTTGGTGAAAAACAGTTTCTAAGTGAAAATAATGAATAATTACTGGATTGACCGTTAGCATTCGTCATCCGTTAAATACATAAAATAGTAATCTTCTAGAAATGAAAAATATCAACCTAAGCCGGAATCTTTTGGAACTTTTAAATTACAAGATTCATCTTAACCAAAGTGAGAGTTTTAAATAAACTAACTTATAGTTCAACTGTTAATAAAGTGTTGTTATTTGTGTAAGAAACGTTTCCTCATTCCCCTGAAGAGAGTTATTAGTGCTGTGGCAGATTTAAAGTGGTTTAAATTATATCACAAATCTTCAACTTCGGATATCTCACCGAGAAACCCAACTTTAAATGTCTCCACAACGAGGGGCATAAATTAAACACAACTTCACTTTGTTTTTAAGCATATTGCTCTGTGCCTTTATTTTTATGATTGTTTAGTTCTCTGTATTTCCAGTCTTTATTTTTGCGTCTTTATTTTTCTTGGTTTTTAGGCCTATTTCTACGTGTCTTTATTTTTCTTTGTTTTTAGTCCTATTTCTGTGTCTTTATTTCTGTGTCTTTATTTCCACGTGTCTTTCTTTGTTTTTTAATGCCTATTTCTGTGTCATTTTTTTTCTCTGTGCATTTATTTTTCTGTCACTATAGTTTTCTGTAATACTGTGTCTTTATTTATTTTTTTTGCCTATATCTGTGTGTCTTTATTTCTCAGTGTCTTCACTTTTCTGCCTCATTAGTTCTTCTCTGTCTTTATTTCTACGTGTCTTCATTTTTAGGCCTATTTCTGTGTGTATTTGTCTGTGCCTCTATTTTTCTGCTTCTATAGTTCTTTCTCTCTTTATTTCGATATATCTTTATTTTTCTTTGTTTTTTTGGCTTATTTTTTGCCTGTCTTTACTTCTCTGTTCCTTTATTTTTCTACCTCTGTAGTCCTATATATTTCTCTGGGTCTTTATTTTTCTTTGTTTTTAGGTCTATTTCTGTGCCTTTATTTCTCTCTGTCTGTATATCTGCGTGTCTTAATTTCTCTCTGACTTTATTTCTCTGTGTCTTTATCTCTCTCTCTCTCTCTCTCTCTCTATATATATATATATATATATATCTTTCTCTCTCTCAAATATTTGTTTTGTTTTCAATGTTATATCATCTTTTTCTCATTTCTTCCTTTGATGTTTCTTAGTTTTACCGCCCATTTTGGACACTTTTACGAGCCCAATGTTTGTTTGTCCTAACAGGGACACGAGTTGTCTGGAGATAACTCTGAAGCATGTAGACCCTATAAAATATATATATATATATATATATATATATACTGGCCTTACTGAGACACGAGTTGTATATATTGTAGGGGTCTAAATGCTTCAGAGTTATCTACAGACAACTCGTGTCCCTGTAAGCCCAAATAAACATCGGGCTGGTAAAAGTGTTTATATATTTATATATAAATATATATTTAGCCATACAAGGCCGTGAAAGCATCGCCGGATGAGTGATCATCCGAGACAACACCAACATTTGGACAAGTTAAATTTACAATGATTTAAGTCATTTTCTCCAACAGTAAAATTGTAATCGTTACAATGCTTTTTACAACTTCAATAAAATTCTAGCTTCTATGTTAAATTTGGATCCAGGCGACACCCCTATGATAATAACATTTCAACATTTTTTGTTCCCGAATTTAATTCGCTATATTTCTCTCCCCTTATGTCGGTAGTGTGGACTAGTGTTTATGTTCCATGATTCTGATCCGGAGGGTCGCGGGTACAAATTCGGCCGGAGCAGATGGATTTATCTAGGATGGAAAATCCAAGGATCAACTATAACAATAGTTTTTGCTGTAAACAACAATCAGTTCGGTTTCAATTCCAACTTTTCAAGCTATGATGGTGCGACAGGCCTGGTCAATCGGGATCATGGTACGTATACCATAGACCTTCAGTAACAGACTTAATCCCATCTCATCCCTTATCCTGCGCACATGTAGAGGGACGAAGGATGTCTGAATGCCTGATCGACAGATTCAAGAATTCCTCCTTCTCATCATCTTTAAAATGAAGCATGCAACAATTACAATAAGTTTCCTGTAAACAGTCCCTCGATTTTCTTTCTCACCCTGTTTCATTATCGCTACACTCCAAGCTGCAAACATCAGTCCTTTGATCAGGGCAGCAGCATCATTGAACCCTCATATGGAATAGCTTATCGTAATGCCACGAGTGATTTCCAATTCAACTAGAGGATTTGGAAATCAAGAGGGGTATTTGTTAGGACTATTTAACGAATAAATTTAAGCTGTTTACTCACGAATCATTATTTAAATATAGATATCTGAAAATATTTATATATTTAATGTAAACGGCAATGTTTGAAAACAAATGAGAAATGTTTGGTTATGTTTCAATTGTTCATCACTGTAACTTGGCAACTTGATCACACTGTTTATTGGCAAATAGGATCGCAATATTGTAAGAATGTACCCTAGTGGAGAAAAAATGAAACACATCAAACTGTACATTATAACAAACATTATAGGTTATTAATTCATTTTTTTGCAAACAAATCAGTAAAATCAGTATTTAAAAACACAATAATTATTGAACACACAATTATCAAATGTGTAGGTCAAAGGAATCTATTCATTACTTGCTATATTCAACGTACTTGTTAGAGAGTCAGTCTCTGCAAAATAATTCTCTGATCAGTTCAGGATATTAAAAGGAGGAGCTTTCTTTATTTTGGTAATCAAAATTCGATAATTTTCAAGGTGAAACACGACTATGATGGGCTGTAAAACAAAATTCATTGAAACGTGATTGGTCATTGACTCCCATTTGGGGCATGAGTTCAATAGCCGGATAAAAGGGACTTTTTCGATCAGATATGATATTTTTTACTTTACAATTTATTATAATGTTTTAATTAGTGTATAATTAGTAGGAAACTACAAAGATTTTAATAAGACGAGTAAAGTCTCGTAGACTGCGATGGGCAGGACATGTGGCATGAATTGTGAATGAAATAGGGGCATGGTAACTCCTTCTAGGAAAACCAGAGGGAAAGCGCCCAGGTAGGCCAAGAATCAGATGGGAGAATAACATTAACCATGACTTGAGGGAAGTATATTGTACAAGGGATGATTGGAAACCATTTGCTCAGGATAGGGATGTATGGAGACATTATGTCCACGCGGCTATGAACTTATGGATTCGATAATGCAATTGAGTCAGTTATATAACATTCTCTTCGTTCTGTGATGATGCAGCAGCATTGAATTAACTTGCACTCATTTTAATTCATTGATACTGCTACTATTTTAATATAATTTAATTAATAAATAATAAGATATCTAATCCTAATCTCCTAATTAGATTCCATAGCTTCATCATAAAATTAAACTCAATAGCGCGATATGCCTATAAGACACTTGGCCTACCAGCCGACTGCAGGGTTCACAATCACATTGGATAATCACAGAGATGGTCGATCATCCAGCCAATACAGGGGTATGTGGTCAGAATGTATATTTCCCCAGCCGTAATAGCTGGTTTTCTCAACGGCTTTTTATTGTGGCTACACAAATTCCTCTCGATGTTGCGAGGACACTGGTTCCATACTGGCCAAAATTCCATAAGAAGTTGTTCACCCATTGGGACTTGAACCAGCGCAAGTCTCTTAGGGTCTGCACCAGGGCATCAAGCCTTAAACAGCTCGGCTACTTCGTAGGACACTGCTACTACTACTACAGTTTTCAATTAATTTTTTTATTCTTATCTTGCCTATATAGGCCTATATATAAATTCAGCCTCCGTAAATATATGATTTGTAAACTTCTAAACCGCTCAACCGATCTTCATGAAAATTTGTACTTACAGGTTTTAAGTTACGAGTGTGTAGCCGCTATCTGTTATGATCTAAAACTATAAGGCGTAGAAGTTACCTGGAACGAAAATTAAAAAATCACTCTAACGGTCGTAATTTTCGATGATTCACAACGAAATTCAGTATTTGCTATTAAAATATACCAAAGGAGGTATTGTCCAAAACTCAGTGACATCTGACTGTTAAAACGGAGTTTATCTGAAATTTCCAGAGAAGAAATTTTAATAAATCGAGGAGTTCGACAAGGGTGTACATTATTACCTACATTGTTTAATATATATTTTGACGTGGTTATACGAAAATGGAAACAATCAAGTCCAATAGGAATACAAATTAATAAGGATATGTATATGAATATTTTAATGTATGCAGACGATCTGGTAATTATATGGAAATCAGAGGATGATTTACAAAGTGCCATTTACATGTTGAATCAATTAGGACTCCATTATAATCTCAAAGTCTCAACTTCAAAAACTAAAATTATGGCTTTTCACGGCAAAGTGCCAGTCAGAGAAAAATAGTAATCAATAATGAAATAATAGAAAATATAACACACTTTAACTATCTTGGTTCAGATATAACATATAGCTACGAATGGGATATACATAATAAATTAATCCGATTTCAAATGATATATGGCACCATAAGAAGAACCGTCCGAAAGACTCGAAGAGAAACTCACCTCAGGTTTTATAACATTATGGTTGTTCCTGTTCTTTTATATGAATCCGAATCTTGGGTAGTTACAAAAAAAATATATCTCACACATTGAAGCCGCTGAAATGAAATTTTTAAGATCCGTAAAATGATGTACACGCATGGATAGATTACACAATGAATCAATAAGAAATGAACTGGAGATATTTTCAATAGTCGATAAACTAGAAGAGCACAAATACCAATGGAAAGAACATTTAGACAGAATGGACAATACAAGATTACCCAAAAAGATCAACACCTACAAACCGCATGAAAAAAAGATCTTTGGGACGGCCAAGGAAACGATGGACTTGAGACGGGAACAGGTCATATTGACCTAATCCTGGAAAGGAGGAAGAAGAAGAAGTTTATCTGAAATCCGAAATTAAAAATTGATAGCAACTGTCAAATTATATATGAGACTTTTAGTAATAACAATATTTCCTCTGGGTACATTACTGTCGTTCCGATGTACGATGGGATTGCCATCTTAAGCCTAGACATCATAGTCCCCAGTTGTATTAAAATGAGACAGAAATGTTGGTAGACCGAAAAAGAGATGGATTCAACTTTTTGAATGAGAATTTGTGTGACCGGAACAATCCACATGGGCTTAATCCGTCATTGTTGTTGATGATGATGTCGTATTTGGTTCGTCACAATATATACCATACATTTCAATTAACCTGAAAATTCCCTACTACTTAATCAACTAAAATTATAAATATAAAATATTTAATTTATTTAGACGTAGCTGCGCGTATGCCGAGTATTAGCTAGTATTTTATATAATAAATTTATATGCATATGCCAAGATTTGATTTTACCATCGTGACATAAATTAAAGACGGATACATAATGATTGAATAATAGACCTAAATACTGTATGCTTAAGAATCTTAGAAAGGTATTAAATTAGAGATCTTATTAATGTTGTGACATTCCAGCTTAGACGTCAGATATTCATGACACACACACTAAATGGAAATGCGTTAAAATATCTGCTACCTTCAGCTTAGTACTTTTTCACCTGTAGCAGGTGCATTCAGACGACTTCCATTTTAATCCTTGGAACTAGTTTCATGTTCAAATCAACATAAAAGAAATATTCTAAGTTTTATGATAAATATCAAATATCATTATCCACTATATAGTAATTTTATGGAGCCCATATTAAATAAAAGTGCTAAAGACATATTTCTGAGGTGGATGCAGTGATACAGCCAACACTACAGACTAATAATATGGCGATTAACAAGAGATATGGCTGGTAACTATGACTTCAGATGCCTTTCTTTAATGACGTCAATTAGTAACTTCTCCTATTCTATATCATCGCGTCATACCCACCGTTCTTCTTATGTATTTCTGCAACTGTTACAGTACCTACCATTCCAGGCTTTCAGTTCCGTGTAGAGCTGTAGCTTCTAGACTAAAATTATTTGTTAAATATTTAGGCTTTTTAACAATTTAATTTTTTTATGATGAACAAGGAGCTGATCTTATGCATCAACCTCCGACTTGGAGGACCAGGTGATTTTTGGTCAAGGTTTTTCTTTCTCTAGCCTTTGTCAAACCAATGACGAAGTACAAGGCAGTATCTGTAACATAGATAAGAGGCCCTCACTGAGTACTATCAGCCGGGATTACTGAACCCTGGATTTTATTTAATGAGGTTGTTAATCCTCCCATCACTCTTTTCCAACCTGGTTTGGCGGACTTGGAGTAGATGGATAGGGACGAGTGGAGAAGGTAATAAAACTTTAGGCACGGAATATGTGTAAACATTGAAAATCTGTACGTAAATAAAATTGATATGTTAGTTAGGTGATTAACTCGATGGGACTATGGGACCCATAGGTTCATGGCCTTGCAGATAAGCTCATCATACATCCCTATCCTGAGGTAATGTTTTTCCAATCATTTCCTATAGGGCCTATAATTTACCTCCCAGAAATCGTGGTTATTGTTATTCTCCCGCATCTTTCTTGTTCTACTCACTGGGCGCTTTCCCTCCAATTTTCCTTCAAGGAATTTCCATGTGTCTCTTTCATTCCACATTCGTTCCACATGTATACGAGACTGAACTGTTCTTATTAGATGTAGTTTACCATAAAGATGATGTAGCTCGCTGTTATGCAGTTTTCTTCATTCACTTGTCTCACGTCTCTCTTTAGTCCAACATTTTTTCTAAGATATTTATTCTCAAATACTCGCAATCTTTTCTCCAACCTTAAAGTGAGAGTCCATGTTTGGTGTCAATAAAATGGACCACATTCTGCAAAAATAAATCAAGGCACAAGATATCTGAATGAAAAAAATTAATTTAAAGTAAACATTCACAAATGAAAGTAAACTTTTAATAATTACCTCAATTAACAGAATAACAAGGAGTTTTTATTTTATGAGAAAGATGGTTACTCAATTTTTTTTTAATTCTGAGATTTTACACATTTTCGTTATTTGGTTATTTTGGAGAAATGTAATATGGCATATTCTGTCAGTATTTTCTTACTTGGTTCATAGATGACATAAAAGTGCGAGTGCTGGATTGGATCTTTTTTTTTTTGCAGGGCATGGAACAAACAATACTTGAGGAACAATCACATAGCATTATCTCACATATTTCAAATTTGATGGTTGGTTCCTTTTTGCAGAATGTGGTTCAAATGTAACCTGAAGAATAACAGTTCAATCAATATATATTCAATTTAACTTTTTTTATGAAGGCCTATAAGTTGAACTGAAAATATATAAAACTCTTATTCTCCAGTTACATGGATGCAATGAAAAAATAAACTCTTACTCCTAATGCGAACACTTGAAATATATAGTGCCAGTGAGATTATTCAATGACTCTCTTAAGGTAGCCAAATGCCTCGTCATCTAATTAGTGACGCGCATGAATGGATTAACGAGATTCCCTCTGTCCTTGTCCAATTTTTATATAGTACTGCCTTATCCTATGAAATATTACATAAATATGTAACAAAAAACATAAAAATATATGTCAAACATGTAGGCCCTAATATCAAAATTATAAAGAATCGATAAATATGCATATAAAATAATTTTACGTAATTTAAAAGTTGAGAATTTTTTTTTTAAATGTAGGGGACTTGACAGAAGTCATTGTCCATAAAGTTAAAAATATAATTTTACACAAATTGAATTCTTAAATACGGTTGTACCATCAGATTAGGGTAGGTTCCTAAAGTCAATCATGGCACGAAACACAGTAAGCCATAAGGTACATCTTAAAATTTTAGGGGGTTAGATTTTGTCGGCGATCAGAAAGGGTGTTTTGTAGTCAAACCATCCATCAGCTAGGCCACGAAGGGCTAGATGGCAAGCAATACTGTTATACATAAGTAGTTAGTCTATTGTGAAACTGAAAATATTTCCCTTCACTTTCTTTCACATTTCATCTTAAAATGGTATAACTTAAAGAATTTTAAATTATATCATTTTATAAACTAATGTACCGAATTTTACGGAGTATAGGCCTAAGTCGCTAAGAACAATAAGACGCACCTTAATTTTTAAGCAATTTATAAATATTCATTTTTACCAATTTTATTATTATATTGCAAAGTGAGACTAAAAATGATCATACATTATAAAATCCGGTTAAATACTGACATAAACACGGTGAACAGCCATTTTAAATTTTCATAGAATACGTTTCATAGAATAACTTATAACCGCAGTTATTAGCAGTGAGTTATCACTGGTTATAAGTATTGTTATGATGGCCATTTTGAGTTTTCATAGAATAACTCATAGAATAACTATTGTAACTATAATAATTAGATGGTTATGACTTTAATGTTGTATAATTTGAGAGATTTTAGAGTGGTCATGATAGGAGTAAAATGAGTTAAAGAATATTACTTTTCAGTGCTAAATGCAGAATTTGATGTACGTTTGTTGCATTTAGTAGCCCCTAGACTATGTTCTGGGTTTGTGATGGCGGGCAGAGAGGAATTAAAATTCTAATTATATTAGGGCTAATAATCAAAAATATTATTGATATAACAAATAAAAGGACAAGAAAAATAAATCGATTAATATTTAAGTCCCCATGTATATAATCATCTCTATAAAGAATGATCATCTTAGTGGTTTAATTCCATTTATATTTCTTCGTTTATATAGTTTACTTAAAACACTACATTTTCATTGTATAAATATTGAATTATTTCAATTATAAATATATGAAGTCATACAATTAAATACGTACTAATAATAAATATATTTACTATAATCACATAAATAAGTGAATATATATATATATATATATATATATATAAACTAATTATTCAATAATATAATTTAAGTTTTTATCTAAAGGGGGGTAAAATTAAATTAGAGTGTGTTAGCAAACTTGTGAATCCCCGCAACTCATGTTCGTCGCATCGGTTCACTGCTGCTGCCAGTTGAATCCAATGTTGCCAGATAGAGAAAGATTTTCCGCGGCATCGAATATATATGACCATTTTTAAGACTGACAGCAATTTTAAATCAAACACTGGACATCTTTATATTCATTTCGAGTATAAGACGCATCTGAATTTTGGATGCAATGTTTCGAAGAAAAAATTGCGTTTTATATTCCATAAAATATGGTATTTAATTGAGCATTTATTTAAGATCCTACATACCCCGATTCCCAATTATTTACCATCTCGTTTCCAGTATCTATCCTCAAACCATAACTTAAACACAAGACCACAACATAATCTCTTGCTTAATATACCGCAACATAGGACATCACATCACTCCATGCCATATACCATTCACTTCTCGCAACTGGAATTCCCTACCACAAGAAATAAGGAGCTGCCGGACATTGGCATCTTTTAAAAGAAATCTAAATTTTTATTTGCTCTAACCTCGACTTCATTATTACCCAGTGTAAGGTATATATATATATATATATATATATATATATATTAATTGGTGTTTCTTGTATAATTTATCATATTTATATTATTATAATTATTATTATCGTAAGTATTATTATTGTTATTATCGTATAAAATGTTGTTTGTACATGAAATTTACATTGTTACATTTAATGTATCTTTAACTGTTTATAATTAGTATAGTGTAAAACTGTATATCTATATTTACCAAATATTTATTTGTATTTGTGCTGGTTGAGTGGAAGAGAAGGCCTTATGGTTTTAACTCTGCCAGAATAAATAAAACATTATTATTATTAGCATATTATTATTATTATTATTATTATTATTATTTATTATTATTATTATAACATGGATAAATGTGTAAAAATAAGTGATTATATTTAAGTATGTAACATTGTATGGAATATGTAAAAATATGTAACATGAACATGAAATATAATGGCCCAATTGGCTAAAACGTCAACATTTAAATTTCTTAAACTGATGCTGTATAAACCAAGGAAAAAATACGGTATGTAATTACATAGAATTCCGCACTCTAGTTATTATCAGTAAATGTTATTATCTGGACTGGCACGTTAAAATAGTGTGTCGCGTTTGTACATTGATGCACTGTATTAATATTTGTATGACTAAATATTCTAAGTTAAAGTGAAATAAATAGTTGAATAGAAATCATACTTTATTATTTATAAAATTAAGTCTTCACACTTTGTATGACAAGAACAGTTTAGAATTTTAACAAGTATTGTATTGTGAATGGAGATAAGTAACAGAATCTCGAAGGAATTCCTGCCACTCAGTGAATGAATAGGAGGTGCCTCCTATTGTTTTAGTAAATGGCTTAATGTTCATATTCAAAACTAGTTTTTGGGAGTGCCTTTACTACTGTAATCTGCACACCATCTCATCTGCATAACTATGAAGGGACAGTGCACCGCAGTGGGCTGTTCGCAACTCAAAAGCAAATATAAATTGACCCCTGTGATCACATGCTATGCCATTAAGGCGTGCCCGAGGCGTGCACGTAAACCTTAAGCATTCATCTTAAATGCGCCAACAGGATCTTTGCTTTCGTATTGAGGATGTAGTGATCAACTGTAAACTGAAAGACATTAAAAAGTCTTTAGAATATAAGCAGAAATTGGTGATTTGTATATAGTAACATTACTCTTTACATTTTGTTCGGATTTATATGAAACTAGCTAATACCCGGCGTGCGCTGCTACATCTAAATAAATGTTTTTTTTTATGTTTAGTTGAATAAGTAAAAGGAAAAATAATTATAAATTTATATCGTAATTATTTTTAGATACCCCGTGCTGATTACCTGGCGTTGCTCGGGAATATACTTATCCCGATCTTCTTGGCATCAATGAGCTGAAAGACAAAATGGTTACTGTGAGCTATCCGTAAGAAATACTGTAGACATCCGCTATTTTAGATGTTTCGAGACATTCGATTCAGTGTACAATAATTTGATGTATTTATTATGATTTAGACAGATTAAGCCATTTAAGCGTCCAAAAAGCTACTTTTTTAGTGAACTGATGCCCCCTCTTTTTTTAGCTCCGGCCCTATAGTAGGAGAGTTAATGTTTTATACATTAATTGTCCCAGAAAAATATTGTACGTAATTGATAGAAAAAAGACCCATTCAAATCGGTCAAGTAATTTTTGAGTCCAGAAAATACAGTCAGACAAACAGATAAATTCATACTCATTTATATATTACATATTTTTTCCTCTATATAAGAGTAGAGAATGCTGAGTTTGCAGTGAAAGACCTGTTTTGGGCAAAACACTATGTATGTATATATCGGTATTCTATTCTATACTGATGTGCCCTAGAGCAGGTCCTTTACAGCAATCATAGCATTTTCATGCTATTCTTTGCAGCTTTACTAGGGAATTATAGGATGGTACCTACCCGTTGCTTTCCACACCCGGCATGTTGATGATGATGATGAAGATGGTGATGATGTAGATGATAATGATAATGGCCAGATGATGTTCGTAGACCGTTTGGACCTCAAAGCTTCCTGACATTTGTCTTACAGGTGAGGAAAATCCCCGAAAAATCTCACCCACGATGCTTATCCCGACCAGAAATCGAACACGGGCCCGCTGCGTAACAAGGCAGCACGCTACCTCGAGACCACAGCCGTGGACTTATATAGGCCTATCAATATGAGAACTTAAATTGATGACGTTTTAGGCTTCTAGGAACATTATATACCATGTCCACTAACGCCACATATTTTAAAGGTATAATCACATATTTCTTACATATTTGACCCTACTATGTTAAATGTTTAATTGAACGCATTGGATCATAAGCATTATAATTTAAAATATGATTTTAACCAGAAAATTGCCAGAATATGAATGACGTATGTCTATATTTTCCAGCTTTACGATGTGCCAAACACTCATCGGATTGACAAGTTTAACAACAGAGCATAGACCTACTTTCTGATAGCCAACAAAACTTGACTCCCGAACATATGGAGAAATATCCTGCTGCCTCATTATGTTTTATGTCATTATTGCATTTACAAGTGTTCCCTAATTTCATGGGACATAGTCTATTTATTTATACAGTTTGAGTAATAACATATTACGATGCGAGGTTGGGAAGTGGTTTTTACAGAATCGAGGAAAAATGTTTGAAAACCGAGCGATAGTGAGGTTTTTAATTTCCGAGATTCTGTAAAACACTTCACAAACGTGCGTTGTACAGTATTTTTTGCGCGATGGTGTTTTCAAAATAATAAATTAATAATAGTAAAATAATATATTTGTTGGAAATACTTGCGTTCATTATAAACAATTGACTAACGTTAACAGTGTGGACATTGTTTATTAGTTGAAACAACAGGAGGCCTTGAGAACAATTATTGATAACATGGCCGCAAATACGTATTTATTGTTTTATATTCTTTCAAATAAAGTTCAGTTCATTTAAAATGCAGTGATTTGTTTCGTGTAATGTATATTAACACTACCTTCTGGATATTTTCTGTATATACATTGTACGTATTACTATATCAATATTTTGATTATTTAGTTCTCTAATTAGGTCTTCTTTTGTGTTTAGCCCACTTTAATCCGATTCTTTATACCCAACGGAAAACTATAACAGACAAAGGCCTTACTGTTAGACAATGTAGTAAGCTATATAACCATGTTCTAGGTACATTTTTATTATTCTTTTACGTTTTACAATTTCTTTAACAAGCCAGTTATTTAATAAAAGTATGTATTATTATTAGTCCCGCGCCGTAGCCGAGTGATTGAGGCAAGATGCCTTGATCTGCGGGACTTGTGCTGGTGGGAAAATACATTTTCTCATAGAATTTCGGCCAGTATGGGACCCAGCATCTTGAGAATTTTGGTAGCTGCAATAAGTAGCTGCTCCAGGTTGAGAAAACCAGCTGTAACTGCTAGGGGGACCCGACATGCTGATCACGTGTCACTCTACACTGGCAGGATGATCCTATAACTCCGTGATTAACACATGCATATGTGAGGCCAGCAGCCGGCTGGTAAGACCAAAGGCCTTCTAGGCCTATCACACCATGGAGTTTAGTTTTATAGGTTATAATTATAATTATTATTTATTATTATTATTTATTGTTATTATTATTGTTATTGTTATTATTATTATTATTATTATTATTATTATTATTATTATTATTATTATTATTATTATTATTATTATTATTATTATTATTATTATTATTATTATTATTATTATTATTATTATTATTATTATTATTATTATTAGCTAACCTACTATAACAAATGGGTAACCTCATACTGACCATGTCACCTCTGTACTGGCTGAATGATGATGATGATGATGATGATAATAATAATAATAATAATAATAATAATAATAATAATAATAATAACAATAATAATAGCTTTATTTTACCTGGCAGAGTTAAGGCCTTAACCCATTCGCCTCAAAAGACGAGGTAGACTCGCTTATTTCTGTTATATATTTTACAGTATTTTGTACATCTCTTAGCAGGGTAATCTTTTTTAACATTTATGAATAGTAGAGGAATGTGTTTTTAGCTTTATCCCCATTGTGATCTCAAGTACCGTTATATTTTGTTTGTTTTGAATGTCTGAAAATAGACAATATAATTTACGGTAACTTAATTCCGGTTTCTGGGGAAATTCATTGAGAATTTAATCCTGAAGCGAATGGGTTAAGGCCTTGTCTACCACTCGCCATCCTCTGTGATTAACATGTGTCCAGCCGCCGCTGGTAGGCCAATAAGCTTCAAGACCTATCGTGCAATAAAAAGTTGTTGATTTGTACATCGGCAACATTGTGGTTTGAAAGTAGAATTTTAGACGGACCTAGATCTCTCAAAGGGAGAGGTTAAGCTAAGAAAAATAAAGAAAGTATTTTTTCCCCTTCATTTTTTAGCTCTTTTCTTATTAAATAAGATGTGATATTTTAATACTGGTAATTTAATCTTACCGACTTACGTTCCCAATGTCACTTAAATATCTATTATACTCCCAGATAGAACATAATACAGACTCACCTAAAAAAAACTGGATGTGGAATGCATTGCTTAAAATAGATTTTGTGGAAGAGTAGTGCAGGTAGACAGGCAATTTGAGTGTCCATTCTTAGAGAGATGTGGGTCACAGCAGGTGAGCCTACGTCCATCATGAGGTTCTTTGTGTGCGTATCAGGAATAAGACGACAGCATGACATTTTCCTGCAGTTTGGGTGGCATTGTGATTAACAGATCCACCATTTTATTTTAAAACAAGTTTTTAAATATATAAACACATATGCACTAAGTACTGTCAAAATTTGGAGATAATATGGACAAAAATACCACGTCCAAACTATGACCAGTGGGCCGGATATAGCCGGTCCCTTGAAGTCCTATAGCAATCTAATAAATTGAAATA
This sequence comes from Diploptera punctata, assembly GCA_030220185.1. Taxonomy (NCBI): domain Eukaryota; kingdom Metazoa; phylum Arthropoda; class Insecta; order Blattodea; family Blaberidae; genus Diploptera; species Diploptera punctata. The sequence goes on from JASPKZ010000010.1 coordinate 243,684, forward strand.
TGCTAAGGGTAGGCCTATAATATTAGTCTATCAGTACTCAAACAAGAACTTGTAAAATATAGTAAAACTAGCGGACCCAGCAGACGTTGTCCTGCCCGAACGTTCAATTCTGTGTAATATTACTTTTTTTACCACAAAATTCACTATTTATTTATTTTTTTGTTTGATGCCACCTGTTTGTTATTCGACATTTCAGGTATTCTCTCCTGAATTGGCGTATTGTAACCCACTTCTGAGGTTGGGGCGCCTGGAAGGCGGGGTTACGCTTTCCTAATGATATGATGGGTGATGATGGGTAATGATGCGCCAGGAGAGACCATAAACCTAAACTTAATCTAATGAGGTGAATATGATATTGATGATAATGATGGCCAGATGATGTTCGGGGACCGTTTGGGCCTTAAAGTATCCTGACATTTGTCTTACAGGGGAGGAAAAACTCCGATAAAAACCTCACGCTTGTCCCGAGCGGAGATCGAACCCGGGCCCGCTGTGTGATAAGGCAGCACGCTACCTCGAGACCACAGTGATGACGTATTTATATATTACTAAATAAGTTCGCAGGAAATTCCTTATTGACATCTGTTGTGGCTCAAGAACCGTGCACGATGACGTCACATTGTTGTCGCGCGGAATATGTCGACGACTACATATCTGACAAAACAAATCCTATAACCGGATCGCAGTACCATCTACTGAGTCCAATACAGGGACCCACTCAAATACACACAAAACATTTAATCAAAATCGGCCCAGTTGTTTAGGCAGTTTCTAATTTCGAATTTCAAGTAAACCCCCGCTTCTATCGCCGGATTTCGCTAATTTTTGGCTAATACATACCTCGGTTTATTTTAATAGGTTATTCCGAGTTTTGTTGTGAAATATCGAAAATTGCGATCGCTAGAGCGATTTTGTAAATTTTATTTTCAGATAACTCCTACACCTAATGATTTTAGAACATAATAGATAACGACTTAACACTCGCCGCATCTGAAACCCTGTATATACAAATTTTCATGAATATCGATTGAACGGTTTAGAAGTCTACAAAGGACAGACAGATATGTACGTTATACATTCGTTTTTATAATATACTAGCTAATACCCGACATGCGCTGCTACGCCTAAATAAATGATGTGTTTTTGCGTTTAGTTAATAAACACAAGGAAAAATAATTATAAATGTATATCGTTTTATTTTATATACCCCGTGCTGATTACCCGGCGTTTTAAAATTTGTACACCCTGAAGCTGTTATAAACGTTTAAAATGTTTCCTGAAGTAATTTCCCAAATGTAAATCGTAATTTAAATGTACATTATGTCCAGTGTTTTCATTCAATTTCCCGTTTGGTCTTATACCAGTTACATTGGAACATTCGACCAACATGCAGTCGTGCAATAATGCGGTAAAGAGGCCCTACCTATAGCCAGGTGTTATAGTAATAGTATTTTTTTGTGCGATAGTGCGTTCTGTCGTACTTACAGCAATGGCGACCATGATTGAAGGATCAATTTCCTAAATTTCTCTGCGTTGCCAACTTAAATAACTATACTGTAATATTACTTATTACTAGAGCTAGGAATTTTAGGTGCAGCACTTTTTTTTTGTTACTATAGTGTTCAAATTAGCTAGTATTGCAAAGAAAACATCAAATAAATGCCCCTAACTGTGTTTTAGTTGCACCTTTTTTCAATGCTAGCACCTTTTTGCACCTTTTCTTTAATGGAAGCACATTTGTACCTTTTCAAACCTTTTTTGTCTCCTTTGGAACATTTTATTACCAAAATAATATATATATATATATATATATATATATAGGCCTATATATATGCCTTTTTCTGCTAAATTAAAGCACCTTTTTTGCACCTTTTTCACCAAAATTTTGCACCTAAAATTCCTACATCGTGCCCTTTATGTACACTACGTACAATGTACATACAAAAATATCCAAAAGGTACTGTTATTTATCACCTCATTATGATGGTTGTCCGTTTATATAAAAGCTGGTGTCGAGACAATGCTTGGCAATGATTAACATGCGGAATGATTATTGTCGGCGGTAGTCGGTACCTTTGTACTTAATTATACATAACAGCTGCGGGGAAACAAAGCGAACCGCTGGACAACCATCATAGTGAGACAATAATAATATACTTTATACGAAACAAATCACTGCATTTTAAATGAACTAAACTTTATTTGAAACAATATAAAACAATAAATTCGTAGTTGCTGCCATTTTATGACTGTTTGGTGTTACGGCCTGCTATAGTCTCAACTAAATTATTTTCGGCATTTACCGTATAAACATTGGTCAGTCTTTTAACGTTAGGAAGAACGCAAATATGTCCAACAAAGTTCTTATTATTGTATTATTATTTATTATTTTGAAAACACCATCGCGCAAAAAATAATGTACAACGCACGTTTGTGAGGTGTTTTACTGAATCTCGGAAATTAAAAACCTCGCTTCTGTAAAAACCATTTCCCAACCTCGCATTGTAATGTACTATTATTCAACTACCAAGTAATTAACGTTACAGTTCAAAACAGGGCGTAAAAGGGAAGACAAATGTTTGTAAGATACTATTTTCAGGCTTGAGGTTCTTCTACGTACTCCGGGTCTAGAATGTCCTTGGCGTACCAGCTGACAGCTGGTCTCATATCCACATATGCTGTTTATAGAGATGAACATTCATCCAATTTGTATAAGGGTGAATATATGGTCAGCATGTCGAGTGTCTCAGCCATTAGAGCTGATGTTCTTAACCAAGAGGCGCTACTTATTGCAACTGCATAAATTCCTTAATAAGCTTGGTAGCGCCGGTCTAATAATCAACTCACTGGTATTATAGCCTCACTATGATGGTTGTCCGGCGGCTCGCTTTGTTTCCCGCAGCTGTTGTATATCCATCCATAGTACTGCCCGAAGGTAGGTCCTTCACTTTACTAGGGAACTGTAGGTGTGGTAGCTTCCCGTTGCTTTCCACACCGGTTAAGGATGATGATGATGGCCATATGATTTCGGGGACCGTTTGGACCTTAATTTTTTCCTGACATTTGTCTCACAGGTGAGAAAAAACCCCGATAAAAACCTTACCCAGAAAAACTGCCCCGATCGGGGATCGAACCCGGGCCCGCTGCGTGACTAGGCAGCACGCTACCTCGAGACCACAGCGGTGGACTTGTATATAATTACTGTAAATACTAAGATGTCGACTACCGCCACTATAATAATTCCGCATGTTAATCATTTTCAAACATTGTCGCGCGGCACCCGCTTTTATATAAACGGACAACCATCATAGTGAGGTGGTAATACTGTCGAATCCTTAGGTCATGGCCGTGCGGTATTAAGGTCTCCATACATCTCTTACCTGAGATAATGTTTTCAAATCATCCCCTGTATATTCTACTTCTCTCAAATCGTAGCGAATGTTATTCTTCCACCTCATTCTTGGTTTTCCATCTGGTCTTTCTGCAAGAAGCTTCCATGGCCCTCCTTCATTCCTCATTTGTACCACATGTCCTACCCATCACAGACAACGAGGCATAACTGTTTCTTGTTATATGTGGTTTCCTATGCAGTAAAGATCCTGCAGCTCACTTCACTCTGCTAATTAATTTCAAATTTGAATTCAAAATTTAAACCGGGGCTAATGTAGCCTACTTTACAGGAACCCGGGGTTCTACCTATTAAGGAGGACCAAAATGGATCGCTCACCACCAACACTTAGGTGATGATCGCAGAGCTTTCCATCTATATATATATATATATATATATATATATATATATATATATATAGGCCTATACTAGTAATTTATAATTCGACGATAGTGTCAGTGAGTTAGTTAGTTCACGGTTATGTAGTCTTCTCCATTCTCCTGTCTAAACAAATGTCAGAAACTTTAAGGCCTAAATGGTCCCCGAACAGCATATGGTCATCTATCTTAAAATGTTCATGATGCATCTGGCATTGCGCTGATCACACATCAAAGAAGGTCATCTATTTCCTTGCGCGAGCAGAAAGTATATTTGTTATCCAAAATTAAAATCCTTCTGTCGACAGATCGTATCCATGTAAGGTCAAAGGGGGAAATTTAAACTAAAATAGAGAGATTAAATCAATTATATAAAGTTTCAAAGCTAATGTAGGCCTATATGTTTGTGATTTATAGACTTCTGAACCATACAACATGTTTTTATGAAAATTTTTACAGTAGATAGGCCTACTGATTTTCAGGCACGCAAGTCTTTTGTCGCTGTCTAGTATTCTCTAAAACCATTTGAAGTAGTTCACCTGAAAAGAACATTTAAAAATCCCTCTAGCGGTCTCAATTTTTGATGTTTCACAACGGAACTCAGTAGGCCTATATGCTATTAAAATAAACCGACATAGATATTGTCCAAAAATCAGCGGAATCAGATCATTAGAAGTGAGCTTTACCTGAAATCCGAATTTAAAAAAATGATAGTAGCAATCGCCATGTAGGCCTATGTTTCGTCGCAATGTAGGACCTATACCATGCAATTTAATTAACCCGTAGGCCTAATACATTTTAACTTATTCAACTATAAAACATATAGGCCTATAGGCCAATCGCTAGTAGTTTTATGTATTATTCTTGAGTTCGTTTTGTTGAAGGTCTAAGTTTGGTTTCATTTTATCATTGGTTTGCCCTCAATTTATCAAACACGTGCATCAAGAAAAGTGGCAAAACGCAAGAGAATCACACCTGGAATATTGAATAAGGGAGATAGCCCGGGAAGATAAAGCACTATGATTTATTACATGTGTCAATAAGTTAAACGTCTTTGGCATTGACTATCGATAGAAGTGCACGATGACTGATTCAATAGGCTCTTAATATTTGAATCTAGAGACGCAAGATCGTGTGTGGGCATGCTTTATGTTCCCTAATGAATTTATCACGATCAAATGAATTCAATTCGAATAATTTAATATGCTAATTAAGACCGGTTTTAAAAATGTTAATTATAACTTCAGTTTTGAATAAATGACAACAAAAGTGGTCCCATCGACAACATTTTCGTAAGAAGTTTGTATACAGGTATAGAGATCGGAATGTGTTAACCATGAAATTACGTATGCATATAATATATCGTCTTCGAAACGCAATATGAGAACTGAATAATCCAGTGCTTGGATGTTGCATCTGGTAACCGAGATAAGAATATGTCCAAAACAGCAAATAAACTGCTTAAGTATTCCCTGCTTTGTATTCTACCTGTAAGATAACAGTTTCTATTGGTTGCATGATCTATTTTTACTGACAGAGGATGCTGTGCCTAGAAAGCATTGATGTCTCATATAATCGCACCGTGATTGCTCCCTAAGCTTGGTTATAATCAGATGTATCCTAGCACATCAGGTATTTTAGTTAAGGAACTCTAAAAATATAATCGGAAATATTAGTAGGCCTATCCAATAGTTATTTTGTTATAGTCATTTATCGTAAAGTCAGTGGTATAGGCTAAATTGAGTTTATCTTACATATATTGTTAAATTATATTACTTTAAATAAACTTATCTAGTAAAGCTGCAAGCATAGCATGAAAATGCTATGATTGCAGTGAAGGACTTGCCTTCGGGCAGAATTTCTATGGATGGATAAGAATATATTAACTTACAATTAGTAGTAAGTACTAAAACATGCATTAAAAGTGCTTAGGGCCTTTGCTTTTCCGCTTATGTTGGAATGTAATTGATCGCTGTAGAAACCAGCAGAAATCAACCATCATATTCGGGCCATATTGACTCTTGTACCTGGAATTCCATCGTTGATATGTCCTGAGGAAACTCTCAGTATTTTCAACCACTCACAGCCTCGAAATTTGTAGGAAAAAAGTCAACATGAGAATGTAAAAAGTGCATTTTTAAAGACATGCGACAACCCAGAATCTGAAATGCTCTATAAGCATGTTATGTACTAGCTCAGCATAGTTTTGAGCTCGATAATTTCCCAGAAACTTTGTTACCATGAGTACAAATGAATCCAAAGCTTCTAATTCAAGAGTATTTAGTTTTGTCCTGAATATCGTGTCACACATCAACCGTCAGATCTCTCGTCCAGTGAAAATTCCTGCCTTCAATTTTGCATCATTCTCTCGTTCTCCCAAACTTCTCTTTCAGATACTTAAAACCTTCGCCATCATGATTCAGTGCTTGCATAAAGGTCTTCATGAGGCCCAGTTTAATGTGAAGGGGTGGAAGAAAGATCTTCTCTGCGTCAAAAAGCGCCCTCTATGTTTCACATTGTTTTTCACTTTTTTCCTACAAATCTCAGCGTTGTGAGTGATGAACATGGTCAGAAGTTCCATCAGGACATACCAACGATGGAATCCAGGTACCAGGATCAATATGGCCCGAGTATGATTGGTGATTTCTGCTGGTTTCTACAGCGATCAAGTACATTCCAACATAAGCGGAAAACAAAGGCCCCAAGCACTTTTATTAGATTATCTTAGTGCTTACTATTAATTGTAAGTTTATATGCCCTATATTCTTATAAATTTATTTAAAGTTATATAATTTAACTATATATATATATATATATATATATATATATATATATATAATAATTAAATTTCTGACATTGAGCAATGCAAGCTTAATATGACATTATAAGAAAATAAATGCTCAGACGGGACTTGAACCCGGACCTCTGGATATATCCCAGTGCGCTATCGAGCAAGTCTAGTACAATCATTTATTTTCTTATAAGTTAATGACACACACACACACACACACATATATATATATATATATATATATATATATATATATATATATAGGCCTATATAAAATGAAATTAAGGAATTAACTAATACTGAAATTAAGAAAACGTATCTAAATACAAATTTATGTAAAAATTGAAAATGTGATTATAATAAAATTGTGACGTGCTAGAGAAATACAGACATCTGATCGGTAAGCAGCACACTCGAATTAGGTTGGATACACTTGTTTTTTGTTCAGTAGCAAAATCACTGTAGACCAGTGAAATCAGTGAAACCCGACACCCAGAACTGGCGTTTAAATTAAAAATTCGATCTAGCATCCGCTATGCTTCGTCGTAATTTTCTCTACGGGTCGGTTTCACCAAAAGAGGTAACTGTATTATGCCAGTTTAAGCTATGCATTATACACGGGGAAAACTGGCGTAATACAGTTACCTCTGTTGGTGAAATTGACCCTAAGTCATAAAATTTAATTAACCCTTAAATTGGTAATATATCCTATAATATATATATATATATATATATATATATATATAAACTTACATATACATATTACTTTAATCTGTTTAATATTTTAAATGAAGTAATTAAAACGATCAGTAGAAATAATTTAAATTTGTGTCAAATTACCGTATATAATATTATGCAATAAGTAATTAAAAACTTATGGTTATGCATGTTTTGTTTTCACTGCAGTCGGATACTTTTAATAAGTTTGCATAAGAAATTCAGTTTCTCTAATTTGAGGGTTATAAAACAAATACATATTCTGTAAATCAGCGAAATCTGACCATAGCTTCGACTTGCTGAGAAATCAGTTAGTTTTCACAGTTCCTGTGTGACGGACATACCAACGTTTTTAATTACGGATACAAATATTGGATTCTCGAGGATGTGAAGAAAACGGATTTTAAAAGTTGAATAAGTTGGTTTAATCTTGTTGGAATTAAGTTAGGAAACTTGTTAAAGATGACGAACAAATTGGAAAACTCAAATAGGCTATGAGATCAAGTTGTGCGAACTTCACTTATGGCAAACGATATACCTAGGTCACGTAAAAAATATATAACTTGCGTTAAATTAAGGAAACACTTGAAGATGAGACTTTTTTAAATTAAAATTTATCAAATCAAAGTTTAATCGATGCTCCGTGCAGAAAATATCGTACATTTGGAGCTCTTGCATTTTTTCATAAAAGAAACGAAGTTTTTACTTTAAGAGAAGTTCAATATTACATTTGCAGTTCACAGATAAGCATCAAACTCGACTCAGGGCTCATTTATTTTTTAACGTATAAACGCGTTAACATCTAAGATCATATCAGCTCTACTTTTTTTGTTTTAATGGTATGAAATAAATTTTCCTTCCTGAAAATTCCATCGAAGTAACATCAATAAATTACGTCGAATGTTAACACATTAAATATATTAGTCTATAAAATGGAAATGGTCAATTAAAGGCAAATGAAGGACATTTTGAACAAGTGACTGAATTCAAATGCTTAAGAATAATAATTACAAATAGGAATGAAAAGCATAAATTAATTACACATAGACTCAATTCTGAAAATAAATGCTATTATACAATACAGGGACTCTTGTCCCAAGTTCTCTCAAAAAACGTTAAATTGAAAATAGGCCTATATAAAACTGTTTCTCGCAATTGCATTATAGGCCTATAGATGCGAAACATGGACTCGTACTTTAAGGGAGGAGAAAATATTGCGTGTATTTGGGAATAAATTCTCAGGAAAATTTTTGGAGCTAAGGGAAATGAACAGACAGGTGAATAGAGAAACAATGAGCTACATGATCTTTTAAGGAAACAAGATGTAATATAAATAGTTAAGTATTTAAGCTGCGATGAGAAGGACTTCTTGAATGAATGGGGAATGAAAGAGTGGCATGGAAGTTTCTTGTAGGAAAACCAGAGGGAAAACGCCCAGTTGGTAGACGAAGAATAGGTGGAAGAATAACATGAATCTTGATTTAAGGGAAGCAGATTATATAGGGTATGATTAGAAAACATTAGCTCAGGATAAAGATAAGTAGAAAGCTTGTGTCCGCGCGGCCATAAACCTACGGGTTCGATAATACCAGTGAGTGAGTGAGTTAGTATGAAAGATGTTTTCTTTCCTAAAAAAATCCATCGATTCTGGTCGGGATTTAACGCGAGATCCTCAGGACCGCACGCAAGGAATTTAACCCTTAGACGACCGAAGACGATAAACCCCTCCGGAATGAATTTAAGACGTAGGTCAACGACAAAATCTAAAGTTATGGCCTTTCAAGGGAAATTCCCAGTAAGAAGTAAAATTTGTATTCAGAATTCAATATTAGAGCAAGTAAATTCATTTAAATATTTAGGATATAATCTAACTTATAATGAGGAATGTGATATATCCTTTAAAATACAAAACTATAATAAAGCTTTAAGAATTATCAACCAAGTTTTTAAACCATCAAAAGTGCAGAGACACACAAGAATGAAAATCTATAAAGTTCTCGCTAGACCCATAATCTGTTATGGCAGTGAAGCTTGGACCATCAAAACTCAGGATGACCGTCATATTACAGCCACGGAGATGAAATTTCTGCGACGAACTACAGGTTATAGCCTTCTAGACCACCAAAGAAATTCAACGATAGCCAGAGAGTTAAACATCGTACCTATATCTGAATACCTCCAAGAATATAGAAACAATTGGCTAGCCCATATTCAGCGCATGGATCGTCACAGAATACCAAAACAAATTCTTCACTACATTTCTCGAGGCAGAAGATCTGTGGGTCGACCTTTTCGGAGATGGCGGGAGACCGTAACGGGTCACTGTGCCTAATACTTGAAAGGCAGATGATGATGATGGTCCCGTGTCTTGAAGTTCGGGCTCGTAAAAGAATCGCAAATCTAAATTAAAACTTTCGAGTAAAATGTATTGGGTCTTTCCCATCCAAATAATATCTTATAGTCCATAAAGTGTCTAGAATATTTTAGAAAGAGAAAGAGTACTCACCATCTTCTTTCTCACTCATACGCATATCTCTTCACGGTGACAGCGGTAGGGCAGAGGCTCCCTGCAGTGAACATAGATCAGTGGTGGCATTCCCTTCTTCTAAAGATTCTTCCTGTCAAGTTTCTATGTCTTCATTTTCATTTTCATCGTCGTCGGTATCGTCTAAATTTATTTCAAACCGATCACTAATTTCGTCCATTAAACCGTCTGCCTGCCAATATGACTCTTCAATGTTTTCAGTGTGTTCACATGCTCTTCTCCAATTTTCTGCAGTCACTTTTAACAGAGCACTCTGAACCAGTCGCCACTGACAAAAATTACCTGACACAAAAGTGACTGGACGGAAGTGGGGGGGGGGGGTGTGGAATTTTTCTAGCATTCCTAAGTAATTTTACAAGGGTAGCCCATTGTGTTTTGCGAAGGGTGGAAGAACAGTTCTCTAGACAAGGATAGCAGAAATCATGCAACTTAGTCCTTTTACACTATACTTGGCTACTGTATGTTTCTCTGAGGTGGTGAGCTAATCACTTGTCACTCCCAGACTTCCGTAGAGAAATAAGATATTAACACCACCACTTAATAAATATTTGTAAGTAAAAAGTAATGCACCGTAATAGATATAGCCTACTAGTTGGATTGTGATTAATCTGTTGAAAATAAAAAGATAAATGTAGTGATACTTGATATGAAATAAAATAATTATTTTGTGTGTGAAATTTACATTTTCTCTCTATTTAATTGAGACAGATAAATATCTGCATGTCCAAGTTGAAGATCGTCTTAGTGAAATGACAAACAGATCAACTTTCATTTTGTAATAGAGTCCATGTTTTCAAAACAACATAACGATGTTACATTAGTTTAAAGTTAGTTTTTCTGATAGAACATCTTGGGTTTGCTTCATTCCCTGTTTTATTTTCTTTTATTTTTTTCTCAGATGTCAACATCTCTTAATGAACAATGTTTGAGTTGTGATATTAATTTTTTGTGATTGCACAATACTTGTTGGTGCTAGACCTACAACTATTTGGACTTGTGCTTAATTGCTTGTTGTGGATGCATTAGTTTAATGGACCACAATTCATTCCAGAACATTTTAAAGATATCTAGAAAAGCACGTGTATAATAACTTATACAAACTCTTCAGACACTGTCTGCTGTCATGGAGTAATATTTTTTTCTTTCATTGAATACACACTTACGTAATTAACCGCGTTTTTAAAGCAAGTCACTCTTTGAAAATGTATAATTAAAATACTATCGTTTCAAGAAGATAATTGATGGGTCATGATGCTTTGGATATTACGATTTTTCAGCGAATTCCGAAGGGATGTAGTTATTGAGTTTGTTCTCATAAAAGTATTTTCAAGTTTTTTTTTTACAGATCTTCGTCGATTCCATCTAGTAGACTGCGAAAATAACCATGACTAATATATTGTTGAATTTAATGTGATGATTCGTGGTTATTATGTGACGTAAAGCAGCAAGTACGTAATTTTGCTCCGAGTCGGTTGTTTTTAATTTTAATTTTTCATTTTCTTAATATTTCGTGAAAGAAGTTCGTCTTTTTTTTTGTATTGCTAATTTTTATGTTCTCTTAGTTACATTTTTCGCAAGTTGTGTTTCGGTTAATCGACATGGAGACGAATGGTCACTCTTCCATCTCGACCAGTGGGAGGCGAGTGTCTGATTTCTCAGGTCAGTTATTTAAATGTTTCGGACAGCAGTGAAAATAAAACTATGTAAAATTGTAAGTTATTGTTGTATATTATTGTGTACTTCGACATTATTTTCAGTAAATCCTACTTGTTTGTTTCTCTCTTGTATATCTATATATAAAAATAAATGTTTGTTTGATTGTTTGTTCGTACTTTATGCGCGGCCATACCGTTGATCCGATTGTGATGGGGATTTTTGCAAAATGTTCAGGAGATTCCCGGGATGAACATAGGCTATAAGAGATTTGTGATACTCAACTCCTACACCCTTAAAATTACCCTTTGTAGTGAAAAACGTAAAAAATCATCATTTTTTGACGCTTAAATGGCTTACGCTGCCTAAAGCATAACAAATACGCGTACACAAACTAATTTACACACAATTGAATATCTCAAAAGCTCTACAAAAAGTCCGTGAAACCATATGTTTATTTCTTACGGATAACTCACAATGACCATTTTTGTCTTTCATTGATGCCAAGAAGATCCAGACAAGTACGTAGATTCCTGTGCAAGCATAGCAGGACATGGTGAGTATTCTTTTACCGATAACTCACAATAGGGGCATTCCATACGAAATCGGCAAAAAAAAATGTGAAAATTGAACTCACATCTTTAAAAGTTTACAATTTTTTTTACAGTGAAACTTTATGATATACTGAACATCTGAACCGAATTTCAAGTCTTCGCTTGGTGTAACTAAAGAGTAATAGAGCTGTCAATTTATCGTATTGTTTTAAATAGTCCCTTTTATAAAATACATTTCTCGAAGTATGGCTATTCCCTCAACTTGAAAAGATAGTCACATTATAGATGATTTTATGCTCTATCGCTTGAAAATTAGTATGTTAATATTTACGTTTTTCTGAAGGGCGTAAATGCAATTAATATGCAATTGACCTTCCTCACCAAAAATTTTATAAAATCAAAAAATGCCACATTATTACCTGAACACCAGTTAATTTTTTGTAATTAGTATTAAAGTGGAGTCTTGAAAGGAAACTACCAAAAATAATTATTTTTCCTAAAATCTCCTATATGTAGACTGCCCGCAATACCTTTCGCGTGAGTGGAGATCGCTCGCTCGTACAAACAATGACGGAGCTACTTGGTAATAGTCCTTTGCGCACTTACAAATATTTTTATTGTTATTATCATTATTACATTATTTTTATTATCATTATTACATTATTACATTATCATCATCGTCGTCGTGGACAAGTGGTTACTCTGTACGCCTCCGATTCCGAGGTTCGCGGGTTCAAACTCGATAGGAATCAATGACACTTTTAAAGGCGTAACAATTCTGAATGTAGTTTTCTCCAGAAAGAAGGAAATCCGTGAGTTCCGTGTCGTAAATTTATGGTACGTAGGAGAACCTCGCGCTTGAAATAAATTGCTACATAATAAACGTCATTAAATATAACAATCTTAGTTGATATCTTCAGTAGGCGGTTAATTTTGTGCTGATTTTGGCTAATGTATAGTTTAATTTAAATTACTAAGCACCTGCGAATTCAAGCTGGTAGGCCTATTAAAAATATTTTCTAGAGAGTAGTTTTGTAATGTGTTGTAATGTTTTGTACTTCTACCCTACACCAATGTCTGATGTTGAATATGTAAGTAACGTTAAGCTATCGATAATAATTTATAACAATTTTCATGCTGTTACAAGTAATATTTAAGAGGTATAAATATATTTTATTGGCTTGGTATCACTTACTGATCTTGCATCCCCTACTCATGACATATCTAAGATGATGATAAAATGCACGATAATATTAGCTTTTATTATAAGCTAAATTATTATAGTATGTAATTTAATGTCTAAACTTCCCATTATTCTCCTTTTATAACACAAAATGTATACCTCTACGATTATTCTCTCATTCCAGAAACATTTAAGAAATTGTAAAATTATATATTAACACATAATATTGTTAATAACTATTGTGTACTAATATATGCATAATTAAAATTATATTTAACTTCTAACTCAGCATTCAGTCTTTGTAGATCTGCAAACTTGTGAGTTCAAAACAATAAGATATTATTTTAAATTTGACTGTGACACTTAAAATGACGAGATGCACTAAACATACTGATGTAAATCAACTGTCTGAACTTGAGAATTGTTGATGTTAAACAGATGTTTAAGGAAGACTTGCTGACATTGCATTATTATCGTTTGGTAGGAAGTGGTATCTTAAAACAATACTATTTCGTCAAAGTTTTCAGGGTACAATAAAATACACTGAATAAAAAGTTATTTTAAGACTGAAATTAGTAATTATAACAATAATAAAAATTTATACCAGTTTATTCAATTAATGATGAAAGAGTTTTTATTATATAATATTACATTTAAACTGTAATAAAAAAATTGTAACAAAATAAATAATTTGTTTTAAAAAAGGGCAGAAGATTACGAGTATTTGACAATAAAGTTTTTAGGAAAATGTTTGGACCAAAAAGAGATGAACAGACAGGTGAATGGAGAAAACTACATAATAGTGAGCTACATGATCTGTATAGGAAGCCAGATATAATAAAAACAGTTAAGTCTCGTAGGTTGCGATGGGCAGGAAATGTGACACGTATGGAGGATGGAAGAGGTGCTTGGAAATTTCTGGTAGGAAAACCGGAGGGAAAACGCCCAGTTGGAAGACTAAGAATGAGGTGGGAGAATAACATTATACATGATTTGAGGGAAATAGATTATACAGGGAATAATTGGAAAACGTTAACTCGGGATGGGATGTATGGAGAGCTTATGTCCGCGCTGCCATGAACCTACAGGTTCCACAGAGCCAGTGAGTGAGTTAAATATAAATAATTTGTTTAATAATTCACAGTAAACGTAAGTAACAGAGCTCTTTACTTCTCACTTCAGGCAATAAAATTTGATAAATAAATATCTACTGCGTAAGAATTAAGATATCGCCACTTTTATAAATTTACGGTACTGTTCCATTAAGCAGAACATATAATAATCTATTCGATTTAATGGCAGTTGAAAAAGTCACTGATGAAGCTCTTTCAATAAAGCACGCGCGCGACCTTGGTCGTGAAATGAATCTGCTGCGCCTTGGACCTCCGAGTTTTTTTACGAAAATAGAATAAAACATTTATATTGTCTGAACTATTCAACTCTCCAAAAGGGTAATTGCTGGAAATTAATCCTTATTACGTGAATTGTATCCTGTATTTTTTTCCGTTTTCATTTTTTGATATGTACTGCAGTAAACCGCCATAAAACAGAAAATTGACACCGAAAATAAAATATCCTAATTATAAAAATAACACCCTTAAACTACATGATATCCCCTATATAAATATGTTTGAAACAAATTTTTGCTGTTTACTGTTTCAGAAATATTAGTTAGTAAACGTTTTAGTTTATCATATTTACGATAATTTTAGATCGTCATAACTATGAACCTATAAATGATAAAAATTACATTTCTGTATTAATACGTTTATAAATGTATTCACTATATTTAGGGATACATAAAATTAAAAAAATAAATTGCAAGATTTTTTGCTGTCCGATTTGATATGGATTGTCCCAATAATGAATTTTGTCTTTTAGCTCATTTATGCCAAGAAGATCGAGTTATGTAGATTCCCGGGTAACACCGGGTAATCAGCATGGAGGATCTTAAAATAATTACGATACTAATATATAAAAATTAATGTTTGTTTGTTCGCATGTTTGTTTGTTTGTTCGTACTTTATGCGTGGCCATACAGTTGATCCGATTGTGATGGGGCTTTTTGCAAAATGTTCAGGAGATTCCCGGGATTAACGTAGCTATAAGAGAGTTGTGATACTCAACTCCTACACCCTTAAAATCGCCCTTCGTAGTGAAATAGTGAAAAAAGTAGCTCTTCGGGCGCTTAAATGGCTTACGCTGCCTAAACTATAACAAATAGGCATACACAAAATTAATGCCACACAATTGAATATCTCAAAGCTCTACAATAAAGTCCGCGATAGCATATGTTTATCTCTTACGGATAACTCACAATAACCATTTTTGTCTTTCATTCATGCCAAGAAGATGAAGAATTAGTTAGCTTCATAACATTAGGATGTCAATCTAAAATAATCATTTTATCATATTCTTCCATTCCTCAAATAATGGCCTTAAGTTGATTAATCCTTTTTATATGAAAGATTATTTTCATTTTATAATTCAATAATTTCTAATCGAGACAAGTACGTAGATTCCTGTGCAAGTATAGCAGCACATGGCGGGTAATTCTTTTACGGATAACTCACAATAACGAACTTTGTCTATTAGCTCATTTATGCCAAGAAGATCGAGATAAGTAGATTCCCGGGCAACACCGGGCAATAAGCACAGGGAATCTTAAAATAATTGCGATTTACATTTATAATAGTTTTTCATTTTACTCATTCAACTAATCATAAGAAGTACATTAATTTTCGTCTTTGAGCTCATTTATGCCAAGAAGATCGGGATGAGTAGATTCCCGGACAACACCGGGTAAACTGCACGGGTATCTAAAAATAATTACGATATAAATGTTTCCTTCTATTTATTTAACTAAACACATTAATTTTCGTATTTCAGATGATTTATGTAAAGAAGATCGGGATAAGTAGATTCTCGGGCAACGCCCGGTAATCAGCACGGGGTTCTATAATATGTAAATTTATAAGTATTTTTCCTTTAACTTATTCAACTAAACATAAAAGCACATTAATTTACATTTATTTAGTCTTAGCAGCGCACGCCGGGTATTAGCTAGTACACAATATTAAATAAATTATACCCATTTATCTTATAGGGCAAATTACCAATTTAAGGGTATAAAAATTCCTCATCAACATCTATATCAATAATAAGGCTTCTGGTCCGATCCCTCTCAGAATAGTTGTTCACCCCTGGTTTGAAGTCTCCGTATACGACTAGTGCTTTTTCCTTTTGGATTATGGTGTAAACCAGATTTCGCTATCCTCGAGCTTGGTATGCGGTGGATATGATCTCTTCATTCAATTTGTTATGTATCTTTTAATATAAATGCCATTATTTACCGGTAGTTATTTATTCTATTTTATGCAGATTAAAAAAAAACTAAACAATTATGGTATTTCCCTAGATGAATGAAGGCTCAAGAGAGGATTACATTATAGAGTGAACACAAAATTGAAACTTTATTCATACTATTACAAATTTAAAAAAAGTACATACAAAGTATGTTTACAATCAGCAGTAAACTGTATTTACCATTAGGTAAAATATTAAGCCTATTGTAGAAATACAGAGCATTCGTAGCTCTGCCGGACGGTTCCGCGGCGGCCTTGGACTGGGCGAGTATTTGCACACCTTCCGCCAGAGTTACACGTACACGACCGGCAAGTCATTGGTACCTACTGTGCTAAAATAAAAATTACTTCTGTACTAACTTACATTAGGCTTACCATACTAGTAGAATATATAAATTAAAAGCTATTAATAATCATTTTTTCATGATATTAAGAGTCATGTGTAAAATATTAGAGAAGTGGAGCAATATGTGATATTGTTATATTGTTCAACCGAGATGCAGGTTAAGAGAAAGTATAACTTGGAGGAGAATACCTACTTTACATACATTTCCCGTTCATAAACACAGGAAAGAGAAATGCCATTTCAATTATTGTGAGTGGGAACAACACATCAAAGCTCAGGAAATCACAAGGAGAAGGGAGCATGCTCAGCACCACTTCAAAGATATCCCACTTATTACTAAACCATAAATAGGGCAAGTTCTAGTGGTGAACATTAAAATAATTTCAAAATTCAATAAGACCAAAACTAGTTTAATGAACCGTAACCAAGTTGCAGTTATTTGAAAATGGTTTCAAGAAAATATGAGTGATTTGATATTCTCCTCTGGCTACCTCCCACTTCTTAAAAACATATTTTGAAACTGAGAGCAACAGAAAAAAGGGAAGACCAAAAGAACAGTGGGTTCAAGTAGTGTATATGAATATGGTGTCAAGAGGATTAACAGAGAGTCATGCAGAGAATAGAGATGTATGTAAAATTTACAATCGGTTGTAGGAAATCTACTGTATTGTAGTTAAATTAGTATATATATATATATATATATATATATATATATATATATATATATATACACTAGCGGACTCGGCAGACGTCCTTCCCGAACGTTCATTCTACTGTCATGGCCGGACGATAAAAAATAAGTTACTTTTTTGCCATAAAATTCACTAATTTCGCAAGAAAACGCCTCACTGTCATCTGTTGTAACTATAAAAGCGTGCATGATCACGTCGCATTCTTGTGCGAGGAATATCTCGGTAATGCAGTTGACTACACATCTGACATTAAAAAAAATCTGAACCAGACCACCTACCGAGTCCAATTGTAAATCTGATCCATCCAGGGACCTACTCAAATACATATAAAAAATCATCAAAATCTGTCCAGTCGTTTAGGGAGTTTTTAATTTTGTATTTCAAGTAAACATTAATTGTCGGATTTGACTCATTGTTTGATAATACCTACCTCGGTTTATTTTAATACGATATGTTAAGTTTTTGTTGCGTAACATCGAAAAACGTGACCGTTAGAGCGATTTTTAAATTTTCACTTCATGTGAACTCCTACATCTAATGGTTTTAGAGGGTCCAATTGTGAATCTAAACCATCGAGGAACCCAATCAGTAACACACATTAAAATTAATCAAAATCGATCCAATCGTTTAGGAGGAGTTCAGTGACAAACACACGTACAGAAGAATTATATAAAGATAATATTATAGCTATCACCAGACCACAACCTAACAATAGTTCAATAAATAAGTAAATAAATAAATATATTTGCTCAGTCTGTAACGTCTCTTATCGCACAGTTTTACAACATCAATCTTAATCTCTCACTAAAGATTGGTGTTATCTTTCTATGAAAGCTCATACATTCTTCTCCAGTTCTATGGTTTCGTGCTACGATGGACCAGTGACTCTTGTGATTTTATTGAAGGAGTGAGTTCACTTCTTTCTCAGTCTTCCTGTTCTGCCAAATGTGGACATGTAGGAGATATAACCCAATCTGCTGCTTGAAAACCTTGTAACAAGACCCCCTTCCCCCAATTCCATTTTAGGATATCTGGACGTCGAGCTACGATTTTTCAGTGCAGTTCTTCAAAATGTAGACTTGTGTTTGTTTTACATTGAATATTGATAACAACAACTTGCCTTCTAGAGAATATGAATGGAGGAAATTGATAAGAGCATCATTACTGGTTGTAAATTGAATAAAGTACCTTGCTGCTTCTAAAGCACTTCTCACATTTTAATAGGAGGCTTTGGAACCTAATTACGAATGGAAGTAATTTGTTCACAAAACAGGGATTTCTCGAATTAAAATAACGACTGCATCGATTCTTTCTCCGTATAATTATACTTCACCTTGTTGGTACGTGTTAACCACACAATTTCAATTAAAGTGTCTCGTAACCGCTGCAGAGAATTTCTGTACCCAATGAACCAACTGAAATGTTCTTTTGTGGTTGGGATAGACAACTAAATTAACACGACTTCAACTGTACTATTTTATATAAGAACGCAGCCCTGTTAATGTAATACTAATGGTATTTTTATTCAAATATTATTCTAACTCTGGCATCAATGTATACATTTAGTTGCTTAACTTGTAAGTTATTAATTGATTAAATTAGTTATGCATGTTGAAAATTGAATTAATTATGCAAGTTGAAAACAAAAAAATATAAAAAAAATTGAAATGGTGTGGACATCTCATACGAATGGAATAAGATAGAATCCAAAGAAGATCCTTGATTGGGAAGCTAACGGAAGAAGTGGAAGAGGCAGACCAAGAGAATGTTGAATACATGGAGAGAAGAGAAGTAGCCTATATAAACTAGAGATTTCAGGGAAGAAGATTCTAAAGACAGAAACCTCTGACGACAAATCACTTGAAGGTTGAATGAGAATGTAGTGTGGAATATTCCTATTAATATATATATATATATATATATATATATATATATATATCCACCGCTGTGGTCTCGAGGTAGCGTGCTGCCTTGTTAGACAGCGGGCCTGGGTTCGATCCCCGGTCGGGGCAGTTTTTCTGGGTGAGGTTTTTATCGGGGTTTTTCGTCACCTGTAAGACAAATATCAGGAAAACTTTAAGGCCCTAACGGTCCCCGAATCATATGGCCATCATCCTTATCATTATCATCCTTACCATTATCATTATCATCAACATCCTTCACCGGTGTGGAAAGCAACGGGTAGCTACCACACCTACACAATTCCCTAGTAAAGCTGCAAGCATAGCATGAAAATGCTATGATTGCAATTAAGGACCTGCCTTCGGGCAGAATTACTATGGATGGATATATATATATATATATATATATATATATATCCATGTCAAAAGAGCAAAGATTGCCAAAAATTGTTATGGAATTGATCCCAATGGAAAAGAGGAAGAGAGGAAGACCGAAGAAAACTTGGATAGAAGGGGTACAAGCAGCTATGAATATCAGAGGAATGGAGGAAGATCAATGGATGGACAGAGAGGAATGACATTTGGTTTCCGGAAGACCGCGGCAGCTGCCATGATACCGGATGATGATGGTAATAGGCCTCTCCAAGTTAATTTTTACTCGTAGTTACCTTATTTGTTCATAGATGTCATGAATGGCATGCGGTCAACACGCCAACTCAATGAGACATCTAGCAGGTGACTACGGTATTACAAGCACGTTGAAGTCGGTAAATTTTGCTTAGAGGTCTTTTTATTCAGGCTTAATGATCTTTTACGAGCTTGAAAATCTTCATACTCGGGACCCGCGGCTTAAAGTCCCTGTCGAAAGACTTTCTCCCTTGGACTTTTTCGTTCTAAAAAAATCCATCTACCCCGGCCGGGTTTGAACCAGCGATCCTCGGAACTAAAGGCAAGGAGCACACCGCCGCGGTTGACTTTTATAAATAAATAAGTAAATATATATATATATATATATATATATATATATATATATATATATATACACACACATAGCTTATAAAAGAATTTACACAAATATACATGCTGTATATCATAGCAGGAATAACAACTGTATATATTTAAATAAATGTACACTTTTGCAAAACTCAAAATAGACAAGTTAAGAGGAGGTAACCGTGAATATGTTCAATACTTTTCCAGATGGTATAAACAAGCTTCCTGTTTCAATATTTAAAAGAACAATTAAATCGGTATTGACTGGTTGAGATACCATAGTTGTCAACATTGCTGATTGGCGTTGTCATACATTGTATTGTGTTGTTGACAATAAAAACTATGTATCTATTTTGACGAATTAGCACCATAATGTAGCGGTTTAAGACATGATCCATTTGTTCAAGGTTAATGGTTGGAGTCCCCATGTGGGATAATATTTTCTCATAGTATTTGGTTCAGTGTGGAACCAATACTCATGTAATACAACTAGAAATTTGGTTAGATGCAATAAATAGCGGTTTCAGGTTAAGAAAGACAGCTATAACGGAGGAACCTGACATCGTAGCCACATATCACCCCTATACTGGTGATCATGCACCTCTGTGATTAACACATGTGGATGTGAATACAGCACTTGATTGGTAGGAGATTCCTTTCTAGGCCTGTCACGTCATGGAGGTGAATATTATTTGGCGGTTTAAAGTTACGCCTATGTAAGTCACATTTCTTTGTTTTACAGGAGTATGACATGTCATAGGAATCCACCCCCGAATTATTAAAATAATAATTATTATTAATATTACTATTATTATTTATTATTTATTATTATTAGGCGATAGCAGGAGATACTAAGGCCTAACACGCACATATTATTGTGTAACACTAAGAAATTGGGGCCGAAGTAACATCAAATAAACATCAAATAACCAAATATGTATTCACACATATAAATACATTGTATAGGCCTAATGGAATTGGACAGTTAATGCAAATAAGGGAAATTTTGAAAAGGTTGCTGATGTCATATAGGCTACGTAGGAACAATGTATTGGCCTACAAACATGAATGAGTTGCACCAAGAAATTAAACATAGGACCAATTCTAGATAAACATGCTATTACGCATTACAGGGACTCTTGTCGTCCCAACTTCTTTAAAAAATGGTAAACTGAAAATGTATAAAATTATTCTCTCAGTTATGTGGATGCGAAACATAGACTCTTAGTTTAAGTGAGGAGGTAATATTATGAGTATTTGGAAGTTCTTAGAGAAATTTTTAGACCAAAGAGAGATGAACAGACAGGAGAATGACGAAGACTATTTAACTGTGAAGTACATGCTCTTTGTAGGAAACCAGTTAAGTTTCGCAGACCTAATGGGCAGGACATGTGGCACGAATGGGGAATGAAAGAGGGGCTTGGAAGCTTCTTGTAGGAAAACCTTAAGCAAAACGCCCAGTTGGTAAACCAAGAATAAGTTGAGAGAATAACATTAACCATGATTTGAGGGAAGTATTTTATACAGGATAGGGATGTGTGGGGAGCTTTTGTCCGCGCGTCCATGAACCTACGGGTTCGATAGTGCAACGAGTTATTTATTATTTTATTATTATTATTATTATTATTATTATTATTTCTAGACTACGGGTAAACATTAAAATTATCTTATTCTAATAGTAGGTCTATTACATTTTATTTGTAAACTGTCATTGTACGAAAGTGTCAGTATGAGAAGCAGATGATTTTGAATTTTCACAATACAAATTGCATGCAGGGCATGGCTGTTATAGGTGTAGCTATCGTTACGATCACATAGAATGTATCCCAGCATTACTCAGTCAAAAAACAATCAAGACCACAGAGATGTTTAAAAAACCAATCCTATTCAATCAAGAGATATATCTACAACATTTGACTTAGGTGCCTTTTAACAATACCAACCTCGTGATTTATATAGGTATCAAGCAACTGCCGTCAAAATACAATGCCCTACAAACGCGCCTGCGTCCTTGTCTCAAGACGTTTAAAACAATAAATCTGTACCACAGAAGTAAAACAACCTAAGTCAGTTTTAACTTACAATTTGTTTCACTTTTTATAGTCTTATATGTGGGACTGCATTTTATATTATTATTATTATTATTATTATTATTATTATTATTATTATTATTATTATTATTATTATTATTATTATAAGGAGCTTTTCTACATTACAGTTGTTATTCTTCAGTCCAAATATATTTTGCGCCGCCACAGATTTCTATCCTCTTTTTCTTTGGGGTCCTGCTGACCATGTTTCTTCTTACTTCATCCATCCACTGTTCTCTGGGTTTTCCCCTCCTCCTCCTCCTCCTGCCTTCAGCATTTCAATCCAGCATCATTCTTGGGATTCTGTTATTCTCCATCCTCTTCAGATGCCCATACCGTTTCAATCTCGTCCTTCAATTACTTCTATAATACTCTGTTTAACATTCATTATTTCTCTAATTTTCTGGTTCCGAATTTTCTCCTTTCTTGATTTTCTTAATGCCTTCGCCAAAAATCCATCTCTGTTGTCAATAATTTTTTTGCTTGCTGTCTGCCTAAAGTCACGGAGGTAAATTTAACTATCTTCCACCAACACTTTTTAGGATTGTGACGGGTATACCACGACGGTATACCCGAGGTCTCTGTACCATACAGCATAACAATTATTATTATTATTATTATTATTATTATTATTATTATTATTATTATTATTAGGGTCTATTATTTCTAGACTATGAGTAAACATTAAAATTGTCTTATAATAGTATTACATTTTATTCGTAATAATAGTAGGCCTATGTAAATATATTAATGCTTTACTTCAGTATTTATTTACTTTTAACATTATCAATTATTTTAATTATGAATTCTCTTAAAGTTTCCTATATTTATTATTCAACCCGTGCCCAATGAGATATTAAGTTTTGATTACATTCCTCCATTCATTTCTTTTCTTCCCGTCACCATCCTGCAATTTCCTGTCCTTCATCAAATTCGTAATTCCCTCTATCCATGTCTTCTTAGGTCTCCTTCTTCTTTTCCTCTCATTTGGACCCGCCTCTCCCAAGCTAGGTTGAAAAAACGTAAAAGGGAGGAGTAACAACCTCGTTAAAAAAAACCTGTGTTCAACTTGCCCTCTTCATAATACACAGAAAGGAACCTTTATCTAGGGTTACAGATATTACTGCCTTGTAGTTCGTCATTGGTTTGACAAAGGCTAAGGAAGGAAACGTTTTTACCACCAGCCGTGCGCTCTTATGCTTGCCCGGGAATCCGCTTATCCCGATCTTCTTGGCATCAATGAAAGACAGAAATGGATATTGAGTTATTCATAAAAGATGTTGTCGCGGACATTTTTGTAGAGTTTTTTGAGATATTCAATTCAGTGTACATTAATTTGGGGTATTTTTTATGGTTTAGGCAGCGCAAGGCATTTAAGCGTCAAAATAGGGACTTTATTTCACTTTTTCACTACAAAGGCTGATTTTTAGGGATGAAGGGGTTGAATATCACAACTCCATTATAGTCTACGTTCATCCCGGGAACCTCCTGAACATTTTGAAAAAAAAAATATCACAATCGGATCAACGGTATGGCCGCGCATAAAGTACGAACAAACAAACAAGCAAACAAACAAACAAACATCATTTGTATATATTAGATAACAGTAGGATATAGGGCACTACAACTTGGTTATGAAGTGTGGAACAGCATTCAAAATGCAATTAGTTTGGGACCGGTGCCCACCCAGAATTGTGAGGAATTTATAACTACAATAAGCAGCGGGACCAGGTTGAGAATACTAGCTATAACGACTGGGGGACTCGACATGGTGACAACATGTCACTCCTATGCTGTCTGGAGACCTTCCATCTCTGTCGAAGTGAAGTGGATGAGAAGTCAGCAGCCGGCTGGTAGACCAAGGTCTGCCATTCCATAGTGTCTATTATTAGATACATACATATATATGGTTGGTTAATAGTTCTGGTAAATCAAGTCGTCCCACGACATATCCGAACGGTTTAAGGCATCATGACTTGATGGAGAACTACAGAATATGCGCTGGTTCGAGTCCCCAGGGTGGGAAAAAAATTTACATGGAATTTTGGCCAGTATGGGATCTGTGCTCACTCAGCATCGTGAGGCATTTGGATAGCTACAATAAGTAGCGACTCTAGGTTGAGATGGCCAACTATAACGGCTGGGGGCCCGACATGCTGCCCACATGTCACCCATACACTGACTTATAATCGTCTACCTCTGTGATTAACACATGTGGACGTGAGGCCAGCAGCCGGATGGTAGGCTAAGGGCCTTCTAGGCCTGTCGCGCTTGGAGAGTTTTTTATGGGACTAATGTAGTGCCCATTCATCATAGCGAGGTATGTGGGAACTTCAGTAAATAGCCACACCATAATAAGAAAATCAGCTATAACGGTTGGTGATTCGACTTTTTGACCACACATCACCCCAATACTGACTGGATGATCGTTCACCTCTATGATTAATACAAGTGGATGTGAGGCCAGCAGCACGATCTTCAATATCTTTAGTTACATAGAGTTTTATAGTCCACCATGTCGTGTTTGGAGGAAGATGATGTTAATAGTATATTTCGATGCGAGGATGGGAAGTGGTTTTTACAGAATCGAGGAAAATGTTTAAAAATCGAGCGATAACGAGATTTTTAATTCCCGAGATTATATAAAACACAGGTTGTGTCTTTTTAAGGGCCAAGTGAAAGAAAGAAAGAAATAGATAGAAAAAGATGGATATATTTGCTCCTGTGGTAATGATGAACAGACTGTTGAACGCTTATTTTAGACTGACCATTCATGGGTATAAGCTATACATTCTGATGTTCATTTAATTGAATGTAATCTAGTATTGCGTAATCCAATAATTTATATTTTAAAAAGGAAACGTTGTTTCACAGTATTTAAAACATTTGTAAATGCTATTTTTATCACATTGTAATTCGTTATTATTATTACCTACTTTCTACATTTTAATTGTATTAGTTGTAGTTTCAAAGAGTAGGGTGCGTGTAGGCAAACCATTTTCGGATACTCTTGAAATCCACAATGGATTGAAGCATGGAGATGCACTATCTCCTCTACTATTTAATTTTGTACTAGAGCATGCCATCAAATCTTTATAGAGGATAAAGAAGGACTGCAATTCAATAGTATTAATAAGCTGTTAGTTTATGCTGAAGATGTGGTACTATTGGGCGATAGCGAAGAGATGCTAACGGCCAACACGCACACACTATTGAGAATAACTAGAAACTTGGACCGGAAATAAATATCAATACAAACTATATAGGCTATATGGCCACACATAGAATGCATTATATAATGGAAATGGACAGCTAATGACAAATTAAGGAAATTTTGAGCAAGTGGCTGAATTCAAATACCTAGGAACAATAATCACAAGTAGGAATGAAATGCACAAATAAATTAAACATAGGCTCAATTCTGGAAATGCGTGCTAATATGCATTGCAGGGACTTTTGATGTCCCAACTCCTTTGAAAAAACGTTAAACTGAAAATATATTAAAATATTATTCTACCAGTTATATTATATGGGTGCGAAACATGGACTGTTTACTTTAAGGGAGAAAATGAGATTACGAGTTTTTGAGAATAAAGTTCTTAGGAAATTTGTGGACCAAAGAGAGATGAACAGACAGGTGAATGGAGAAGACTACATAACAATGAACTACATGGTCTTTATAGGAAGCCAGATATAATAAGAACAGTTAAACTGCGATGGGCAGGACATGTTGGGCGTATGGGGAATGAAAGACGTGCACGGAAGCTTCTTGTAGGAAAGCCAGAGGGAAAACGCCCAGTTGGTAGACCAAGAATGAGGTGGGAGAACAACATTAACTATGATTTGAGGGAGATAGATTATACAGGGAATGATTGGAAAGCATTGGCTCAAGATAGGGATGTATGGAGGGTTTATGTCCGCGCGGCCATGAACCTACGGGTTCGATAGTGCCAGTAAGTAAGTAAGTAAGTAAGTAAGTAAGTGTGATTTGAGGGAAGTAGATTATACAGGGAATGATTGGAAAACATTAGCTCAGGATAGGGATTAATGGAAAACTTATTTCCACGCGGCTATGAACCTATGGGCTCGATAGTGCCAGTTAGTTAGTTGTAGTTTCGTTCATATGTTGTTTTTGTTTCATTTGAACTCTGTAACTATGTGTATCTTTAATTTTCTTTTATATTTTAACTACAGCCCTAACATACATTTGTAAAATAGGGCTCCAAATCTTGGAGATTTAATAAATAAATAAATGCATAGATAGAAGGAAAGAAAATTGACCTACACAATTTGTTGCAAATTATTAAGACTTACGAGAGTTAAGCGGTTTTTGTTCTCCGGCATAGTTACAAAAAAAAAGTAACACATGCCATCAATCTAGAAATCGTAAACCTCCTTTCTGAAGTTAATACGTTACATTGGTTGTAAATAATGATGCAAAAATGTTTTGAAGGACCACCTTTGGGGATTTATAAAAATGTCATCTGAAGGACACCGCCCAATAGGTGTAACCTCACCCGTTTCAAACCAAACAATCTAATTCAATAATTGGATTATGATGACGTATGAGGACGTCACGCTGCGTGTTGTGGTATAGTCATCAATTAGAAGACCAGACCAAGGAGAAGAAAGGAGAGACAGGTACATTTTTCGGAATCAATACGTCAGGTGGGCTTGGCAACTGGATACCGGATCGTGTTTCATATTCCAATACTCAATATTTTGTATCATTTCATAGTCCTTTTGAGGCCAAATCTCAAGAATCAAAGTAATTTTACCGCCACAAATGTAAATTCCTGCCAAGTAGACTAATTGTTAACTCTTAAACTGACAATGTATCCTATTATAGACACTTTAGTTCAATTTATTTTATATTTTTAATGAAAAATTAGAAAAAATAAATGAGTAGACCTTAGAGATTGATTACATTTGAATCGATTTATACAATATATCGTATATACGGTAGGCTATATAATATAGGCCTAAATTATGGCTGCATTTTGAGTTTGTATTTCTACATAGAGAAAAAAATATATAGGCCTATATATGGTATGATAAGAAAAATAAATGCCTGGACGGGATTCGAACCCGGAACTCTGAGTCTGTACCTCAGCGTGTTTCCATTACACCACCAGGCGAATCCAATTCAAACACTTATTTTCCTTATCCATCCATAGTAATTCTGCCCGAAGGCAGGTCCTTCACTACAATCATAGCATTTTCATGCTATGCTTGCAGCTTTACTAGGGAATGTGTAGGTGTGGTATCTTCCCGTTGCTTTCCACACCGGTGAAGGATGATGATGATAATGATAATGGTAAGGATGATGATGATGATGATGGCCATATGATTTCGGGGACCGTTTGGGCCTTAAAGTTTTCCTGACATTTATCTTATAGGTGAGGAAAAACCCCGATGAAAACCTCACCCAGAAAAACTGCGTGACAAGGCAGCACGCTACCTCGAGACCACAGCGGTGGACATTTTTTTCTTATATATGTATTATATTCTCCATTATTACTAGATGTCGCGATATATATATATATATATATATCCGATTGAGGGTCTTTCCACTTTTCAGCGGTTGCCCTTTTACCAGCCGGCTGCTGGCCCTTCACATCCACATGTGTCAATCACACAGGTAGATGATCAACAGCCAGTGTAGGGGTGACATGTGGTTAGCATGTCGAGTCCCCCAGCCGTTATAGCTGGTTCCTCAACCTGGAGCCGCTACTTATTGTAGCTACCCAATTGCCTCACGATGCTGGGTGGGCACCGGTCCCATACTGGCCGAAATACCATGAGAAAATTTCTTCCCCCATGGAGACTCGAACCAGCGCAAGTCCCGTAGCTCTGCGCCAAGGCTTGCTACCTTAACCGCTCGGCTACGGCGCGGGACTATATATATATATATATATATATATATATATATACTGTAGAGGAACTTCTGTTAATTTGGACCTATGTTTTGAATTTGTTGTTTTTCTTCTTTTAATTGAAGGATTTGAATTTTGTTTAATTACAGTGATTATCATTAGAGTTGGGATAGCATTGTTATTTTATTCAAATATGGAAATATCTTCATAATTTATAAACTATTTTACATTACAAGAAAGGTCCACTTTAACCTCTATATTCAGATAAAGTGGACCTCAGAATCCACCTTAGCTTTTAGTCTGTTTTTAAGTTTATTTACTCTATTAATTTATACAGACAGGCACAGGTTAATCTGAAAATATTTATTACTGATCATAATTAGAAAGCGTTGATATTTATTTAACGTTTTGAAAAATTGTTGTTGATTATAACATTCACACGTTATTCAACTACAGAAAGCGACGGTCTTTGGGTTTAGTAAAATTACAAGGATATTACCTAAAATTAAATAAGTGAATGGTTTTTACAGATAGCATCCTCATTCGTAAAATATACGTATTCGTGTAAAGTGGACCCAGGTCCTGGTGGAGGGAGCACATTAACCGAATTCCTTTGTTATGTTTAATTACTTTATAGAGCCACCATGTCACATAATATCAAACCAAACCAGTCAGTATTTTAAAACAGCATCTACATAATGTAATATATTTAGGAGTTTTTTCAACATTTGTAATATTCAATAGAACAAATTATGAATTGATTCTTAGCTTGAAAAACTTTTAAAGTGGTCATTATCATAAATATCACAAATAAATCCTTCTTTGCACAAAGGATAAAATAAACTGGCCTTGAACCCATCAAAGTTGATGAGGGGAAGAAGTTAAAATACTTTCTGTTAGAGGGCAGCACCAATTAAAGAAGATATTAACAGGATCCACATTACCCGAACTTCTCTATATATTTTTTCTATCCTATAGTAATTCTGCCCGAGGGCTGGTCTTTCACTGCAATCATAGCATTTTCATGATATGCTTGCAGCTTTACTAAGGGATTATAGGTGTGGTAGCTTCCCGTTGCTTTCCGTACCGGTGATGGATGATGATCATGGGTGAGGAAACCCCCCCCAAAAAAAACTCACCCAGGACCCTGTCCCGACCGGGAATCGAATCCAAACCGGGCCCGCTGCATGACAAGGCAGCACGCTATCTCGAAACCACAGCAGTAGACATAGAGAAAATATATGTAGCCTATATATAGGCCTATATATATATATATATATATATATATATATATATATATATCACAGACAAGAAATGGATGCACAGGAAACTGTTAATGAAAGGATAACAAAGAGAGTTCTACAGTGGTATTGACATGTACAACGGATGTCGGAAGACCAGTGGCCTAAACAAGTGTTAGATTGGATGGTACCAGGCAGAAGGAAGAAGGGAAGAAATAGATGAACATGGTATGAGGGAATATATGATGCCATGATGAAGAGGGGTATGGAAGAGGGACAATGGGAAGACAGGAATCTCTGGTAAGCAGGAATCAAGGGCGAACTGCTGTAAAGTGGAAAGCCTATATAAGTAAGTATATATATATATATATATATATCGGAAACAAGACAATGACAATAGAAACCATAGTATCTTGCTAGATCTAGTTCGCGAAAACTGAGAGGTTCCATGGGAATAAGTGTGGCAAGAAAGTTGAGGTGTAGCATAATTTGTAACGATCCTTTGAATTCTTTAATATCGTCGTCTCTGAAATGGTTGATGGTATTCCATTAGTGTTACATCTCCTGCCCATCTCAGTCTACAAGACCCAACTAATCTTACTGAACATCAGATTTTCCATAAAGATAATATATTTGACTGATAGATCAATATTAATAGCAGGAAGCACACACAATTTTTAATTGAATAATGAGTGTTTCAGGTACGTTACTACAATTTAACTTATATTTTGGAAGTTTTTTTTTTTTGTCTGATGATATTTTTGGAGAGATCTGTATTCATGCTTATTACGAATTTTTAATACGTAACTGTATAGGCCCTACATCTGGTAATCAACTCAGATGGGAAAGATGATTAGATTGCCCTCAGAGGTTCTAATTTCGGCTTTAGATTCTTTTACGAACCCGAAAATCTTCAGATTCAAGACCCACGGTTTAAAGTATTTCCCAAGGGACTTTTGCCTTGGATATTTCCATCGCAGAGTTTGAACTGCTACTCTCGGGACAGAAACAAAGATCATAACTTCTAGACCATCGGGGTCGATAACCTTTATCTTTATAGATAAAAATTCAACTTGCGTTTGTTTGTGCCCGCAAAACTCGAAAATATTGGTCGATTGACTTGAAATTTTGTACTTGCAGGTTTTCGGGTACGGCAGTGTTTAGCCGTTATCTATTATGTTCTAAAACCATTAGGTACAGGAGTACACCTGAAGCGAAAATTTTAAAAAGCGCTCTAGAGGTCGCAGTTTTTTATATTTCATAAAAAAACTCAGTATGTCCTGTTAAAATAAACCGAGGTAGGTATTGTAAAAATCAACGAAATCCGACCATTAGAAATGGGAGTACACCGAAATCCGAAACTAAAAATTGACATGTTTGCTTGATCGCAATATATACCATAGGCCTGTAGTTAATTAACCCTTAATTTTATTTTCACTTATTCAACTAAAAATAAAAAAAAATGGTATTTAATCTATTTAGGGGCACCCCGTAGCGTAATGGTTAAGGCACTCAGCTACAAGCCTGGAGGTCTAGGGTTCAAGTCCTGTTTTGGGGTCAGGATTTTTAAACTGACCCAAACCCTCTGGCGGCACTATGGCCCTGGGGTCGACTCAGCCTGTAACGGAAATGAGTACCAGACGCTTGTTCTGGGGGTAAAGGCGGCCGTCACGCAGGGCTGACAACCCAGCTGACATAAAGTGCCGATTGTCTACAAAAAGTGGGAGCCTTAACCTCCTACTACCCCAAGGGCCTCCGGGTCTGTTGTGGGATTACTTTACTTATTTAATCTATTTAAGCGTAGAAGCGGGTATTAGCTATTATTATACTTGTATAAAATAAGATATCTACAGAAAAAACAAAAATTATGGCATTTCAAGGTGTAGATCCTGTCAGAAGTAAAATTGTACTGGACAATAAAATTTTGGAGCAAGTGAATAATTTTACATATCTAGGATGCAATATCTCATATGAAGAAGAAAAGGATGTAAATGCAAAAATATCTAAATTTTTAAGAATTTTAGGGTTAATAAATTCTATCTTCAAGCCACAGTTAGTCCAAAAGCATTCAAGACTGAAAGTGTATAAAACACTGGCTCTTCCAACTCTTTTGTATGGTAGCGAAGTATGGACGTTGAAACAGAAGGATATACAGAGACTTAGATCTGCTGAAATGAGATATCTTCGGAGGACTGCAGGATACACACTACTAGATCACAAAAAAAAATGAAGACATCTTAGAAGAATTACACATGGAATCTTTAGAAAACAAAATTTCTGATTATAAGTCAAGATGGATACAACATGTTCATCGAATGGAAGATCACAGAATACCCAAACTAATGTTAAGATATCAACCTGCAGGAAGAAGAAGACCAGGACGTCCACTCAAAAGACTTCTGGATGGTGTTTCTCTTGAGGCCGAAACAGGTCAACAAATGGCCTAAATTCGTGAATGTACTATGATGATGATGATGACCTTAGTAGCAATTCCGCTCAGAGAGTCAGCATTCAATCGGGGATCCAAATCTGCCCAACTAAAATCACTGAAATCAGAAAAAGTGACAAAACAAGACAAGAAACATAGCCAAATTTATCCCGACACGTGTTTCGCTCTTGAATAGGGCATCATCAGGGTGATCACATCAAAGTAAAAACACTACTGTCACTACAAGTACTATGTACTTTTACTGAAACAAGAATTCTGTATTGTTGAAAGTCACTACTGCCAAGAGTGACGTTTGACACGCCTTCATATTTACTTCTGTTTTCTCTTGTCACACGTAATTACGTATGTTAGCTGTAGGTCCAAATCAGAGTTGAAAGACAAAATAGTGAGGACATAGAATTAAAATTAATATAAAGTGATTAATCAATCATTCTGAAGGTTGTTTATTTGTGAACCGGTTACGACAGGTAATCTCGTTTTCTTCACTATTCATCGTTCAAGTTTTATCTGGTTGTACACGTCTTCAGTGTTGGCAAGAATGTGATGGCAAGTTATGCTTTCAGATGACAGTCGTACATGTAGATTACACGCTCCGAATTATAGCCCAACCGCTGACGAAATACAGTTCAACTCATCATGCACTAGTATCCTCCCACAACTCCTGACCACAAAAAACAAGTGGTCGCTCTTGAGTTTGTACTGAGTGCAGCCCAGTTTAAGTCAAAAAATTAAAAGAGATAACAGAATGCTCATTGATGCTGTTACTGCGATGCTTGCCAGCTTCTGAAAACATGGGGACATAGGCCGATCCCATTAACCCTTTATAATTTAATATATGATCACCAAAGTAAATATAATTTAATTAATATATGTATATAATAATTTAGGCAATCATTGGCTCCTTGTGGTAGGACCGACAGCATTCTTGGCTCCTTGCGTTCGCTCCTATTTATGTGTTTAACCGAATAGGCCCCTATATTTTAATGATATTATTTATTTTAGTGTTAATGTATTGTTAAATAATCGCATTGTTAATTAATGTAATATTAAGCATGTTCGAGCATTGACCTAGTGATGAATGGTGACCCATCAATCAGCCAATGAGAATGGTGAATTTTGTAATGTTTTATATTTTTTGTATTGGGTGTTTTTGTTTAGAATTTATTATTATCGTGATATTTAATATGTTTTAATTAATTTAATAGTATAGTGTACATAATTTGGACATAAGTATAAAAGTCAGGTTTTATCCCCGTCGGCTAATGAGGGCACAGTATTTACCGTAGACTCGGATATGTGTTTGGTGGGCATAGTTCCCGGTTGAATGATGGGACTTTTTGATCAGTGGGATCTTAGAAAAAAATCCGTAGACCATTGTGAGCGCTGATTGCGCTTGACCGACAAGTATAAGCGTATGCCGCATATACAGTACACTTCAGAATAGTGTAATAATAATAATAATAATAATAATAATAATAATAATAATAATAATAATAATAATAATAATAATAATAATAATTGTAGTTGCAGTGTATTCTTGCAGTTACGTTAACATGTCTTTAGTCTGGTTGGCCATTTAGAGTCTAAACTCGCAAAATCTTCAACAACGTGTATCAGTTTTTAAAATAAGACAATTTTTTTTCAATGCCACCACGTCATTTCGATATTGTGGTATTCTCTCCTGGCATGGCGTTATTGTAAGCCACTTCTGAAATTAGGGCGCATAGGCGGAGTTACGCTGCCTCGATGATATATGATAGGTGGTGATGATGGTAATATGTGCCAACAGAGGTCTCAATCCTAAACTTAATGAATATGATAATGATGATAATGGTGGCCATATGATTGGGGACCGTTTTGGCCTTAAAGTTTCATAACATTTGTCTTACAGACGAGGAATAGCCCCGAAAAAAATAAAAACATCACCCGGGAAACTTGTCCCGACACGGAATCGAACCTGGGCCCACTGCGTAACAGGGCAGCACACTACCTCAAGACCACAGCAGTGGACTATTTGGACTGGGACTGTACTGTGGATGTGGAAGCGAACAACATTATCATCTCATTATCCAATAATAACAAAGATCGTAGCGATTCTAGTGTTCCGACAGTACTTGAATAAACGCTGATGATGAATGACAGTCCGAAAGCCCTATGCAATTTGAAACTTTAGTTGATGACGACTAGGCAACTCGGATACTTATGTAAAACTTACTTAAAGAGTTGATAGGCTATCAGATGATAGGGTGGTTTCTGATCTGTGCAACTCTCTGACAAAGAGTATGACTAATCATGTGTCACGAAATGAAATTCACTGAAGTGTTAAACGGGAAATGCAAAATGGATAAAATTATAACATTATCTAAAATCTTCCCTCGTAAAATGTGGGCAAATTCTAATCTCCAACTGTTCGCGTCTGTCATGGGTGAGTAGGTATCATTTCCGTTGTCATCGCCGTGAGGGGAGATGATGACAGGTGATGAAAAGAGTGACATCATTGTATAAACTTAATATTTAATACTTTCTCTACTAGTTGTATTAAAATATTAGGACATTTTATTTTTACTTAGATTTTTATTATATCTGCTTTTAAAAGTTTTACCTACATGACTACCAGGTCTTCAACTAATGTTCTTGAACCCGTCCTCGAAAAAAATTACAAAATTTTCATTTCATGCTTTGAAAGAAGGAAACTATATTGGTATACTATATTATTATTATTATTATTATTATTATATTATTATTATTATTATTATTATTATTATTATTATTATTATTATTATTATTATTTTATTATTATTATTCAGAAGTTTCACAATATTTGTTTCACAACTTCTTGCCCACAAATTAGTCTGTCATTCTTCTCCAATTCAATCTTAGTCAATCCAATCTCCATTATCCAATCCTTTTTTATCATGCTACTGTACATTAAACACAATCACTCCAGGCATTTTTTATCATCATCAGTATCAACAATCGCGGATGAGACTTGTTCCGGTCTCATAGATTCTCATTCAAAAAGTTGAATCTTCAACGTTGGGATAGTCCTGTTTCCATTATATTAACAATATTTCCTCTAGGTACGTTACTGGCGTTCCGCAGAGTGAGATGTACGATGGGATTGCCATCTTAAGGCTAGACATCACAGCCCCCAGTTGTATGAACCCCACCCAAATGGACGGCTGCCTCTTCCGCTCCTATGGACCGTTGAGGACTTCTCCCTTGTTACCCCGGGAATGGGTCTCCAAATTTTTCCCCTGAAGAAAAGGTGCCTCCTCCGCACATTTATTTCTGCCCTTTGAGGTCTCCAGACGTTACCCTGTGCAAGGGACCCTTCGATCAGGTACTACACACCGGGCCAGTGTGACCTGAAGCTCGCGAGGGAAGGGGCGCTAGACCTTTTGATGAGACTGTCTCATAGAGGGTTCTCATCCGCTACTCAACATTTTTTTCTATTGTTCTTCCAAATTGCATCCATTCTAATATTTTTTTTTGTAATCTGTTTCCTGATAATATTTTTACACGACCGCACTATTTTTATTTTGCTTTTTATGAAATATCAATTGAAGTTCGAACATTCACGTTTTGCTTACTATTATAACTAACTCACTGGCACTATCGAACCCTTAGGTTCATGGCCGCGTGGACATAAGCACTCCATACATTCCTATCCTGAGCCAATATTTTCCAATCATCTCCTGTATAATCTACTTCCCTCAAATCATAGTTAATGTTATTCTCCCACCTCATTATTGGTCTACCAACTTGGCGTTTTCCCTCTGGTTTTCCTAAAAGAAGCTTCCATGCATATCTTTCATTCCCCATTCGTGCCACATGTCCTGCCCATCGTAGCCTAGGAGACTTAATTGTTCTCATTATATCTGGCTTCCTATAAAGACCATGTAATTCACTGTTATTCAGTCTACTCCATTCACCTGCTTGTTCATCTCTCTTTTGTCCATACATTTTTCCTAAGAACTTTATTCTCAAATACTCGTAATCTCCTTTTCTCCCTTAAAGTAATAGTCCATGTTTCGCATCCAAATAATATACCTAGTAGAATAATAGTTTTATATATGTTCAGTGTCCACCGCTGTGGTCTCGAGGTAGCGTGCTGTCTTATCACGCAGCGGGCCCGGGTTCGATCCCCGGTCGGGGCAATTTTTCTGGATGAGGTTTTTATTGGGTTTTTCCTCACCCGTAAGACAAATGTCAGGAAAACTTTAAGACCCAAACGGTCATCATCATTACGAGATTTAATTATTCGTATGACATCTTGTTTCCTATGAAGATCATGTTGTTCACTGTTTGTAGCTTTCTCCATTTAGGCTATTATCTGTTCGCCTCGCTTTAGTTAAAAAAAATCGTAAGAACTTTATTCTCAAACACTCGCAATATTTTTTCCTCCCTTAAAGTAAGAGACCATGTTTCACATTGACATATATATTTTTGCATTAACTTTTTTTGAGAGACGTTGATATGGCAAAAGTCCCATAATAATAGAGTTAAGTGTATATTTAATTAATTTTTTTTTACCTCATTGCTGCTTGAATTTTTATTAGAGAACAGATTTTTATGTGCTAAATATTAAGATTTCAACATATCTAACTCACTAGCACTATCGAACCCGTAGGTTCAAGGGCATAAGTTCTCCATACATCCCTATCCTGAGCTATTGTTTTGTAAACATTCCCTGTAGAATCTACTTCGTTCAAATCATAGTTAGTTATTCTCCCACCTCATTATTGGTCTACCACTGAGCGTTTTCCCTCTGTTTTTCCTACAAGAAGCTTCCATGCACGTCTTTTATTCCCCATTCGTGCCACATGTCCTGCCCATCGCAGTCTACGAGACTTAACTGTTCTTATTTTATCTGGTTTCCTATAAAGACCATGTAGTTCACTGTTAAGTATAGTCTTCTCCATTCACCTGTCTGTTCATATCTCTTTGGTCCAAAAATTTTCCTAAGAACTTTATTCTCAAATACTCGTAATTTCCTTTCTTCCCTTAAAGTAAGAGTCCATGTTGCACAGTTATATATATATTCACTTTAATGTTTTTCGAAAGGAGTCCCTGTAATGCATAATAGCACGCATTTCCTGAATTGAGCGTATGTTTAATTTATTTCTGCATCTCATTCCCATTTGTGATTATTTCACCTAGGCATTTGAATTCAGCCACTTCCTCAAAATTGCCCTCATTTGTCATTAGCTGTCCATTTCTATTATATAATGCATTTCTGTGTGTGACTATATATTTAGATTTATTGATATTTACTTACAGTCCCAATTTCTTAGTGTCAACATAGTACACGTATTTTTCTCAGTATGTTAAAATAACTTATTTGTTTTTATAAATATGCCTATAACTTGAAATAGTTATTTTGTGATTTTTGTGAATTCTAACAATATTACTTTGATGTCAGAAATTACTTTTGCATTAGAAAATAAATCATAATCTGTTAACACTAATATTATGCTAGTCTATTTGCTTTCTTAACTTTTACCACATAAAATATTTTCTCTAATAATTATTGTTCATATATATTTCAATTTAGCTACTTTTTCAAATTTTCTCTCATTTATCATCACCCTCTATTTCCATTATTTAAATAATTTCTACATATCACCATATACTTAGTTATATTGATACTTAAACGACAAAAAATATGAAATAAATAATAAGAAATTCTAAATTGCGATTAAATTATAGTATCTTGGCTATGATAAACTATTTAGGTATGTTTTAATATAGATTGTATTGGAAAATAGAGAGGTTTTTATGTTTCTACAAAAGAAACCTTTCACAAAGTTTCTTCTTCTACATTCAATACAGAAGTGCGATAAGTAAGTCTTGAATGTACATAGGTTAAATCCGAGAACTTTAGCCTCTACCCAAATCGAAGAACTAGTGATTTTACTTTCTTCCGTGGATGTTACTCCGATAAGAATAAAAAAAACTATCTGCCACCATTTTTCAGCTGTTCTTCTATATTTATTTCCCTTGGGCGATACGAACCGGTAGATTTATATTCTTTTATATCTAACAGAGCATGCTGTAAAGAGACCTGGGCTTAACAACAACAGTTTTCATCGTTTAAGTATTTTTTAACACAGATGTTTCCTTACTTATTTCATTCACTTTATACTTGAAAGAAAATCCATTGATCCTCAAATTAAACCAATTATAATACACATTCAAATTGCTATTTTATAAATTTAACATTTACGTTGACTCTTATCGATATATTGTATTAGCAAAAACCGAAGTATTTGAGCTATTGAGGTTGTTCTTATGAAAATATTTTTGAATTTTTTTGCACATCTTAAATAATACCTAGGTCTAGTAGACACCGAAAATTACCATATTCAAAATGTACGCACACACACACACACACACACACACACACACACACACACACACACACACACACACACACACACACACACACACACACACACACACACACACACACATACACGTTAATCTGTAGCGGCCAATAGTTTTGTTTACTAACTCACTGGCGCTGACGAGCCCATAGGTTCATGTCCGCGCGGACGTAAGTTCTCCATACATCCCTATCCTGACCTAATGTTTTCCAATCATCCGCTGTATAATCTATTTCCCTCAATCACGGTTGATGTTAATTCTGCAACCTCATTCTTGGACTAACAACTAGGAATTTTCCTTCTAGTTTTCCTACAAGAAGCTTCCATGTCCTACTTTCTTTCTCCATTCGTGCCACGTGTCCTGTCCATCGCAGTCTATGAGACTTAACTGTCCTTATTGTATCTGGGTTTCCCATAATTATCATATAGCTTACTGTTATTAAGTCTTCCCAGTCGAATTAGCGAATTCGTTGGTTTTCTAAATATTTAGCGAATATTTTGTTCTTATTTATATTTATTTCCAGCTCCATTTCATCAGAGATATTTAATAGAATGTGTGAGCAGATTTTTAGCATTTATTCGCTATCGCCTAATAATACTATGTTATCATCATATACCAAATAGTTGTTTAATACCACTGAGTTTTAATCAAGAAGAAAATTATGTGTAAATGCAAAAAAAAAAAAAAAATAGAAGATTTTAGGATTAATAAATTCAATCTTCAAGCCACAGTTACTCGAAAAACATTCAATAGTAAATGTGTATGAAACACTGGCTCTTCCAACCCTTTTGTATGATAGCGAAGTATGGACATTGAAACAGAAGGATATACAGAGACTTAGATCTGCTGAAATGAGATATCTTCGGAGGACTGCAAGATACACACTACTAGATCACAAAAGAAATTAAGAAATCTTAGAAGAATTACACATGGATCCTTTAGAAAATAAAATTTCCGATCATAAGTCAAGATGGATGCAATATGTTCATCGAATGAAAGATCACAGGATACCCAAACAAATGTTAAGCTATCGACTAGCAGGAAGAAGAATACCAGGACGTCCACTCAAAAGACTTTTGGAGTGTTTCTCTTGAGGCCAAAACAGGTCAACAAATGGCCTAAATTCACGAATGGACCATGATGATGAGTTTTAATCCTTAAGTATCCCCTGAAGGTTTAATGACATTCTCTATACAAAATCGAACAGTAGTGGAGATACTGCATGTATTTTCTTTAACCTATTTTTGGTTTAAAAAGTATCCCTTTCTATCGTTTCTTATTCTATCTCGTCGCATTCTTGTTAGGTAATGCATTTTATTTCTATTGATGTTAGTTTACTTCGTTGCTTATCTAACAACAGCAGATTTTCAGTTCCGTACTGCAATATAAATAAATATCCTCAACTCGTTTCCAACTCAGAGTCGGGTCAAGGGATGAGATGAGGTGAGCCCCTTGAGGTCTGTGATTGACAAGGGTGCCGGCCGACCACGCCTGACACACCGTCTCGGGGGCAGATGGACGAAATGAAATGAAATGGATGAGATGAGTTTGGAGAAACGATGGAATGAAATTGTGGCAGGAGAAAATGGGAGAAAAACCCCGAGAAAAACCTGACCAAGTCCGTTTCATCCATCATGAAACCCACGTGGAGTGACCGAGACTGGATCTCGGGACCCCAGCGGCGAGAGGCGAGCGTCTAACCGCTTGCACCACGGAGTCGCCCCATACTGCATTATACGCATCATGATTAATATTATTGATATTGTATAATATTGGCATTTACCGACGACGCTGGAAGGCCGCTGATGTCAAAAGCGTCGCAAAGCAACTGCAGTAGCCGCGCATATCTTTCTGCTGAAAATGGAAGCCGGTTTCTGAAAGGCTAACTAACTATCTCACTGGCACTAAATTATAGAACCCGTAGGTTCATGGTCACGTGGACATAAACTCTCCATACATCCCTATCCTGAGCTAATAATTTTTCAATCATTTCCTGTATAATCTACTTCCCTCAAATCATAGTTAATGTTATTCTCCCACCTTATTCTTGGCCTACCAAATGGGCGCTTTCCCTCTGGTTTTCCTAGAAGAAGATCCCATGCACGTCATTCATTCCCCATTCGTGCCACATGCACTGCCCATCGAATTCTACGAGACTTAACTGTTCTTATCATATCTGGCTTCCCATAAAGACTATGCAGTTCACTGTTATGCAGTCTTCTCCATTCACCTGTCTGTTCATCTCTCTTTTGTCCAAAAATTTTCCTAAGAACTTTATTCTCAAATAGTCGTAATCTCCTTTCCTCCCTTGAAGTAAGAGTCCATGTTTCGCATCCATATAATATAACTGGTAGAATAATAGTTTTATTTATTTTCAGTTTAACGTTTTTTGAAAGGAGTTGGGACGTCAAGAGTCTCTGTAATGCATAATAGCACGTATTTCCAGAATTGAGCCTATGCTTAATTTCTTTGTGCATCTCATTCCTATTTGTTATTATTGTTCCTAGATATTTGAATTCAGCCACTTGCTCAAAATTTCCCTCATTTGTCATTAGCTGTCCATTTCCATATATAATGTATTTCTAAGTGTGACCATATATTTAGTTTTATTGATATTTACTTCCAGTCCCAATTTCTTAGTGTTACTCAATATACAGTTTTTAAAAATATAAAAAAAATAACAGTTGAGAACGATGGCACGTGCCAGGTATTTATTTGGATATTTTACTTCGTGACATTTTAGTCTTAATGCTAATCTTTTTTGTTTTCCCCCGGACACCGTATTGTATCTGATAGATGCAGCATCTCTAATGCCTAAAAGTCTGAGGTCTGCTAATTAAGTTTGACCAGTATTTTGTTTTATCGTGAAATAATGTGTGCATGATTGAGGTATTAGTTACAACAGCGTGCCCGCCATGTTATGCGTATGGAGGGTTTTTTTTAACAGTACAACACGTGCATTCGACCACTCGATTGTTACGTAATTACAAGAGTTCACCACGTTTCCACTACTGCTGGTGCTGCTCGAATTTGTGATTGTAACCACACACACACACACATCACTAATCAATGTTACTAGCATCGATGTCAGTGTCCAGAAGGACTCTCTGATTCGATAAAAAAACCTTGTTTAATTCATACAGTAGGCCATGGACTCTTACTTTAAGGGAGGAAAGGAGTTTATGAGTATTTGAGAATAAAGTTCTTAGAACAATTTTTTGGATCAAAGAGAGATGAACAGACAGGTGAATGGAGAAAACTACATAACAGTGAACTACATGGTCTTTATAGGAAGCCAGATATAATAACACTGCGATGAGCAGGATATGTGGCACGAATGGGGAATGAAAAACGTGCAAGGACGCTTCTTGTAGGGAAACCAGTGGAAAAACGCCCAGTTGATAGACCAAGAATGAGGTGAGAGAATAACGTTAACTATGATTCGATGGAAGTAGATTATACAGGGAATGATTGGAAAGCATTAGCAGAGATGTATGGAGTGCTTATGTCCGCGCGGCCATGAACATACGGGTTCGATAACCAGTCAGTTAGTTAGGCCAACACAAACTGGCCCTGTAGGTTAGGAGTTAGGAATGGACTTGACAACCGCACACCATAAAAATAAACATTATGCTGAGAAGTCTGAAGGAACATATTTTGAAGATATCAGAAAATAAGGAGGTAAAAAGCTATAGAAAGAACGGTCAGGACATCAAACGTTCAGGAGACAATGTTTAAACTATATGGGTCGTTGCGCCAAATGAAAAAGGCCCTCACAAGGAAATATTTTATTTAATTCTACAACTCGTTTTTTGGCCTCCGTTATATAGGGCATTGATATTAAGCTACTCCTAGACAGTAGCAGTGTATAATTAATATTAACAATTAGAACTAACTAATTAACTCACTGGCACTATCGAACCCAATAGGTTCATGGAGGCGCGGACATAAGCTCTCCATACGTCCTTATCATGAGCTAATGTTTTCCAATCATTCCCTGTATATTCTATTTCCCTCAAATCATAGTTAATGTTATTCTCCCACCTCATTCATAGTCTACCAACTGGGCGTTTTACCTCTGGTTTTCCCACATGAAACTTCCAATTAGAGTGGCTATAAATATGAAATTTCAATTGTTGTCCAACACTACCAGGTTTTTATATCATTTCTGGCTTTCTCCTCTGGCATTGGCGCAATTGTTATCCATTT
Organism: Diploptera punctata; assembly: GCA_030220185.1. Taxonomy (NCBI): domain Eukaryota; kingdom Metazoa; phylum Arthropoda; class Insecta; order Blattodea; family Blaberidae; genus Diploptera; species Diploptera punctata. The sequence goes on from JASPKZ010000010.1 coordinate 286,444, forward strand.
CTTAGGTTGGGTCACCTGGAAAGCGGAGTTACGTTACCCCGATGATAGGATGGGTGATAAATAGTAATTAAGCGCCAGGAGAGTCATTAACCTAAATTCGTGACCATGAGGCAGCCACTGGAATAGTTCCCTTTAAGGAAAAATTCTTTAGGTCTGAACGGGAATCGAACCCGGGACCTCACGAACTGTAGTCAGAAACGCTGACCATTAGCTCATGAGGCTGGCAATTTCATATTATAAACTACGAATAATAATGAATGTCCACCGCTGTGGTCTCGAGGTAGCGTGCTGCCTTGTCACGCAGCGGGCCCGGGTTCGATCCCCGGTCGGGGCAGTTATTCTGGGTGAGGTTTTTATCGGGGTTTTTCCTCACCTGTAAGACAAATGTCAGGAAAACTTTAAGGCCCAAACGGTCCCCGAAATCATGTGGCCATCATCATCCTTATCATTATCATCATCATCATCCTTCACCGGTGTGGAAAGCAACGGGAAGCTACCACACCTACAATTCCCTAGTAAAGCTGCAAGCATAGCCTGAAAATGCTATGATTGCAGTGAAGGACCTGCCTTCGGGCAGAATTACTATGGGTGGAATAATAATGAAGTGGAAATAAAGATTAAAATTATAGACAATAGCGAATCTAAAGCACTTGAGAAAAATGTTTCATATTTTGACATTATCTTCACATTTCACGTAAATTTTAATATTTCTGCATATTTAAGCATTACGGTATTTTACAGATATTTGCAATTTATTATATTTGTTTCCTTGGACTTTGCAACCGTTGGAAACAATTTTATGAATATAAAACAAACATTTAAAAAATGTATGGTGGGAAAGAACCGAAAGAAGGCAATAAAATAATCGGAGGTTTGATATTTCCACACCTCAACTTGAATTATTTTTTGTTGAATAGTGCCATTGATTTGGTTATTTTAATAGTTAGTTTGAGATTGAGTCTGTATTGTTTTGTTGAATTAATTTTCATTCAAAAAGAGATGAATAGATAGAGAAATGTAAAAGACTACATAACAGTGAGCTACATGATCTTTATAGGAAAAACATCAGATATAATAAAAACAGTTAAGTCTTGTAGACTACGATGGATAGGGCATGTGGCAAGAAGTGGGGAATGAAAGGGAGGCATAGAAGCTTCTTATAGGAAACCCAATAGGAAAACGCCCAGTTGGTAGACTAGGAATAACATTAACCACGATTTGAGGGAAGTAGATTATACTGGGGATGATTGGAAACATTATCTCAGTATATTGATGTATGGAGAGCTTATGTCCACGCGACCATGATCCTACATGTTCGATAGTGCCAGTAAGTTTTAGTTTATTTATTTGTGCCAAATATTTATTAAATAAAGGTTTGGTTTTTTGGTACTATCCTGTTAGGTATTCTGGTACTGCAAGTAGGCCTGTTTCAGACCTCTCCAACTGGTAATGTAAATATTTCTGACATGTTGAAGAAAGCGATATTTGAAGAAGAAGGAGAAATTGTGAATTAATTGAATTATATATGAAAATGCATTAATCCATATTAAAGAACAACAACAAGGATTTCGGAAAAATAGATCCACATTAGATGCAATTTACATAGTTAGATAAATTGTGAAAAAATCATGGGAATTCAATAAACCAGTATTCTTATGTTTCATAGATGTGACGAAAGCTTTTGATAGAGTACAACTTGAAGATGTTGTACATATCTTGAGAGAGAATGAAATTCCTAATGAACTGATTAGAGCAATAATAACAATTAACACACACTGCAAAACAGTAATCAAAGTAAAATAACAGTGACTGAAGAAATAACGCTCACAAAGGGCATCAGGCAAGGTCACTCTTTAAGTCCATTGTTATTTAATATTATAATGGATAAAATTATTGAAAACATACCATCACGTTTGGGTTATAAAATGGGAAACACTAGATTTCACTTAATATGTTACGCAGATGATGTCGTTTTGCTTTCAGAATCTGAAGATAATTTACAAAGATCTTTACATAATTTAATATATATGCCAGAAAATGCCATATGGAAATTAACACGAATAAGACAAAATGCTTAACAATATCAAAAGAACCAGTAAGTTGCAGTTCGACCAGTTATCGTATATGGAGCAGAAACTAGTGCTGATACAATAAAAACTAAACAAATAATAAGCACATGTGAAATGAAAATCTTAAGAACTATTCAGGGGAAAACATTATTTGATAAAATTCACAACATAGAAATTAGGGACAAATGTCATATTCAAGACAAAACCAAATTTATTATAGACGAAAATATTGGAAAGGTCATATAGAAAGAATGGAAGAAAACCGACTTGCAAAAAGAGCTAAAGAAGATAGACCAATGGACGGGAGAAGAACAAGAGGAAGACTAGCCAAGAGATGGATAGACAGTGAATGCACGTCCAATACGTCTTCTTCCGAGGAGTGATTTGGGAAATAAACAGGATGAAAATCCTACAAATTATGTTTAAGAAGAAGAAGATATACGAAAACCGATTTAGTGAAGTATATAAGAATTAATAGATGGCCTGGGCTGGATATTTGATACGTATGGGCAATAATAAAACTGTTAAAATATCTATATGTCACAATCATTACAAACCAGAAAAGTTTGAAGACCAAAATTAAGATGGAAGGATGATGTCTTGCAGGATATTAGAGTTAGTAAAATTAGAAATTTGAAGAATTTAGCAGCAAATAGAGAAGTTTAGAAAGACATTTTGAGAAAGGCTAAGGCCCAAAATGGGCTGTCATACCATATATGATGATGATGAAGCCTTGTTGCCATGACAATTAAAACATTAATTGTAAATTTAACTTATACCACCAAATATATATTAACAATGATTAACTTACATACCAAGTGTTCCAAAACGCAGTTATTGTATTTTATTCAACATTACACCTGTTATGTATATTGGAATTTCAAAAGCGTGTCATGTCTCCTTCACATTCTTAGGTTGTTGATGCTTGCTTCTGAGGTATCCTGGAATGAGTGATTGAAACTCAGGTATCGTAGGTATCCTCCAGCTGAATGTTAAGTCTGCTCTTTCATCTCTAATTGATATTCACATCTCTGTTGATGGTGTTTAAATTATTCTTTGAATGTATACCTATGTTCTATAGGGAGTGGAACAGAATTCTGTCGAAAGATTTAACACGTTGTTCAAGAGATGATGTTTGAGTGTAGTAATAAATTAAACCCATGGTATTCTGTGACTTATTACAGAATACTGTGTTGTTAATGTGTTAACAGTGTGGTGTATCCATTGGACAGCGATGAGTTCTAATACATTACAAAGAAGAAGTGTCAAGTGGGCTTCAACTACAGATATCATGAAAGAAGTAGAATTAAAAAAAATATATACATATGTAAAATTGGCATCTGAGATCTCAGTCGTCCGTAACTATTAAATTGTGTCAAATGTTCAGGATATAATCATTTAATTTAATTAATTTTTAATTAAGTAAGCAAAAGAAGCTTTTAACAAGAAGAGAAGCATTTTCTGCTGACCTTTGGCAAAATAATTACGGAAGAGGCTAGAGAAGTTATTTGTGTGGAGTGTAGCATTGTATGGTAAATATACTTGGAAATTACGACGGAATGAGGAAAAGCAACTGGAAGAATTTTTTATGTGCATATGGAGAAGGATGGAGCGTATAAAATGGACAGACAAATAAAAATAAAGATGTGCTAGACAGAGAGGGTGAAGGAAGAATAATGCTGGAACGCATAAAGAAGAAGAAAAGAAATTGGATTGACCACTTGCTAAGAAGAAACTGCCTGCTGATGGATGGCCTAAGGGAATGGCCGACGAAAGAAGGTTAGAGGCAGAAAAGACATCAAACAATAGGCAATATTAAAATTAATGGTTTATAGGGGATAGAAAAAGGAAGGCTGAGTCAAGGAATGAGTGGAAAATGCTGATTTTGCAGTGGAAGACCTGCTCTTGAGCAGAACATTATGTACGTATTTATGTAATGAACAAATTAATATGTAGGAATTACTTAAATTTGTGTCAAATTATACAATACGTGATGGGTGATAACTTAAGATTATGCATGGGTTGTTTTCATTGCGGTTTGACACGTTTAAATATGTAAACATATGAAATTGAGTTTTTTTTTTTTCAATTTAAGTGTTAACAAAAGAAAGTTATTTACCGTAAACCAGCAAAATAAGACATTACTTTCGATTTGCTGAAGGATTCGCTTAGTTCATGCAATTCCTCCGTGATGGACTTTTTTTAGAGTGTATGTGAGTACACTACACTCTAATTCAACCCAGACCTTATGGGCTACGCCAATGTCCCCCTAAGTACAGGGGGGTAGATGTTGCCAAACTCCATAATAACGGTATTTGTTTTTTAGGGAGGGGAAGGGGGGCAAGATTAGCAGTACTTTCTCCAACTCTATGTACTATACATTTATGAAACATAGATTTTCTTTTAGTGAAGACGGAACAGTCAACTCTTGCCTAAACCAGGAAGTGAAGAAGAAGAAGAAGAAGAAGAAGAAGTTTTTTCTTTTAAGGCATGCAAACTAGTTTGATAGTGAATATGAGACTCGACACTTTCACACAGGATAGTACAGATCCGCACGAGCTCAGTGACAAGTGGTAGCGGTTTTTTTTTCTTTAAGAGGGGGTGGCTTGGACGGCTACAACTTACAACTATGTACCTGCTGTGTTGCAATCTTCAGTTTTATATAAGGATTTCTCTCAAGAAAATACTGTTAACATGGCAACCCAGTTCTCTATCCCAAACACACAGTAACTTCCTGGGTTGAATCTGAGTGTAAGCCGTGTTTATCGCTATTTTGAAATATTTAATACGTCATCTTCGAGGAATACACGGTTTTGATCACATTTTTAAGGAATATAACTATGTTGAATTTAGCTAATGCAGTTCATTTGTTTATTTCAATTGTTGATCTGTATGCGCACAAATATTTAAAATATTTCACAAAAACACATTAATCGTTACGTTTGTATTAAACAACAAATTTTGAAGAGAAATATAAAAAAGGAACTGTTGTATTGTAAGTTTAAAAAAATGTATAAATAATTTTTACTGCCACTTTGTTGAACAGCTTTCAACACTTGTCTTCCTTATGCTACACCAGAGTCAAGAAATGTCAATTGAGAGTAAAACAGAGCTCAAGTTAAGTAGAGATAGGGAGGAGAAACATCATACTTGCTAGCACATGTGTGTACACGCCCCATCCTACTTAATGATGAAAAGTGGTTTGCCAACAAAAATGTGAACGAAGGAGACATGTAAATTATAATGTGGCAATCAGAAGTGATGTAAACAACACATAAAAATATTTTCAACCGCTGTACATTATAATAACCAATGTCGTCACTTATTTATTGACTTCGTCAAGAAAAAAAAAAAAAAAAAAAAAACACCATGTTGAGTAAAAACGATAATATGGAAATAAAATAAAATAGGCAGAAAATCCACCACTGTGATCTCGAGGTGGCGTGCTGCCTTCTTACGCAGGGGGCCAGAGGTCAATCCTCGGTCCGAACAAGTTTCCTGGATGTTGTTTTTTCGGGGTTTTCCTCACCTGTTATTCAAATGTCAGGTTACTTATGGACCAAACTGTCGCCGAACATCATCTGCCTAGCATTATCATCAATATCATATTCTTCTCATTAGATTAAGTTTAGGATTAAGGCCTCTCCTGTCGCAGCATTACCATCATAACCTTCCATACATCCCTATCCTGAGATAATGTTTTCCAATCATCCTCTGTATAATCTACTTCCCTCAAATCATGGTTAATGTTATTCTCTCATTTCATTCTTGGTCTATCAACTGGGTATTTTCCTTCTGGTTTTCCTACAAGAAGCTTCCATGGACCTCTTTCATTCTTCATTCGTGTCAAAAGTCCTGCCCATCGAATTCTAGTTTTTATTGTACCTGGTTTTTTCCTAAAAAGACCTTGTAGCTCACTGTCATGTAGTCTTCTCCTTCGCCTGTCTGTTCATCTTAGTTTGGTCCAAAAGTTTTCCTAAGAACTTGATTCTCAAATACTCGTAATATTTTCTCCTCCCATGTATCGCATCCATATGATATGACTGTGAGAACAACAGTTGTATGTATTTTCAATTTAACGTTTTTCGAAAGGAGTTGGGACGACAGGAATCCTTGTAATGCATATTAGCATGCATCTCTAGAATTGGGCATATGTTTAATTTCTTTGTGCATCTCATTCCTATTTATGATTATTATTTCTAGATGTTTGGATTCAGCCACTTCCTCAAAATTCCCCTCATTTGTCATTAACTGTCCATTTTCATTATATAATGTATTCCATAATATGCGAACATAGTATTATTTGCAATACTTCTCTATTTAAAAATCTCCCAACATGAAACCACGTGTTAATGATGGTTTAAAATCTGTTTAATGGATTCACTGTCCTATTCCTCTTAAAAGCAGGCAGGTTATAGGATAATTATTCTGTTCATATGATATCATTTTAGATTAACTCTGTGCTCACCTGCTTAAAATAATAATTCTGTGGGAACAGCACATTAGGTCTATAATTTTCTAACACTAATCTACGTGCTATCTAAATTACTAATGTCCAAACATGGTATCGATTATAACTTCAATATTTTCACCCTTCCACAGATTTTAACATTTATTTTTTCACCATCTTCAATTAAAGTGCCAATCTTATTATAGGTCTAAATTATTTCTTCAAGGCTTTAGATAATTTTTACGTGACTATACATTTCTAGAAGTTCGGATTCAGTGGTCTAGGGGTTATGTTCCATGCGTCAGGTCACGAGGGTCTCCGTTTCAAACCCGGCCGAGGTCAATGTATTTTTTAGAGGAAAAATTCAAGTGTTTAGTTCTCCGGGAGGAATGTTATGCAGTGGATTCTGAGTCTGAAGATTTTCGGAGTCATAAAATAATCCCAAGACTAAATTGGAGTATCTGAGAAAGAACGTATCGGCCTTTCTCACCAAAGTACGTTTAATATCACAGTTACGATATGCCTATATAAATTATATAACATCATAAAATTAAATATTTTGTAAGTGCAGTCTTCTCAACTGATAAAACTGCTTTTAAAAAACTGTAAACATTTAAATGATTTACCAGTTGAGAAGTCAGCATTTAGAAGGTGCTTAAATTTATAATTCTGTATTATTCCATTCTATACCATTAATGCAGTTTAACCTCTCACCTTATAGGTACTTTTACGTGCTACAAACTACCCGGGCCTTACAGTAACGCGGCTAGTCGGAAGAAGGATTTAAATTATGGATCACAGACATACTTTCTTGTCCACAAATGGCATGGAGGCCCCCCCCCGAAAGATTGATCAACTCACTGTCAAGACCTCCTGCGAGACAACACGACATTAAGGCAAGACACGCCATTCACACACACAGTCATACTAAACATGGCAAATATGATCTTCTTCTTCACTTCACGGGCTAGGCAAATTGCCTGTTCCGCCTCACAGTTGTTCTGTCCATCTTTTCACTGGCCTTCCTACATTCCTTGAACCTCTTGGCTTGTAGGTGAATGCTGCTCTTGGTAATCTTGTTAAATTCATTCTTTCCACATGTGTAAACCATTTCTCTCTATATTCTCTGATTTTCTCATCCAATGGATATATATTTAACTCTGTTCTTATATCTTCATTCCATATCCGATCCAATCTTCTGCAGCCTTTTGTTCTTCTAAGGAAGTTCATTTCTGCGCTTTGTATTCTACTTTGTAGTTTTTTGGTCATTACCCAAGTTTCTCTCCCATAAAGTAATGCAGGAACTGCCAATGTTTTATAAAACTTCAATCTAGTATCTCTTCTTGTTTTATTATTTAATGTTTTATGTATGGTTCAGCATATCATTTGAAATTTCGACAGTTTCATATGTATGCCTCTTTCAGTTTTTGTGTTTATAGTAAAATTACAACCCAAATAATTAAAAATTTTTATTTGTTCCAGAGGTTTATTGTCTATTACGATTTTTGATCTTATATGATCGTTTCCCCAAAATGCCATTATTTTTGTTTTTTCTTTTGATATTTTGAAATTATATTCTTGGCACAACTGATTTAATTGATGTAAAGAGTACTGCAAATTATTTTCATTTTCCTGAATAATAACCGCATGATAATAATAATTATGATGACAAGATGTTGTTTGGGGATCGTTTGGGCCTGAAAGTTTCCTGACATTTGTCTTACAGGTGAGGAAAAACCCCGAAAAATCCTCACCTCGGAGGACTTTTAAGTAAGCGTTGCTTACTCGTAACACCCATTCACGACACATTATTATAAATAGAAACCTTTCAATGTATGGAAAATAACTATACATACCTTACATACCACATACTATCAGCATTGTATCGATTCGTTGAAGAAGAAAATTGAATGTCCCGCGTGGCTTATAATTAAATTGACGTGACGAGAATTGTTGAATGAATATTATTTACAATATCTGCTCAATATAATATTTCAGTTAAAACATAATATATCCTTACTTTTTTCGACTTATCTATACATTAATACGTGAAGAAACATCTTTGTATCCCTTTTAAGCACATTGCGCGCACGGAGGAGTGTGATTTGTGGCATAATTAAAGTTTATATAGAGAAGGAGTGCAGAAAAAAATATGTATAATGTGTTACAAATGAATTAAATTAAACAAAATAAAATAAATTGCCTCTAAGGAATTTATGTATATTACTCATTCATTTGTTTACGTTCATACTGAGAGTGCATTGTTGTAAGAAGAAAATTGTGCAGCAGCAATGTGAATTGACTTACCCTCGTGTATTTATTATTAGTGGTTTATTATTAGTGATTTAAAAAAGTGAGTACATTTTATTATTTCAATTTAAACTAAATCCTGTCTAATGTTTGTTTCAGTAATTTCATTACATTTTATTTTTGTATTTACATATTCGCACCTACTTCCATTATCCCTCGACATAGAACATTGACGGGTTGGAGTGAGAGACAAAGAAGAAGGGATATATATTCCCTTACACATAATAATATGCCAAATGCAAATTAATATAGTATAAATAGTATACAAACGTCAAAAGACGTGTTATTGTTTTTTAAATGTTGCTTAACCAAGCTATACCACATATTTCCTATCGTTCGTATTTTTAAAATAAATCGAAAAAAAGCATAATGACTTATTTGTGACAACCTTAAAAATTTAATGAATTGTGGTCGAATTTCGTCCGCTGGAAGACCACTAGTTTAGAATAATTTGCCGAATTTCGCTGTCATCACACAAATCTCCCTCTATATTAGATATGACATTCTAAATGGCGGCTCTGAAGTAGGTATCGTAGTAGTACATTTTAATGTCTTAGTTAGACGAAGTTATTACTAATTTAATTATAAGCGAAGAAATGCAATTATTTAAAAATAAAATACAGTACGATACAAGGATGGAAGACTTTTACGTAATCGTTGAAAAATTATGGGTCTGTACGTAGAACACTGTTCCATGTATATATCATATATCATCATCATCATGAACTTAATTATTTTTAGGTCGTTTGTGCTAGTTCCTATGAGATCTCAACATTAGGTTGGTCAGTCCATCTTAATTTTGGTCTTCCTTTATCTCAAAGTCCTTCTGGTTGATACTGCAATGCTAATTTAGGAAAGCGAGATTGGTCCATTCTTTGGACATGTTGTAACCTATTGCTTTGTCAATTTTGAATTTCTTCAATTTAATTTATCGCGTATATCTGTGTTTCTTTGTTTGTCCATTTTTGTCAAACCTAAAAGTGAAAAAAAAAAAAATGTTATCTGTGCCGCTTGCAATTTTGATTTGATTTTGGAATTTAGTATCCAATTTTCCCTGCTATATTTCAGCCTGATTTTGCAGTTAAATTATGTAATCTCAATTTGGTTGTGATTGACATTACCAAAATCTCTTTTTTATGACTCCATTTACTGCATTGTATTTCTGTAACTTTGTCTCTGTGTCATTTTTTATATCAGATAATTATCAGGTGACCGAGCTAAATAAATTCAGAGACTTGCTCTAATATTAAAAATTCGCTTGGTAATTCTGTCTGATTTTGTGAACAGGAGTTTAGTTTTAATTCTTGTAACGAAAATAAATAATGCACGTGGTTAAATTTTTTATCGTGATATTGCGGTGACGTATGAGTTTATTCCCTCCATTCCAATTCTGTGACCAATCCATTAGCTTCATTGTTTCACCCCCGGCGTTAATAATAACGTTAATTGAGGGGTCTTGTGATATGTGGCTACTCATGTCGCATACATGCTGTTTCCTTGGGCGCCGACCTCTACAAGGGTTACTTTCATTTTATCTTTATTTTAAGTTACAATTATGCTACATTCGTTGATGATATTTAATTAACATAGGTTCATATATTATCATTAAAATCCCAAACACCAAACAAAAATTTAAAATCGTTAACACATTTCAATAGCGAATGTACCATTATCAAGACGGAATAAAAATGTATAAAAATAAAACAACTACAATTTCAAGTTACGTCTTTCATAGGAATGATAAATCTGGGGTTGATCAACGTTTTTCTAATAGTGGTCATGTCTCTGATGAGAGTAATCTTAAACAAGTTAGATCGGTCAATAGTTTTAAATTCCGTGACGTTCTTGAAAGTTTGGAAATGTATAAGAACATAGAAAACATTATGAACAATTACACGAGACCTATTCCGGTCAGTGCCCTATTTTTCTTAGTAGTAAGCCCTTGTGTCACTCAACGAGACTTCGGTGATCTCCCCCTAAGGGGGGGAGAATTTCAACCATACTAATTTATTATGATCTTGAAGAAGGCCGTGGTCGTGAGGCTTGTAGTTCCCCGACGTTTCGCCAGAGACTGCGTCTGGCATCCTCAAGGGTTGTCTTGAGGATGCCAGATGCAGTCTCTGGCCAAACGTCAAGATCATCATAGCAACTCCGGCCGTAAAAGTCTACGTCATAACTTGTTTTAGGATAGTTGTCATTGAGTGCCCCGGGTTCAGCGTTCCATCTCATAGTGATATCTAGGAAACCAAGGTAGTAATGGGATGGGAACATTCGGTAAATTTTGCACAGAGACCTTTTTATTCAGCCTTGTAGTTCTTTTACGAGTCTGAAAATCTTGAGACTCGGGACCAACGGTTAAAAGTCTCTCTCGGAAGACTTGTCTCTTTGAATTTTCCATCCTAAAAAAATCTCTCGACCACGGCCGGGTTTGAATCAGTGACCTTCGGAACTATTTTCATTTATTAATTTTACCTCATGGAGTTAAGACCGTAAGTTCTTCTCTTCCACTTCACCAGGAACTAGACAAGGAACATAACCACTGGCCCACCGCGGTCCTCTTTTCCATAATTAATGAAAAAAGAGTGTTACGTTAATGATAATAAGTAATTTATAATTGTCAGTCACATGATGAGACATAACAGTGTAAAATATATACGAGTCACTGCTCAGGCCGTGTAGCCAATTTATGAAAAAAAAAAGCCAACAAACAAGTGAAAGCTAAACTTACCTAGTGTGCACTAATTTGCCATTTTCTCACCCAAACTTTTAGGTGGACTCCTGTGATAGAATCCCCTTATATGAGAGTAAATATGTTGGCAATTAGCTCTAGCGGGAACTGTGATATCACATTGAGTAACATGGCTGTAGCAGTCACGTATCCGATCGAATATTCACAGGGGGCACATTGCCATAAGTAACTAACCAACAAATACTGGCACTATCGAACCCGTAGGTTCATGGACGCGCGGACATAAGCTCTCCATATATCCTATCCTGAGTTAATGGTTTCCAATCATTTCCTGTATAATCTACTTCCCTCAAATCATAGTTAATGTTATTCTTCCACCTCATTTTGGTCTACCTACTGGGCGTTTTCCTTTTGTTTTTCCTAGAAGAAGCTTCCATGCAAGTATTTCATTCCCCATTCGTGCCACATGTCCTGCCCATCGCAGTCTAGTTGACTTAACGGTTCTTATTATATCTGGATTCCTATAAAGACCATGTAGTTCACTGTTATGAAGTCTTCTTCATTCACCTGTCTGTTCATCTCTCTTTGGTCCAAACATTTTCCTAAGAACTTTATTCTCAAAAACTCGTAATCTCCTTTCCTCCCTTAAAATAAGAGTCCATGTTTCTTATCCATATGATATAACTGGTAGAATAACAGTTTTACATATTTAACGTTTTTTGAAAGGAGTTGGGACATGAAGATTCTCTGCAATGCATAATAGTACGCATTTCCAAAATTGAGCCTGTGTTTAATTTCTTTGGGCATTTCATTCATATTTGTGATTATTGTTCCTATTGCCATAGAATAACCAAAATTTTCTCCAATGTAAGAGTAATCAAAAGAAAGCTCTATTCCGCAAAATAGTAACATCAGACCATAAATTTGAGGATTGGGGTAATTCGCTTAGTTTATTCTGCGTGACGGACTTCATATATATGGGAAGGTGCTGGTCATAGAAAACCGTTTAATATGATGACCGTCATAGCAATATGATGCCTGCACTTTGAAGGCGCAACATAACTTTGAAAGCATTATATTTAAATGAAATTACACTTGTTTAATCCCACAGCTCTGAAAGTGGGGAAATCCATATGTGTGTTAAAATTCCACACAGTGAAATGCTACATGTTATCAATTACATGAATACTCACGTAGACATAGTTTTGTTTTTATGCTGAGCTTATGAAAGCAAATAAAACTGACATTGACTTTTTTTTGTTCACAACAGAAGGCAATAAACTTTAGTATCCTCTTGAGGCCTGGCGCCCCTGGCACTTGTGACTCCGAATGAGGGATCTGAATATTAATTTAATGGACTGTTTTCAATACCACCTCAAGGCCATCATTCAAACTTGTTTCCTAACAGATTACAATACACTCACTCACCCAAGTAACTTTAAATAAACTCTAATGTAACAATAATGACATTCATTCTAATATAATCAACTCCCTTAAAATACTTCATCCCAGACTGAATAATATTTTCAGGTTACATATTTTGATTCTTCTTTGTTATCAGATTCACTTTTTAGGTAGGCCTAATTTTTTTATTATTGCATAAATTTCCTGGAAGAAGGGCATAACTATCTGCTTCTGGGAACGTGATTTCTGCTGTGGTCTCAAGGCAATGTTAGCTTGGTCGCAGGTTTCGATCACCGGTCAGTATGTTTCCTGGGTGAAAGTTTTTCGGGGTTTTCCCTTCTTGTAAGACGAATGTCTGGAATTCTTTAAGGTCCAAATAGGCTAATTGGTAAACGGAATAAAATAATAATAATAATAATAATAATAATAATAATAATAATAATAATGATGATGAGTATTGGCGAAGATGGTATGAACATTGTCTGCAAAAATGGATACAAACAGATTGCCTTGGAAAAATCTGAACTATCAACCTAGAAGAGGAAAAATAGATCGGGGCCACCCACGAAAGAGATGGATACAGCAGCTATGATATTTGGAGCCGGAATGAATCAATAATGTTTAATCCTTGTAAGAAGGAGAAGGAGAAGAAGAAGGAGAGTAGTTGGATGCCACCTGGTAGAAGAAGAAGGTGGTCAAAAAAACTTAGAGTGGCGGTGTTTAAGAACTATGAGGGAAACGGGATTGGACGATGGATAATGGAGTAAACAGAGAAATATATAGGAAAATGACAGTAAATTAATTGGTGCAGAAATATAATGTGTAACCTGCTAAATAGATAAATAATAATAATAATAATAATCATCATAATCATAATAATAGTTTAATGATAATAACTATGGACTCTTACTTTAAGGAAGGAGAAACTATTAGAATGAAGTTCTCAAGAAAAAATGGATAAAAGAGAGTTGAACAGACAGGCGAATGGAGAATATTATTCAACAGTGAGTTGCGTAATCTTAATGGGAAACCAGTCATAAAGAGAAAAGTTATGTCTCGCAGACTGCGATGGGCAGAACACATGGTAAGAATTGCGAATGGCAGAGGGGCATGAGAATTCCTTACAGCAAAACCAGAGGGAAATCGCCCAGTAGTTATGCTAAGAATGAGGTAGGAGAATAACATTAATACTGATTTGAGGGAAGTAGATTTTACAGAGGATGGTTGGAAAGCATTAGCTTAGGATACGGATATATGGGAACTTATGCCTTTTCAATGTGTATCAAAATTCATAGTTCTCATATTTTAGTTTTTTTTTGTCATTTTTATTCCAATTTTTGTAATAAATTGATATGATAGTCATATTGCGGGAATTTTTATAAGTCGTCAGCCATGTACCCGCAGTACCAACATGATGTATGTAAATCGCAAGTTGCACGGTCACTTGCTCAAATATAACACTTTATTCTTGGAAATATATTGAAAGATCAGACTGTTACAACACCACTTTACGGTGAAAAGTTGAAGTGCATGAATGAACAATCAGTATAACATGTTTAATAGATTCGTTAAATTGTAACGTTATATTTTTAGTTTTTTTGGGTAGTATTTAAACCCTTTTTACGTCTTAAGTGCATGAATATGTTCTTATTTTTTATTTCGTAGAAATTATAGCAGGATTTTAATATCATAATACATATGAAAGTTAAAGTCAATAATTTTGTATTTTAAATTCTATTAATATTTAAATATAACTTAAATAAAGAAAAACATCTAAATAATTAATTGTTGTTCATTGTTGAATAAAAATGTCTCAGTAACAATTAAAGAAATTGTATTACATAAGTCTTTCTGAAGAATGCTTTTAAAATTGTTTTAAGTCATTGTTGTCAGAATGATAAAAATTCTGTTATAACTGTAATAAGAACACCTGCTTAACTTAATATTTTTAAATGAAAGTATACTAAACTCTGAACGGATGTTAAAACAATTAACTTTTTGATTCAACAAATCAAATTTAAACCTTGTATTTAAAGGGCTATTAACCAATAGAATTAAAAATATAATATCATGTGATGTAATAATGTTCTTTAAAATTATAAATGAATTACACTAGTCATTCTGCATACAACTTTCAACAAACATAGAAGCAAGAAGAAATCTCCTGATAAAATGTGATATTTAATACAAGAAGAATAGTTGATTCAAGAAAAGAAAAGAAATTAATTTTAATTGACGGTGAAGAATAATACCACCTACATTTACTTAATCTGCTGGGAACCTACAAAGTGAATACATTTTTAATTATGTCTACAAGGAACATTTTTCAGTGATTTTAAAGTGTTTTCCTATCCAGTGTATCAACTTCCGACCTTGAGAAGAGATTCCAGCTCTACCGAAAATTGAACCCAACCTGAACCAGTAATTCTTTCTGGGACACCAATCCTTCAAAATGTTACTACAACATCGGGCATGAAGAGAGTTAGCTGCTTCAAAACATCGCCATAACATGGGAAAAGAATTACTTCTTCAAAATCCGCCCTTACTAATAATGATAATGATAATAATAATAATAATAATAATAATAATATTAATAATAATAATATTATAATAATAATCATAGTAATGTTAGTACAAAACTGTAATAAATAATACAATTATAAAAATAGTGGGAGAGAATAGATGGAGAAAGAAATCAGAAGATAGAAAAAATGGAAGCGTATTGTTGGGGCGGGCAACACCTTAACAGACTAAACACCAAAGATGATAGTTATAATGATAATAATAATAATGATAGTAAAATAATAATAACAATAATAGTAACGATAATAACAGGTCTAATAATAATGATAATAAAGCCTTATTTATGCTGGTATAGTTAAGGCAATGAAACTTTCTATTCCATTTACTTACTCTTACTTACTTACTCACTGGCACTATCGAACCCGTAGGTTCATAACCGCGCGGACATAAGCTCTCCATACATCCCTATCCTGAGCTAATGCATTCCAATCATTCCCTGTATAATCTACTTCCCTCAAATCATAGTTAATGTTGTTCTCCCACCTCATTCTTGGTCTACCAACTGGGCGTTTTCCTTCTGGCTTTCCTACAAGAAGTTTCCATGCACGTCTTTCATTCCCCATACGCGCAACATGTCCTGCCCATCGCAGTCTACGAGACTTAACTGTTCTTATTATATCTGGCTTCCTATAAAGACCATGTAGTTCATTGTTATGTAGTCTTCTCCATTCACCTGTCTCTTCATCTCTCTTTGGTCCAAAAATTTTCCTAAGAACTTTATTCTCAAATACTCGTAATCTCCTTTCCTCCCTTGAAGTAAGAGTCCATGTTTCGCATCCATATAATATAACTGGTAGAATAATAGTTTTATTTATTTTCAGTTTAACGTTTTTTGAAAGGAGTTGGGACGTCAAGAATCTCTCTAATGCATAATAGCACGCATTTCCAGAATTGAGCCTATGTTTAATTTCTTTGTGCATCTCATTCCTATTTGTGATTATTGTTCCTAGGTATTTGAATTCAGCCACTTCCTCAAAATTTCCCTCATTTGTCATTAGCTGTCCATGTCCATTATATACTGAATTTCTACGTGTGACCATATATTTAGTTTTATTGATATTTACTTCCAGTCCTAATTTCTTAGTGTTACTCAATAGTGTGTGCGTGTTGGCCTTAGTATCTCCTCGCTATCGGCCAATAGTACTACATCATCAGCATAAACTAACAGCTTATTAATACCATTCAGTTGTAAACCTTCCTCATTCTCTAAAGATTTAAATGGCATGCTCTAGTACAAAATTAAATAGTAGAGGAGATAGTGCATCTCCTTGTTTCAACCCATTCTGGGTTACAAAAGTGTGAGAAAACTGTTTGCCTACACCCATCCTACTCTTTGAGCCATTTAGACACATTCGTATAAGTCTAACTAACTTTTTAGGAATTCCGAACTCCAGCAGGATACTATATAACTTCTCCCCTCTTAATTGAATCATATGCTTTTTTGAAGTCTACATATAGTTGATGTACAGTACCATTATATTCCCATTTCTTTTCTAAAATCTGTCTTATACTAAAAATCTGATCTGTTGTAGACCTGTTTCTTCTATATGCACATTGATGATCTCCTAGAATGTCATCAATATAGGGAGTAAGTCTGCTTACTAATATATTTGTTAGAATTTTGTACGAAGTTGAAAGTAATGATATTCCCCTGTAGTTGTTGCAATCAGTTTTATCTCCTTTCTTATAAATTGGTACGATAATTGATTCCTTCCATTCATCTGGAAGAGCTTCTTTTTCCCAAATTATACTAAGCAACCAGCGTATCTTGTCCAACAATTTTTCTCCCCCTGATTTTATCAGTTCTGCTGGGATCTCATCTGAACCTGATGCTTTATACATCTTCAATTTTTCAATCGCCATTTCAACCTCTAATGCACTTGGCTCTGCGACTAGCATTTCTGCTGTCTGTAACTTATCCTCCTCAATGTCCTGTTCTGTATGTACATTTAATAGCTGATTAAAGTAACTTTTCCATCTACTCGTTTTTAATATACTCCTAGAATCTGCAATCATATCCCCATTTTCATTCCGAATTATGTTTGTTCTAGCCTGAAACCCTTTCTTCTCTATACTAATTCCCTAATATAATTCTCTAATGTTCCTATTTTTTGCATTCATTTCAAGTTCATTAACCTTCTCTCTCAAATATTCCCTCTTTTTACTCTTTAGTAAGTACCCAATTGCTCTAAATTTACGTCATTTGGCCGGTAAGAATTAAAAATATACAATACATTGTGTTGATATAATTAAATCTTTACAAATTATGTTTATCAACTTTTATGAGATTCATGATGTGTTCCGTTGAGGTATTATTCAAAATTAAAATATAAAATTATGAAATATTTACCTGAAAGGTCCGTCTCCTCAACTTAATTAATTATTTAACTGTAGCGCTTTCGGGACTTGTCCCATCATCGGCAGGATTCAAAACTATCCTGCCGATGATGGGACAAGTCCCGAAAGCGCTACAGTTAAATAATTAATTAAGTTGAGGATACGGACCTTTCAGGTGAATATTTCATAATTTTTATATTTTAATTTTAAATTATGTTTAATGACTCATAACAGTGATATCAATATGACCAGCATTTATAATAATATTACAATAATACTAATTGTCGATATACACCGCTGTGGTCTCGAGGTAGTGTATTGCCTTGTCACGCAGCGGGCCCCGGGTTCGATCCCCGGTCGGGACAAGTTTCCTGGGTGAGGTTTTATTCGGGTTTTTCCCCTCACCTATGAGATGAATGTCAGAAAACGTTATGACCTAAACGGTCCCCAAACACCATCTGACCATCATTATGATCAATATCATATTCACCTAATTAGCTTAAGTTTAGTTTAAGGCCTCTCCTGGCGCACCATCACCAACTCTCATATCATCGAGACAGCGGGTAAGCCCGCCTTCCAGGCGCCCCAACCTTAGAAGTGGATTACAAGTACGCCATGCTATGTCGAAATGACAATCTGGAGCATTTGGGAAACAAAAATAGTATTTTAAAGGACGGCATCAGGACACCTTATAAGCCAATAGGAGTTACATCCGGATCGTATGCAGCCAGCAGGCGACCTTAGCAGAAATACTCTCTGGGGAATTCATTTTCCAGATGCATCCAGACCGTCTGACACTCGATGCTTCCACACGAGAGGAGTCCGGACTGGTTTTTCTGCTAAACGTTGTGTGAAGGTGTGGAACAACGAGAATAAGTAAATGTGTTAAGTGAAGCAGTCCGCTAGCGTGAAGAACTGAATTATAAAATAACTGTGTTTGTAGTAGACACTTTTAGCAGAAAATTATTTATGTATTAGCTAATACACGGAGTGCGCTGCTACGCCTAAATAAATGAAAATTAATGCGATTTTATGTTTAATTGAATAAGTAGATGGTAAAATAATTACAAATTTATATTTTTTATATACCCCATGATGATTACCCGGCGTTGCCTGAAAATCTACTTATCCCGATCTTCTTGATATAAATGAGCTGAAATACGAAAATTAATATGTTTTATGTTTAGTTAAATAAGAGGAAGGAAAAATGCATATCGTAATTATTTTTAGATACCCCGTGCTGTTTACCCGGCGTTGTCCGAGAATCTACTTATCCCGATCTTCTTGGTGTAAATTAGCTGAAAGACAAAAAATAATTACTTCTTATGATTAGTTGAATAAGTAAAATGAAAAAAATAATTATAAATGTACAGTATATCGTAATTATTTTAAGATTCCCTGTGCTGATTACCCGGTGTTGCCCGGGAATCTACTAATCTCGATCTTCTTGGCATAAATGAGCTAAAAAACAAAATTCGTTATTGTGAGTTATCCATATAAGAATACCTGTCATGTGCTGCCATGCTTGCACAGGAATCTACGTACTTGTCTCGATCTTCTTGGCATCAATGAAAGACAAAAATGGTTATTGAGAGTTATCCGTAAAAGATAAACATATAGCCTACTGTCGCGGACGTTTTTGTAGAGCTTTTTGAGATATCAATTCTGTGTACATTAATTTTGTGTATTTGTTATGGTTTAGGCAGCGTAAGCCATTTAAGCGTCCAAAGAGCTACTCTTTTCACGTTTTCCACTAGAAAAGGGCGATTTTTAAGGGTGTAGGAGTTGAGTATCACAACTCTCTTATAGCCTATGTTCATCCCGGGAATCTCCTAAACATTTTGAAAAAAGCCCCATCACAATATGATCAACAGTATGGCAGCGCATAAAATACGAACAAACAAAGAAACAAACAAACATTCATTTTTATAGCCTATATTAGATATAAAGTGAAATAGTGAGAAATAAATAAAGTGACTTCGGCGATTTTGTGTAAACATCTGGGACGTTAATTTAAAGAAATTTCATCTGAATTTTAAGCGACATACATTCTCTCCAGAATAAACAAAACTGACAAGTCAACTGTCAACCATTGCATACTAAAACCTACCTTGAAATATCTTCCAGAGAAGCGTTGTGATGTACAAAGACCGTTTCAAAATATCCACCGCTTTTAACTGCAAGGCACAAAAATTAAGCACCAAATCTCTCATTTAAACTATGGGGAAGTAATACAACTCCTGAATTGGTAGATTGGATACCCTCACTATCTGCCGTCCGCGTTGCGTTCCGCCTCACTTCACTCAACTCTTACTCATGCAGTGAGGTCACTTCTCGGTACAGTGGATTTACATTGCTGTATTGTGGCTTCGATTTCTGTGCCTTGCAGTTAAAAACTTCAGATTTTTGACATCACAACGCTTCTCTGGAAGAAATTTAAGGATAGGGCAATTTGTACATATTCTTTGATACAGTTAGTAAGTTTATAAAATATTCTGGGGTTCCATAGAGTTTCATTGAATTTATGAAGTCTTATTTTTAAGGGAGTAGAATTTGAATTGGAATATATCTAAATTTCAATTTTAAATTATTATATTGAAGGCTACTAGGTATCTTCATACAATGATTGGCAGTTCCCTTATGAGTACGAAGAATCTTGAATAGCAGATCTAAGCGTTTTTTAAAATGGAATTATAATTACACTGCTTAAAACAATTAGAGGAACACTTGTAACAAATTGAATAAGTAATTGTTTTTTAAAGCTGTGATGCTGTAAGTTGGACAGTATGTAAATTGAATTATTAATTTTATCATTGGATATAAATTTTAAAGATCCATGGCCTAAATACAGAGAAATTACCTAAAATAACAAATATGGGGAATTTTTTATTTTGGAAGGCACTGGCAACTTCTAATTTGTAAGCTTTCTGATGTTGCTATAGTGACGAATGTTGATTATTGCCTTGTTTGTTGGAGTCTCTGACAAAATGAGGCGTTTAAATGAGTTTGAAGTGTATCATGCTCTACATCTTTTACGACAAGGTCAATCTCTGCGACAAGTGGCTAGAGAGCTTGGGGTTTCTCCTTCCGTGGTGTCCAGGTTACGCAACAGGCACAGAGAGACAGGTCAGTATTGTAGAAGACGTGGCCAGGGCCGTAAATTTAAAACAAGCCCCCAGGATGACAGATACGTTGTTCTTTCTGCTCTTCGACAGCGTACAAAAACTGCAAAAGACCTGCAGAATGACCTTCATATGGCTTCCGGAATCCGGGTTTCAGACCAAACCATAAGGAACAGATTAGGAATAAAACCGGATATTTATCCCCATATAATAATAATAAGGGTTTTTGTTTTGTTTATAATTATATTTATTTATATGAAGAATGGTCATAAGATTGATTTATAGAATTCAAATTTTTTTATAAGTATATAAAAAAAAAATAACTGGTCAATATAAACTGTTAATACAGTTAGATGTTTTTATAACTGATGCAGTATGTAAAATACTTCAAATATTCAAATTGATAATTTTTATAAAGAAATAAATGGGATTGGACGAAGAGGATAGAAGTTAACTTGAAAATACTCCTTCCTTTTCTGGTGGACCAATCAGACCATAGAGGTTATAACTGAAATAAAAAAGATGGCTACAATACTTGAAGATGGTCGGTCATGTTCAGCGACTGCTCCTTAAAGAATAAGGAAATAATGGTTTATTTATTGATGTTGTAGAAAGAAATAGTGTTAAAGTATGAAAGATTATATAGTGATATAATAGTCATCCATCTTGGTGAAAAACAGTTTCTAAGTGAAAATAATGAATAATTACTGGATTGACCGTTAGCATTCGTCATCCGTTAAATACATAAAATAGTAATCTTCTAGAAATGAAAAATATCAACCTAAGCCGGAATCTTTTGGAACTTTTAAATTACAAGATTCATCTTGACCAAAGTGAAAGTTTTAAATAAACTAACTTATCGTTCAACTGTTAATAAAGTGTTGTTATTTGTGTAAGAAACTTTTCCTCATTCCCCTGAAGAGAGTTATTAGTGCCGTGGCAGATTTAAAGTGATTTAAATTATATCTTAAATCTTCAACTTCGGATATCTCACCGAGAAACCCAACTTTAAATGTCTCCACAACGAGGGGCATAAAATTAAACACAACTTCAAATGGCCCCAAGTGAATTAGTGATAATAACAATTAATGCTTTTAAGAAATAAGAAAATATTAAAATACCCAACAATGGCCAATAACGAAAATATAACTTGTAAAACTGTTAATATTGAAAACGAACAATTTAGTGAAGGCCAAGAAAATTTAATTTTGTGTAACAATGAAAATAATGAAACTAATGATACACCTCCTTGGGTAGCATTATTAATAAATAAATTAGAGAAGAATAGTGCAGAATTAAAAGAAATTAGGAATGACAATTCAAATCTTAGTAATAATATTTCAAATCTCAGTAACAAATTAGAAAAGAATAGTGATGAATTAAAAGAAATTAGGAATGACAATTCAATTCTCAGTAGTAAATTAGAAGCTAATGTAATTAATCTTAGCAATAAATTAGAAAAGAACAGTGATGAATTAAAAGAAATTAGGAATGACAATTCAATTCTCAGTAGTAAATTAGAAGCTAATGTAACTAACCTTAGCAATAAAATTGATGCAAATATTTCCAATCTCAGTAAAGATATAAAGAAAGAAATTAAAGAAAATAACTTGAAACTAGATGAAAAATTAGAAAGCATTAGGTTAGAATGCAAACAAAACAATTCTAAACTGGAAAAGAGAATAGTAAATATAGCCAAAGATTGTAAAAATGAGATAGAAAAATGTAATGAAAAGATTGATGAAACTCATAATCAAATAGAAACATCTTTGATTGAGGTAAGGCAAAGTTGCCAAGATAAAATCGAAGAATTAGGAACTAAAGTCGAAGATAGACTAAAATTTCCGAAGAAAGTGTTATCTTAGGTAATGAAGAACTTCAATCAAAGATAACAAATGAGAGTAATTATTATAAAAGAACAAGTTGAAGGATGGATAACTAAGATTGTTGAACTTGAAAACAAATATGTGTCAAAAAATAGTGAAAAGGAGATTGAGGTTATGTCAGGACATTCTAGTAATGTTAATAATGATCCTCCTTCTAGTAGTAGTAGTAAAAATGTATGTAAAATTCCTGCTAATCTTTTAGGGGAAATTAACTTACCTAATTTTGGTGATACTGTAGGCCAAAGCCCTACTGATTTCATTAGGGAAATTGAAGAATACTTCGAAATCAAAGGAATAGAAGACAAGTTCAGAATGTTCTTCATAAGAAAAAGTTTAAAAGACAATGCAGAGTCTTGGTTTAAGATAGCTTGCCATGATTCAATGACTTATCAACACATTTAAAAATGCTTTCTTAGGTTACTACTGGGGACCAGAAAGACAAAACAAACTAAGGTTAGACCTAACTAGTGGAAAATTCTCCAACAATGGTAAACAAGGTTATCTTAATTATTTCTGTGGAGAAGGCAAAAATGGCATCATTGTTTACAGCCTCCAATAGATGAGAGAACTTTAATTTCTATGTTATCGCATCACTTCCCAGATGAGATTAGATATCATTTGATAGTAGCCAGACCACAAAATGTATCTGAAATGTTAGAGTTATTGGCTCTACTAGAGAATAAAAGAGAAGTAGAATAGATAATGTAGTAAAAGAAATTTATTTGGGGAAGGGGCAGAGCCCTATAATAAGAAAGGTAATTTTGTTACTAAAAGAAATGATGAATATCATAATGAGAATAGAGAAAGAAATTTCAAACAGGGCAACAATAATAATAGGTTTGTTCAAAATAGAAAACAGCCCAAATAAAAATAGGATGACTAATAATTATAGTAACAATAACCAGAATGGATGGTTCAAACGTAATGAAAATAGGAATGACAGACAAATTAATTATATGGATGTTAACAGAGTAGGAGAAGAAAATAGAAATAGGTATTGGACTTCTCCCTGTAGAGGTAAAAGAAGAAGGAATGCCTATGGTAATGAAAATAAAGGGTATTTCCAACGACAACAAAATTGTCAAATTAATGAAACTAGTGATAGGACAGAGCAAAATAGAATAGACTCTGTAACTATTCACAACCAAAGTCAAGATATACCTAGTAATGAAAATGACCACGAAGTAAATCACAGAATACCTCATGCTTTAAACGCATAGAAGGTACATTAAAGACTCCGCAATGTACCTCAATCGTTATGAACTTAGGGGTCCAAAATAGATGCTTTGATAGGTTTCAAAATTTAGAAATCGTACCAGCAAATATGAGAGGAGATAGTAAGTTATGTACCTCAAGACAGCGAGATAGCATAATATTGAATAATCATTTGAATGTTTCTAAGAATCAGGATACTATGCCTGTTACTAATAAAGAATTAAATGTCATAGGACGACCACCCAAAATTAAAGTAAATATTTTTAACAATGATGTTACTTGCATAGCGGATAGTGGCTGCTCAAACACAAACAATAGATCAGAAATTTTATAATTTCTTAGTCAACAAAGGGAATAAGATAATGACTGTAAGAATATGTGGAGTGTATTGTACTCTTGCGATAGGCAAGAAGAAACTGCCAATTAAGCTTCAGTGCCTTCTAGATTTACGTATCGGAGGATATTACTTCAGTGCAATATGTTTAATTTCTCCATACTTGTCTTGTGATATGTTAATAGGCTGCGACCTGTTGGAGCAATATAATGCCATAATAAATTTTGAGTGTAAGAATATTTCCTTGTATAATGAAGATAATGTGAGAGTCGTCATCCCATTTGATAATGAATATGAGGAGAATAAGAATCTAAGTAAGAAGGAGAGTGAACTTGCTGAAGAACACATTTTTATAGAGAATATTGTTGTTCATGAGGAGAGGGAATTGGTAAATGGCCGTGGATGCCAAATGCAAGATAATATTGCAGTTAGTTTGTACTTCCGACAAAAGTGTCGAGGGCGAAGAAAGCCTTAATAATGAAAATGGTTGTGCTGACGATTATGTCGCATGTAAATGTTGTAATTTAGAATGTGTCTCTTGCAATACTGAGTATGATGAAATTCCTCTATTATATTGTGTGAGTGACGAACTTGATAAAGACATTCTGTGAAATGATAAAGGAAAAAGTTAAAGACACTCATGGCATAAACAATGAACAGAAAGGCATGTTGTATGACATCTTAATGAAAAATAAGAGTTCTTTTTCTTCGAAGCCGGGATTGTGCAACTGTTTTAAATATTCCTTTAAAGTGATGGAACATCCACCTATACCCATATTCCTAATGACAGGTAAACAACCTGACAGGTTAATTGATAATTTACCATTACCTATCATTGATAAAAGTCAAATCCCGGAGACATCCGAGGAAATATGTAAAAGAGTTATTGAAAGGTTAGAATGTCGCGCAGAAAAGCGCAACAATAAGGTTAAAAGACATAAAAGGAAGTGGAATCCCAAAGTTGGAGACAAAGTTCTCATAAGGGATATTTCATTATCCAATGCTTTAAAGAAACAATATCATAGGATGACCTATTGTATAAAGGTCCCTATGAAATATTTAAAATTTTAATGATACCACATATGAGCTAAGAGAAATAGACACTAGAAAAGAAATTGGAAAATATTCCAAAGAACTGTTGAAACCATTTCAGACTCCTATTAATTAGTTGTAGCTGGTGACTTCAAATAGTTCAAGTGTATTTAAAATATTGTATGTAAATTTTGTAAAATTAATACTTCTATTTCATTATGTAACATGTATTTATTAATTGTGATGTATTACATTGTATTGATTCTAATACAGATGAATCTTGTATAGAAAGAAACTTGATATTTGGGGAAAGTGATTTATTTTAATTTAGCCTATCACTTAGTTGTAGCTAAGATTAAAATAAATCAGGGGCAATTTAAAACCGGATATTTATCCCCATATAATAATAATAAGGGTTTTTGTTTTGTTTATAATTATATTTATTTATATGAAGAATGGTCATAAGATTGATTTATAGAATTCAAATTTTTTTATAAGTATATAAAAAAAAAATAACTGGTCAATATAAACTGTTAATACAGTTAGATGTTTTTATAACTGATGCAGTATGTAAAATACTTCAAATATTCAAATTGATAATTTTTATAAAGAAATAAATGGGATTGGACGAAGAGGATAGAAGTTAACTTGAAAATACTCCTTCCTTTTCTGGTGGACCAATCAGACCATAGAGGTTATAACTGAAATAAAAAAGATGGCTACAATACTTGAAGATGGTCGGTCATGTTCAGCGACTGCTCCTTAAAGAATAAGGAAATAATGGTTTATTTATTGATGTTGGTAGAAAGAAATAGTGTTAAAAGTATGAAAGATTATATAGTGATATAATAGTCATCCATCTTGGTGAAAAACAGTTTCTAAGTGAAAATAATGAATAATTACTGGATTGACCGTTAGCATTCGTCATCCGTTAAATACATAAAATAGTAATCTTCTAGAAATGAAAAATATCAACCTAAGCCGGAATCTTTTGGAACTTTTAAATTACAAGATTCATCTTGACCAAAGTGAAAGTTTTAAATAAACTAACTTATCGTTCAACTGTTAATAAAGTGTTATTTGTGTAAGAAACTTTTCCTCATTCCCCTGAAGAGAGTTATTAGTGCCGTGGCAGATTTAAAGTGATTTAAATTATATCTTAAATCTTCAACTTCGGATATCTCACCGAGAAACCCAACTTTAAATGTCTCCACAACGAGGGGCATAAAATTAAACACAACTTCAGGAAAGAGAATATGTGTCCAAAAAGTCCCGTTAAAAACCACGCTTAACAAATGGGCATAAGGCAGCAAGACGTACGTATGCTCAAAACCATGGTGATTGGAACCTGAACCAGTGTGAGTCTGTGCTCTTCTCGGACGAATCCAGGTATCGTCTTACACGTTGTGATGGTCGATTGAGGGTGTGGGGACGGCCAGGAGCAATATTTTCTGCAGAGGCTGTACAGGAAATTGATAGATTCGGAGGAGGTTCCATAATGGTGCGGGCCGGAGTTATGTACAACAATCGTACGGACCTTTGTACTTGTTCCCCAGCGACTGAATGCTGTCCGGTATATCGACCACGTTCTGGAAGAGCATGTAGTACCTGCTGCCATTGGAGTAGGCCCTGGATTTCTGTTTATGCAGGATAATGCCAGGGCACATTCTGCGGCTGTCACCAGGGATTTCCTGAGGAGGAATGAAATTGAGGTAATGGAGTGGCCAGCGGTCAGCCCAGACCTCAACCCTATTGAACACTTGTGGGATCTTTTAGACAGGAAGGTCAGGGACCGACATCCAAGCTCCACAACTCCGCAGCAACTTGGAGATGCTCTGAAGGAGGAATGGGAGAATATCCCGCAAGAGGAAATCCAGTATCCTATTGGGAGCATGCCACGTAGGTGCCAAATTGTCATCGAATGTCGTGGAGGCCATACACAATACTAACTCTACATAACGAGTGTTTAACTTTGAAAAATAAGCACAAGATTCCATTGCTTACATAGCGGAATTATTTGAAAAGTTAATTGTCAGCGTTATTTATTTGTTTTTACTGACATGAGCAATAAATAAATAACCACAAATAATGTACTTTATTAATTTCATGTTTGTACCATTATCCAATGAAAAAAATATTTGCATATTTCAGAGTGTTCCTCTAATTGTTTTGAGCAGTGTATAATTATGATAAACAATGTATAGACCAAGTTCAGAATTTTAATTATTTGGGATGTCATTTAGGCAATGACAGAAATTTAGATAAACGCACTAAAATACGATTCAATTATCTATGTGGCACAATTAAACACACTTTATTGAATAAGACTAGAAAATAAACTATTTTGAAGTTTTACAAAGTATTGGCAGTTCCATCTCTTATCTATGTATGTGAAACCTGGACCTTAACAAAGGCAGATAGTAAACAAATAGAGGCTGCTGAAATGAAGATGTTGAGAGCAATAGTAAGGATACCAAAGGACCGATAAAAGAAAAACGAAGATATAAGAACAGAACTTAATATATTTAATCTCTGTGAAAGAATAAAACATTATCAGAATGCTTATCTTCAGCACGTTTTGCGGATGAATGAACAGCGCTTACCAAGAAGAATGTATAATTATAAACCAAGAGGGAGAAGAATGTTGGGAAGACCATTGAAGAGATGGAAGGACCAATTCGACCTATAATGAGATCGGAACAGAGCATTGGGGTTAATCCTTGTTGTTGATGATGATGAATTATAATTATGATGTCACTATAAAACATATGACCTAATATGTATAAGTTAATGTATGTTTAATCCTAGGTCCACTACAGTAAGAAATATTATGTAATTGCATCTCTAAAAGAATTTAATCTAAAGTAGTAATAAAAGCTATTTAGATTGGTATTGACGACAAAGGCATGGAAGTGTACTTAAGATGCCTGAAGCATGGGCTCATGTAATGTAAACGCATATTAATTCCATTAAATTAGGTCAACCGCTATCATTAATCCCTGAATGCAAGCCATTCATTGACAATGTGTAGGTTTACATGTATGATAAATTATAATCAGTGGCGGCAGTGCAAGCCTTGTTGGGGGTGTAACCCATTATTTGAGCAACAGATTATGGGCATGACATGGGTAATCATGTCCTTTCATTTGTTAAACACCATTAAATCATTGAGGGATTTTTTTTTCTAGTCAACTCAATGAAAACAAGCGACAAAAGACTGTCCGACGCAAAAACAGTTAATGGAAAGTCGTCACGAAGGAACTGCGTAAATTAAAGTAATTCTTCAATAATTCGAATTTACGATTCGATTTTGCTGGTTTATAGAATATATATATTTATTCTGTTAATTAAATAATATGCATGGAGTTCTTTGGGAAGAAATATGCATAGCTATAGCTAAAGCTAGTTTTAAATTATAGTTTTCAAGTTAACAGTAGAAACAGTCGGAAAAATCTAAAATTGCGCCCGCTTCAGCCTTAATATACGCACACCCATACACACATTATCTCTATATATATATATATATATATATATATATATATTTAGCAGTTAAACCTTATATATTATATAATCTTAATTACTTTTCATGCTATGCTTTGCAGCTTTACTAGGGAATTATAGGTGTGGTAGCTTCCCGTTGCTTTCCACACCTGTGAAGGGTGATGATGATATAATGATAAGGATGATGATGATGGCCAGATGATTTTCGGGGACCGTTGGGCCTTAAGCTTCCTGACTTTTGTCTTACAGGTGAGGAAAAATCCCGAAAAAATCTCACCCAGGTGCCTGTCCCGACCGGGAATCGAACCAGGGCCCGCTGCGTGACAAGGCAGCACACTACCTTGAGACCACAGCGGTGGACATACATGTATTAGCTAATACCCAGCGTGCGCTGCTACGCCTAAATAAATTAAATTGTATGGTATACGCTGAGACAAACCAAACATGGCTGTTGCTTGTCAGTTTTCTTAATCGAAGATTGTGGTCGCTAGAGAGATTTTTAAATTTTTACTTCCGACGAACTCTTACACCTAATAGTTTTAGAGGGTACAATTGTGAATCTAAACAATCCAGGGACCCACTCAAACACACAAAAAATCATCATAATCTGTCCAGTAGTTTTTAATTTCGGATTTAAGGTAAACTTCCATATCTAATTGCCAGATTTCGCTCATTTTTGGATAATATCTACCTCGGTTTATTTTAATAGATACGCTGCGTTTCGTTGTAAGACATCGAAAATTGTGACCTCTAGAGCGATGTTTACATTTTCACTTCTGGCGATCTCCTGCACCTAATTTTCTTAGAGGGCCAAATTGTGTATCTAAACCATCCAGAGACCCACTCAATCACACACAAAATTTTCATCAAAATGTACAGTCGTTTTAGGAGAAGTTCAGTAACATACACACGTACTGAAGAATTATGTACCGGTATACTGTATACAAAATTAAAATAACACCTGAACCGGTATTTGAACCCTAGACCTCTACCTTTATTTGTTATTGCGGTTCCAATCGCGTTACTCAGTCTCCCATTGCTACCATCAATTTTTGCTTCCTTATATACAATTCTTTAAGATGCACCGGAACGTCATTATATAAAACTGTCCACAGCTGTAGTCTCGAGGTAGCGTGCTGCCTTGTCACGCAGCGGGCCCGGGTTCGATTCCCGGGTGAGGTTTTTTTCGGGTTTTTTGCTCATCTGTAAGACAAATGTCAGGAAACTTATGGCCCAAAGGTCCCCGAAAATCATCCGGTCATCATTACCATCCTTATTATTATCATCATCATCATCCTTCACCGGTGTGGAAAGCAACGGGAAGCTACCACACCTATAAATCCCTAGTAAAGCTGCATAGCATAGCATGGAAATGCTATGATTGCAGTGAAAGATCTGCCCTCGGGCTCAACATTTTGACTTATTCCTTCCCGAAATTTCATCTTATGAAATTCAATCTTAGATGCCCTTCACAAAGAATTTAAAACATTAATCGGCTATAAAAATATTAATAAAGGAAGAACATTTATTTTTATTTCACTATTTTCAATCATTATATTTAATAACTTTCTAGGATTACTATGGATGGATATATAACTATGACCATGGTTATTTTCGGTGTCTCCTATATTGGATCGGTGAAAATCTGTAAAAAATAAAAAATCATGAGAACAATCTCAATAGATTCATTCTTTCGAATTTCTTAAAAATAATGCTCAGTGAACTTGCAAAGGAACATGATAAGGAAAATAAAGAATATATCTGAGAGAATACAACAGGACAGAATACTTATAAAATCCATTACGAAAACCGTAACTATGTAAAAGTTATAAAAAGTTATATAGAAATTGGTACCTGAGATATGTCATCCTCGACTTTATAATGTTGTAAAATATCAAGAAGGCCTTTCGGAACGTATGTTCCATCTTCTGCTTATATATTGGCACTAACTGTTGTTCGTTAATTTTTTTAAAGAGAGTTCAGGCCATTTGGGCGTGTTCTTGTTAAGTTAGTGTGTGTTCTTGGTTTCTTTTAATATGTCTATTTAATAATGTGACACATTATTAAAAAAAATAATATTGATGGGTGCCTACTTACTTATGAAGTCAGTAATTCACGTCAGAGAGACGTTAAAAAAATACGAAAATAAAAGCCGATATAATTACATGGAGGTAAGTGAATGAGTCATGTCTTTTAATTCAATTGGGGATTTGACAGAGCGTGTTAACCTCGTGGAACCAGGAGTCACTTCTTTTCTACATGAGAGATCCACTTCATAAGCGTTCAATTATTTTTACTCTCTGTTAACTAATCGAGATGACAATATATGGGGCAAGGGGAACATGACGTTGCAGAGATACCAGTCTTAATAAAGACAAGCGACGTTTGATGGCGGCATTGTAAAGCAAGGGAGACCAGATCCCTTATCTACATTATTATTCCCCGATATTAATCGTTCCTACAAGGTCCCTTCTTGCTCGCATAATCAAAATTGAAAGGTGCTAACGCACGTAATAATAATAATAATAATAATAATAATAATAATAATAATAATAGTAATATATATATATATATATCCGATTTTAACAATGTTGATACAATTTTCTGGCATCAATCATTTGTCGTCAATTTCGCTTTACACATTTCTTCCTCTACTTCCCAGCCCTTCAAAGTTTCTCTAATCCCTTGGATCCACGTGAGATTATTATCATCTTACGTGGATACTACTACTACTACTACTACTACCTACTACTACTACTACTACTACTACTACTACTAATAATAATAATAATATTATTATTAATAATAGTAATAATGATAATAATAGTAATAAAATAGTAATATTAATGATAATAAAAATAGTAATAATCATAGTAATAATAATAGTAATAATAATAGTAATAATACTAGTAATAATAATAGTACTAGTAGTAATAATAGTAATAATATTAGTAATAATAATAATAATAATAATATTAATAATAATAATAATAGTAATAAAAGTTATAAATCAAAAACAAACATTTTTATACAATCAAATGGCATATAATGCGGAAACATGGGAAATAAAATAGCCTATACAATAATAAGGTAAATCAAATTTTGCAGTAATGGATTTTTGGAAGGATTCAGCTGGGATTTCTAGAAGAGATAAAATAAGAAACAGTATACTTAAACAAAAGGTGAATAGTCAAACTTAAATTGCGAATTTCATAACAAAAACGTTAAAATTGTATGGTCATGTAAAAAATAATGGCAGAAGGCAGATTCCCAAGAAGAATACAAGAATGGGCGCCACTTGGTAGAAGAAGAAGAAAAGTAGCAAAGTGGATTGATGGTATTTTGAACAGCATTATGGAAAAAGGATTGAACGATGGATAGGCCTATTGGAATGGCAGAGATGTGGAAGAGAATTAAAGTGTATTAAGTGGGCGCAGGAAGATGTCACGAAATATGCTAAATAAAATATATAATAATAACAATAATAATATTAATATATAAACAATACAATAATAATAAAGATTTCCAAAATTATTGCTAAATTAATAACCACACGGAAGGAGAAATGTTGGACGCCCACACAGAAGATGGTCTGAACAATTTTAACAATTCTAGTTTTATGAAACCGGAACGAACCAGCAGGCTTAATCACTGTATGATGATGATGATGATGATGAAGAAGAACAATAATAATATAACTAACTTATTAATACTTTCGAATCCGTATATTCATATCCGCGTTGACATAAGCTCTCCATACTGTGCTATTGAGCTTTTTCCAATCATTCCCTGTGTAATTTATCTCCTTCAGAAATGGTTAATTTTATTATTCCGCCTCATTCTTGGCCTATCTATTGTGCGTTTTCCCTACGTTTTACTACAAATATTTTCCATGCCCTTCTTTCATTCCCTATATGTGTCACTTGTTCTGTCCACCGAAATCTGCGAGATTTAACTGCATTTATTAAATCTGGTGTTCCATAAAGGTCATGTAGCTCACTGCTATGAAATTTCTCCATTCGCCTGATTGTCCATCATTTTTTGGTCTAAAAGATCCCTAAAAATTATCAAATAGGTCTATAATAATAATAATAATAATAATAATAATAATAATAATAATAATAATAATAATAATAATAATAATAATAATAATAATAATAATAATAATAATAATAGTAATAGTGGTAATAATAATAATGGTAATGATAGCGGTAGGAGCAGCAGTAGTAGTAGGTGGTGAGATAAGTCAAAATATTTAATTTTAGAAGACTCACATGGAAAAGTAAAAGCATATGATGTTTGAGGACAAAAATTACCGTAATGTAGATGATAGCCATGATGTTAAAATGAATGAGGGGTTATATATATATATGTCCACCTCTGTGGTCTCGAGGTAGCGTGCTACCTTGTCAGGCAGCGGGCCCGGGTTCGATTCCCGGTCGGGACAGGCTTCTGGGCGAGGTTTTTTTCGGAGTATTCCCTCACCTGTGAGGCAAATGTTAGGAAGCTTAGGGCCCAACGGTCCCCGAAAATCATCCGGCCGTCACCATCCTTATCATTATCATCGTCCTTCACCGGTGTGGAAAGCAACGGTAAGTTACCACACCTATAATTCCCTAGTAAAGCTGCAAAGCAAGGCATGAAAATGCTATGATTGCAGTGAAAGACCTGCCCTTGGTTAAACTGTGATAATTAAATTAAATGTGGCTTGTGGGATTATAATAGTTTATGAGATATAATAAAAAAAATAATGCAATAATGAGTAGAATGATATATGGTGCAGAAACATGGGAATTAAAATAAAAAACATTAAGTAAATTAAATTCTGCAGAAATGAATTTTTGCAGGCGTTTAGCTTGAACTTCTAGTAGAGATAAAATGAGAAACGGTGTAATTAAATAAAAGGTAAAAGTTCAGGTTTCAATCGTGATATTAATAAAAAAAACAAACAATTGAAATTATATGCAAATTTAAAATTATAATGTAATATATATTATTGCATTCAGGGTCAGCAGATAAAGACCTATCTCCCGCTCCTTCTCCTGATGATGGGACTAGTCCCGAAAGGCCTACAGAGAATCAATGGTTTACGAAGTTGAAGAGACCTACCATTTAGGTACAATTTTATATTATGATTTTAATTTTATGACTAATACCTCGACGGTAATTTTATCATGAATTTTAGTAATGTCAAAATTATATAGATATATATAAAAAGGATTAGGGAGGAGAGATTTCCGAGAAAAATACTAGGAAGTGTGTCACCTGGTAGAAGAAGACACCTAAATATGACGTGAATTGATGGTGAATCAGCGTGAGGGGAAAGGGAATGAGATTGAACGATGTAATTTGAATGATGGATGTAGAGGACAAAGATAATAGGCCTGCAGTATGTTAATTGGGCGCATGAAAATATGAAACATTGTGAAATTTGCTAAATAGATCACTCATACTGATAATAATAATAATAATAATAATAATAATAATAATAATAATAATAATAATAATAATAATAATAATAATAATCCGATTGAAGGTCTTTCCACTTTTCAGCGGTTGCCCTTTTACCAGCCGGCTGCTGGCCCTTCACATCCACATGTGTCAATCACAGAGGTAGATGATCAACAGCCAGTGTAGGGGTGACATGTGGTTAGCATGTCGAGTCCCCCAGCCGTTATAGCTGGTTCCTCAACCTGGAGCCGCTACTTATTGTAGCTACCCAATTGCCTCACGATGCTGGGTGGCACCGGTCCCATACTGGCCGAAATACCATGAGAAAATTTCTTCCCCCATGGATACTCGAACCAGCGCAAGTCCCGTAGCTCTGCGCCAAGGCTTCCTACCTTAACCGCTCGGCTACGGCGCGGGACTAATAATAATAATAATAATAATAATAATAATAATAATAATAATAATAATAATAATAGAGGAAAAAAATTTTAATCAAAACATTATAAAATTTAACAGAGTAACAGGAATTATAAATAATATTTTCAAGTCAAACACAGTACAGCAACACACACGAACTAGAATTAACAAACACTGACCAGACCCATATTATGTTAATGAAGTGAGGCCTGTTAGTTTATGCTGATGATGTAGTATTATTGGCCGATAGCGAGGAGATACTAAAGGACAACACGCGCACACTATTGAGTAACACTAAGAAATTAGTACTGGAAGTAAATATCAATAGAACTAAATATATGGTCACATGTAGAAATACATTATATAATGGAAATGGACAGCTAATGACAAATGAGGGAAATTTTGAGGAAGTGACTGAATTCAAATATCTAGGAACAATAATCACAATTAGGAATGAGATGCACAAAGAAATTAAACATAGGCTCAATTCTGGAAATGCGTGCTATTATGCATTGCAGAGACTCTTGATGTCCCAACTCCTTTCAAAAAACGTTAAACTGAAAATATATAAAACTATTATTCTACCAGTTATGTTATATGGGCGCGAAACATGGACTCTTCCTTTAAGGGAGGAAAGGAGATTACAAGTATTTGAGAATAAAGTACTTAGAAGAATTTTTGGACCAAAGAGAGATGAACAGACAGGAGAAGACTTCATAACAATGAACTACATGGTCTTTATAGGAAGCCAGAATAGTTAAGTCTCGTAGACTGCGATGGGCAGGACATGTTGCACGTATGGGGAATGAAAGGCTTGCATGGAAGCTTCTTGTAGGAAAACCAGAGGAAAAACGTCCAGTTGGTAGACCAAGAATGAGGTGGGAGAATAACATTAACTATGATTTGAGGGAAGTAGATTATACAGGGAATGATTGGAAAGCATTAGCTCACGATAGGAATGTATGGAGATCTTATGTCCGCGCGGCCATGAAAACCTACGGGTTCGATAGTTCCAGTGAGTAAGTAAGTGAGGCCTGGACAATTCGCAGTGTAGATGAACAAAGACTAACTGCGGCAGAAATGAAATTTATGAGACGTACTGCGGGTTACCCAAGAAGAGACCATAAAAGGAATTCTGAGACTCTCAAAGGATTACAAAGAGAATCAGTCATGGAATATGTACAAAAATACACAAACAACTGGAAATCTCACGTAAGAAGAATGAGCAGAACAAGAATACCACGTCAAATCTTAAATTAACAGCCACCAGGCAAGAGATCTTTGGGCAGACCCTTCAATCGTTGGATTGAGACCGTAACAGACCTCTGGGTCTATCACATGAAAAGAAGAAGATAATAATAATAATAATAATAATAATAATAATAATAATAATAATAATAATAATAATAATACCTCTATAGCATAAGGGATTCGTGTTTACAGCCAACTGAGTGCAGTTCGTATCTCCAATGTCTACTTCCTTACGATCCATCTGAACATTATGTTCCCACTTATTTTTGGGGTTCCTTACTGGTCTTTTTTCCAATAAATTAAAAAAATACACTGATATCCACTCGAGGTACGTAGCCTAACCAACACAACCTTCTAGACTCCCTGATAATTTTGAAAATCTTTTTAGAGTTTATTTTCTACAAAAAATAGTATTTCAGGTGAAGATGCAGTTTAAAATTAAGCGGAGATGGATTACAATACAATTTTAGCTAAACGAATTATTAACAATATATATTAAGGAGCTACTAATTGTAAAACTTTTTTCATTCTCCATTCTTGCCCCTTAAGGACGGGATATTAATACAAGCCTCTGGACTAAACTTGTAAACCCGATATGAATAGAGAAATGTGGGAATAATGTGATTTCATTTCACGTGTTTCTGAGAGTCTGTAAGGCGATTGAGATGTGAATGCTTCACTAACTATAATCTGACCACAAAGTTGTTTGGAATGCGGATAAAATGATTCGAATGTTGCCATTAGGTAACTTCCCTCACACCATCTTAATGTTATCTCATTAAAAATCAAACACAAATTGTATTACAATACGTCAATGTTATATCAAATGATCCATCTTTCAATTCTACTTAGAATTTTACAAGTCATTCAGAAATACTTTCATGCCAAGCTGATCTCTTTAGAATAGAACATTTCAAGCAGGTGGAATATAGCAGATAAAATCATACTACAGGTATATATTTCTCTCTCTCTCTCTCTCTCTCTCTCTCTCTCTCTCTCTCTCTCTCTATATATATATATATATATATATATATATATTAATATCAAACTGTCCACCACTGTGGTCTCGAGGTAGCATGCTGCTTGTCACGCAGCGGGCCCGGGTTCGATCCCCCGTCTGGGCAGTTTTTCTGGGCGAGGTTTTTATCGGGGTTTTCCTCACCTGTAAGACAAATGTCAGGAAAACTTTAAGGCCCAAATAGTTCCCGAAATTATTTGGCCATCATCATTATCATTATCATTATTATCATGATCATCATCCTTCACCGGTGTGGAAAACAACGGGAAGCTACCACACCTACAATTCCCTAGTAAAGGTGCAAAGCATAGCATGCAAATGCTATGATTGCAGTGAAAGACCTGCCCTCGGGTAGAATTACTATGGATGAAATATCAAACTAAAACTATGGCATATGCCCTCGCTCGGGGCATGATTTTTTCAGTTTGATGATAATATATCCTGAGGGATATTTGAAGAAGTGGCTGAATTAAAATACTTAGGAACAATAATAACAAATAAGAATGAGATGCACAAGAAATTAAGCATACTATTATGCATTACAGGGTGTCTTGTCATCCCAACTCCTTTCAAAAAACGTTATACTGAAACTGTTATTTCCTAGTTATATAATAATAATAATAATAATAATAATAATAATAATAATAATATAATAATAATAATAATAATGCTTTATTTTATATGGATGTGAAACATGGATTCTTACTTTAAGAGATGAAAGGAGATTATGAGCATTTGAGAATGAAGTTCTTAGGAAAGTTTTTGGACCAAAGAGTGATGAACAAACAGATGAATGGAGAAGACTACATAACAGTGAGCTACATGGTCTTTATAGAAAGTCAAATATGATAAGAACGTCAAGTCTCGTAGACTGCGATGGGCAGGACATGTGTGGCAGGAATGGGGATTGTAAGAGGTGCATGGAAGCTTCTTGAAGGAAAACCAGAAGGAAAACGTCCAGTTGATTGACCAAGAATGAGGTGGCAGAATAACATTAACCATGATTTGAGAGAAGTAGGTTGCATAGGAGATAATTGGAAAACATTAGCTCAGAACGGGGATGTGTGCAGAGCTTATGTCCTCGCGGCCCTGGACATACGGGTTCGATAGTGCCAGTGAGTTAGTTAGTTATATCATGTGGGGAAAAGGATTGGACGATGGAGATTGAAAGGACAGAGATATATGGAGGAGAATAGCAGTAGATTAATTGGGCACAAAAGATGTTGTGAAATAATGTGAAACCTGATAAATAAACAAATTAATTACATAGAAATAACAGCACCAATGATAACACTAGACTTTTTCTTCCTAAATTTATTGAAATATTTTCTTGCATTTTTTAATTTATGGAAAATAATAAAAAAAAATACATTAAATGTAAGTAAGTTTAACTTGTACAATTAATTCTTAATATTTCAAACTACAATTTTAATTGGATATACTTTTAAGTTCCCTAAGTCTTACAGAAATCTCCACGGGTTGAGACTCACATCAGTTTATGATGTAACAATTTATCGAGACATGTGACGGGTCCCTTTGGCGGCCGTTGATATTCACCCCTGATGAAAGGGTTAACATTCACGTCGCGACGGGGAAAGTAAAAGTAACGGTGAATTTAAAAACTGTCTACGGCCCCCAAGACACTTCTAAAGTTTTAATCATGTCGTTTTCTGTATTCAGGTCACAAACACACTGTCTTTCCTAGTAGGTCTGCATTTCAAATATATCAACAGAGTCCAGACTTCATAAACTTGGGTTACGAAGGTCAAACTCCGACAATGTGTTTACTTCATGCTCTCATGCCAGAGTTCAAAATGATAAATAAATAGTTACTACAAAAAAGTGAACAACTTTAACGACCTATAAAAACAATTACAATGATTTGAACACGTGAAGAAGATGAATGAAGATAAATTGCCAGTTAGAAGTTTGGAGTGAATTCCAAATCGGAGAAAAATATTAGGAGAACTAAAATGACATGGATAGATGGAATTATGAATTTGATGAAGGACAGGGTAATGTAGGATAATAATAATAATAATAATAATAATAATAGTAATAATAACAAAAAATACTTTATTTAAACAGGCAGAGTTAAGGCCATAAGGCCTCTCCACTCTTCCTCTCAACCAGCGAATAGTAAAATTATACAAAAATTATACACTTCTTACAATTTTAGAATATTTTAAAATATAGACTAAACAAAATACAATGGCGAT
This sequence comes from Diploptera punctata, assembly GCA_030220185.1. NCBI lineage: Eukaryota > Metazoa > Arthropoda > Insecta > Blattodea > Blaberidae > Diploptera > Diploptera punctata. The sequence continues at coordinate 325,732 of JASPKZ010000010.1, forward strand.
TTGGTATACTATTAGCTAATACTAACAAAGCATGGAATAAAATAAAATAAAATAATATAAAATAAAATTTAGCAAATAAAGCTTCCTAGATGAATATTTATAGGTATATAGCATATATAAAATGCTGAATATAGTTCGTTATAGAGTTAATGTTTTCATTGTGTGGAACTTAAGATACCAGTTAATTTAAATTAAAATAATGATACCATCGAAATATACCAAAATAATTGGCATGAACACCTCCTTAGAATGCCAAACAATAGACTACCTCTAAAGCTATTCAACTACAGACCCACAGTGCGAAGAGAACTAGGACGACCTAAGAAGCAATGGAAGGACCAGTTTCTATCCTGAAGCGGAACAGGCCAATTACCTAACCCCTGATTGTTTTTGATGATGATAATGATTGACAGTCCCTGACATTATGGTGACTGGAAGGGTAGAGATGAATGGAGGAAGAGAATCGAAACTTAATATTGGGACAGGAATGTGTTGTATACATTTAAAAACCTTTTAAATATAATAATAATAATAAAATAAAATAAATATTTATACTTTATTTATTTAGCCTTACGATGGTCTACCTTGTTGTGGTTGAGTGAGAGCTATGCCGGTGCGGCGATAGTATTACTGCCGGAAAGTTAAAGGCAGTAAACGAGACGAAAAAAATACCTTGGTCAAAAGAGTGTCGATCTTTCACCGTAAAAAAATATAACTGTCAAGAAACGCGAACATGGGCTCCATTGGGGTAAAATTTTCCGGAAAAATAAACATTAATAAAGATAGATATATGGTTACACATACAAATATGGAAATGGACAATTAGGCTTAACGAAAAATTAAGGAAAATTCTAAGAACTCGCTGAAATCAAATAGGACCTACCTAAAAACACTAATTACTAACAGGAATGAGGTACAAGAATTGATTAAACATATGTGCAATTCTGGAAATGCATGCTCTTATACGAGGAATACATTACATTAATTATAGTCATCGCAGCTTCTCTCGAAATAACATAAAACAAAAAATACATAAAACTGTTATGGATGCCGAACATGGACTTTTATTTTAAGGGAGGAGTTGCGAATATTTGAGAATAAAGTTCTTGGGAAATATTTTGGAGCAAAGAGAGACGAACATGTAGGTGAATGAAAAAGACTACGCAAGAATGAGCTACGTGATCTTCATGGGAAACCAGATGCATGAAGAATAATAAAGTCTCATAGACAGCAATTTTCAGAACATGTGACACGAAGGTAGAATGGAAGAGGGACATGAAAACTTCTTGCAGGAAAATCATAAGAAATGCACACAGTCGGTAGGCCAATGAGATGGAAGAATGAACAATAGCAATTATTTGATAGAGGTAAATCATACATGGGAAGATAGCTAAACGTTGTCTTGGGCTAGGGATGTATGGAGAGTGTAGTGCGGCCAAGGCGGTTATGTTTAGCATAGCAATTCATGTCCGGAAACATACCGTTTTTTGCTACATGCAAAATACCACTACACACATTGCTTTGTTAACGCCTGCTGCTTGTCGTCTGGGTTCACTTGCAAGAAGGGCTCGATATGACAACTACCTACATCAACACAGATACGGTACCTCTGTACAATTTCCTGGTACACATGTTCACTAATTCTTGGTCTGCAACATCCGCAGCAGCCATAACCCGCGCTAGTAGGCCTTCCTCGGATGAAACAAAGATTCTCCTAAATCAGGGATTCCATGCGACCCCTAGGTAGTACTGTCCTCCTCCGACGAGTTTAGCGCTGGGAGGTAGGGATTCTTGCCATTCGGTTTACTACTCTTGCAGGTAGTTTCTTTTGTTCCTACAGCCAATTCGAAGGGAAGTAAGTATTATTCATTCACAAATGTGCAGTTTTCAGTTTGCGGTTTTCTGTGACTGTGTCTTTCATAAATAGGGCGAATGTTTTAATATGACTAGTGTTGTCATCCAGTATCCATCACTACACCACATTCCTTTGAGCGCTAAAAACTCCTCGGAGGAGAACTATAGTCTAGCGGGAAGAAGTCGGGAGAACGTGCAGGGTCTTTGGAGCCTAAAATGCGGGAGAGTTGAACGTGTGTTGTGGTATTTTGTGTGTAGCGGGAGAACGGTACGTTTTAGGATATGCGTTCCTTTGCTAAACGTACTGTCGTTTTGGTTCCCACTACATATCCTCAAAGTCTATAATCGGAATTTAGTTATACCCTGTGTATAGGCCATATATATACATACATACATATATATATATATATATATATATATATTATATATGTCTTCACGGGTAAAATTTTCTTTATTCGCGGATCCAGTCGGTATATTAGAAGGATTAGTATCCTAATATTAACGCATCGACAACCTTTTTTTTACTGCAAGTACGTGCAAAGACGGCATTTACAAAGAGTGATTCAAATAAAATGGACAAATTAACATCAAAGTAAAACCAACCTTATTGTCACTAAGCGTAAAGTTCATTGTAAAAGCCACCGCCACTGTATTTCATTTGCTGCTGTCTGTTGATAAATGCTGCTCTCGCTACGACCGGTTATTTATTATTTCAACTTGTCATTTGTTGTAATAATTTTGACTGAATAACACACGTCTTTTCTGCTTTGTCGCCAATTTATAATGTCGAGTAAAATGAAAATTGTTCAAAATCTCTCATTAATTGATTTTATTTTGATAATTTTTATTTTATTTTCGAGCCTTGGAACGTATTCCCTATATAGGCCTACCCATACAAATTACCGTTCCATATTCGCGGTTTCTGTATTCGCGGAACATATCCCCCGCGAATAAGGATCTTTTACTATTATATAATGTCCGTCCCTAATATTACAACTTTTTCATCAAGTAGGCATCGTATCTGAATAACTTATCACACTCTCAAAACCGGTGGTTCATGGCCATGCGGATATGAGAACTCCACATATCTTTCCTGAGCTAATATTAGGGCCCATAAATTATTCAGAGCATAATTCACCATCTTCAAATAATGATAAATGTTACTATCCAACTCCTACTTAGATTACACTGTCCCTCTGCTTTTACTGCAAGAAGTTTACATTCCAATCATTCACCTCCCTTTCGTGCCACATGTCCTGCCAATCGCTATCTACGGTACATAACTGTTTTTATTATGTCTGGTATTCAAGAAGATCATGTAGTTCATGGTTTCAAATTTTCTCCGTTCACCTGTTTGTTCATCTATCTTTGGTCTAAACTTTTTTCCTAAGCACTTTGTTCTCATATACACTAATATTTTCCCCTCCCTTAAAGGAAAATACTGCATTTCCCATCTATGTAGTATAAATGGAAGAATAACAATTTTATATTTTTTAGTTAAATATTATTTAGGGATTTTAATATTAATTAAACAAATAGGGGGAAAAAAAAACTCACGGTTGTGGAAAGAATCCACATAAAAAAAACTTATGACATTGGAAATTCCCGCGGATTCTGCTATGATCCGGAGGTTTATCGGTCCACCAACAGTGGGAGGAAGAAGGAGTTCCTCCGATCGACATAACATAGTCGACGAAAAATTACTGAAGATGAAGCTGCCCAGGTTTCGGTAGCGGTCTAGTTAGAAGACTGGATACGAGGTGAGGTATGAAACATTTAAATTTAATCTTAAAATTAAACCTCATAGTGATTTTTTCCTATAAAAGTTCAGTTATTTAGAGATGTTGAAATAATAAGAATCTCTGTAATGCATAATATTATAAATTCTGCTACTTCTTAAAATCCCCTTCCCCTATTTTTATTAACACTCCATTCCCATTTATAATATATTTCTACGTATGGCCATAAAATTTGAATAATTGATTTTGACTTCCAGTCCAAATTTCTTGTGTTATTCAATACAATGTATATGTTGATTTTTTTCACCTAGTAATTGTAAACGTAAAATACACCTCAAATTCATCAAGGTTGGCCTACATAAAGTTGTACCTGACCGAATTAAATGAACTGTTTCTTATAAAGTGTAATGTTATTATCTGCAGTTAGTACTGATTTTAGTCTTGTGAACTCACGTCTGTACACGGCAAACAATAAAGCATTTCAATAACTGTTGTTTTGTCAGAAAAATAAATAACATGTACACGATAAAGTGACAGTTATTTAATAATAATAATAATAATAATAATAATAATAATAATAATAATAATAATAATAATAATAATAAATATTTTAAAAGTCATTATGAAGTTATGTTGACGTTACAATGCATAATATTAAACTAAAAAAATACAGTGATTGTTAAAATTGGTCTACTGTGGGTAATACGATCATTTAGTTAATTTATTTTTATTTAATAGAAAAAACACTTGCTTCGGGACACTCTCCCATGCTTATCATTTTCTCTTAAGAAATTAAAAACATAGGAATCTCTTTCGATATTTCTGTTAATGACTTACATTTATTATGCAGCCGAACAGTAATTTTAAGTTGTTCTTTTGTTTCTTTTATTTTTGGAGTCACTTAACTGTTTCGTTATTTCTGTACATCTGTAGGCCTACTTGTTAGTACCGAGTACGTCTTTATGAGGGATAAGTGGGAGAGAATAATACACTTACTTCCTGCTCATAGAATAATGGCTGGATTTTTATATTTATTTATTTTCAAGGCCCACATAGCATGAGAGTCCACCGTGTTAGAGTCGCTACTTCGTACATAGCAGTTCAAGGTTTGAATCCAGACCGGGAAAAGTTACTTGGGAGATGGTTTTCTTCTGTTTTTTTTTCTCGTCTGTAAGACAAATGTCAGGAGACTTTAAGATCCAAACGGTCCCCGAACATCATCTGGCCATCATAATCATCATTATTATATCCGCCATGTTTAGTATGAATGTGTGTGAGAATGGTGCCTTTCGTCTTTATGTTGTGTTGTTTCGGAAGAGGCTCTGACATTATACTGAACACTAATTTAGGGAGGCTCTCCATGTTCTTGTGTGGTCGGGAAAGTGTGTTTGTGATCCATAGTTAAAATCTCTCTCCCGACAGGTCGTGCCACTATAAGGCCCGGGTGGCGTAAGACACATAAAACCTGTAAGGCGAGAGGCTAAACTGCATTAATGGTATGTAATATAGCACATGAATTGAACTACAAATATTTTTGTATAATAATGTTAAATATAGGCTACCATGAAACATATGAAAAATATGTATATATCCCATACGTCACTCGTGGAGATGTGAATGTTCCCTTAACGGGAGTTTCTTGACCAAATTAATATTTCCCTACAAATGTCGGTCAGTGACATATGGTCAGCACATCGCCTGTTTTATGGAGGAATCATTTTCCAGTTACATCGATTCTAAAATAATACAATTCTCGGACTTTATACTCGAGAGGAGTTCAGACAAGTGTCCAGACTATTCCAACGTTCGCACATTTAAAGAGATGCGAGCGTCCGACCAGCCAAACGTATTTGAGTTAGGGGGAGTAAAGGTGACCTAAATGCGAAAACAATTAGATATGTAGAGTGAATCAATCAGCGAGTGAAGGAGAACTGAATTATAAAATAAACTGTGAAGAAAATACTCTAATAGCAGAAACGTATTTGCGTGTATACTGTCCAGTATTGAGTAATAAATCAAATTTGTAAATTTTGTGCTAACAGTGGTGAAGATAAATTATAGAAATTATACTGTTTTCCAATATACAGGGTGGACCGCTCGAATGGACCTAATTTCAATTGCTTGTTACTGGCAAACGGTTGAAGATAGAAACTTAAAACAACGTTCATAGTACAGAAAAACTCACCAAGTTTCGAATCCTGTCGGTAGATGGCACAAAGATACGTTTCTCGTTCTTAGATTTAATTGTTTGTGAAAATGGCGACTCCGCAGATGAAAGCGCAAGCTGTTTTGTGGTATGCGGAGTTTAAATCAATCATTAGAGTTCAAAGGGAGTTCCGGCGTGTGTTTAACCGTGATGCTCCAACTGCTAGAAGCATAAAGAAGTGGCGTGATACATTATTAGCTACAGGATCTGTGTTGAAGAAGCATGGTGGTGGTCGCAGAGCATCCGATGAAATGGTAGCAAATGTTCAAGCCGCATTTGAGCGAAGCCCCCGGAAGTCATTAAGAAGAGCTTCGCGGGAACTTCAAATACCAAAATCGACATTACAACGGATTGTCCACAAACGCCTCAAACTGCACGCATATAAAGTGCAGTTAGTGCAACGTCTGGAGCCGAATGACATGCCGAAACGAGTGGAATTCGCCAATACGATGCTGGACCGTCTCGGCGCTGATCCTGACTTCATGACCAAGATTTTCTTCTCGGACGAAGCCACTTTCCATTTGTCAGGCAAGGTAAACCGGCATAATGTGCGGATCTGGGGATCGGAGAATCCTCACGCTATTCAAGAGCATGTTCGTGATAGTCCGAAGATGAATGTTTGGTGCAGTTTGTCACATAATAAGGTCATTGGACCGTTTTTTCTTCGCCGAGAAAACTGTTCGTGGTACCACATATCTTGACATGCTGGAGCAGTTCTTCTTTCCACAAATTGAACAACTGCAGCCTAACATCGTTTTCCAGCAAGATGGTGCTCCTCCCCACTGGTCCAATGAAGTTCGTACGACTTTGGACAACATTTTCCCTGGCCGTTGGATTGGTAGGGGAGGACCAATCGCGTGGCCCCCGAGATCTCCCGATTTAACACCACTGGATTTCTTTCTCTGGGGCTATGTCAAAGATAAAGTTTACACCACCCCAGTCAGAGACCTTCGTGATCTTCGTGAGCGCA